>JAHHFK020004860.1:0-378309 GCA_024533555.2 Aedes koreicus
GTCGGCACTCGTCCACATCAACTCGACCGTCGCCGACGTGTCGGAAACCTTCCGTTAGTAACATGATATCTATTTCTAATACACTCTTCTTGCACCGATTAATTTACAAACTAAGCCTGCACACCGAATCAAAATTCACTTTGGCACAGTTGTGGTATTTTCCTCTAAATCTAGTTCTAGATATTGGCACTTGGTTGCAGGAAACAGACTCAATAAGAAAAATAAACCCACTTATCGTTATGTGGCGACTTTATATCGAGCTTCAAAACTGCTAATAATCATCGATTCACTCGCGACAAAGCGCAAAAACCCTCTAAACTAATAAATTATGCCCGAGTGTCACAATATTACCACTAATAACCAAAACTAAGCTGATTTAACTCTTCTTCCGGGTGCGGGGGCGAAGCACAAAAACAAACAAAAAACGGGGAAATACTACCGACTCTCACAAATTTCGAGAGGGAATCGGTTATATTCACTACGGCTTACACAATTTTCGCGGAGATTTTATGATTTCACTGTTAGCTCAAGTTAAGTTACGAATTATTGTTTGATTTTTTTTTTTTCGCGAAAACGACGCTGCAAAAAACAAAACACGTCAGTTTCGAAGCACGGCTTGCTGCGATCGCCCTAAACTACCTATTGCATATTATCAACAAAAACAAAAAGAAACATTTTGGATTGTTTGGGGCATTTAGTCGAGAGTGGTTAATTCGACAAAGATTTTTCATTAGGGATTAACTGAAAAACGTAAGTAATGGTTTCTTCTGCAAATATCTCGACATTTTGAACTAACCTCATTAATCCACCACGATCAATTCGAAGATGAATAGTCCTCCTATCCGAAAGAATTGGTGGCTTACATGGGAACACTTATTGTGTCACGTATTGTTTACGTTTGTCAGTTGAATCCTAAAGAAAATCTTTGTCGATTTGTATGTTTGTCAGCAAATTGCAGATCAGTTTCAGAATGCGAGAAGTTTGAATATTTTACGAATGCATTGGACATGGTCGGTTTATAGCTGCATATCGGATGACTGAAGTGATGACAGACATACGACTACCGGCTGGACTGGGGGACACGTCTTCGGGCCCCCATAATTTAGGGGCTGCCATGAATTTAGTTTCACTTATTGTTTCGTACGGCATGACCATAGTTGTACTTAGAACCAAAAACTAACCCACAAGTTGATGGCCCCGGGTCCCCACAACTGTTAATTCGGTCCATGCTTCCATGTTCATTAAATTGGGTTCTACCTCATTTATCGGTAAATTCCCGTGTGAACCATCAGCTGGGAACTAATGTCTAATACTGATATCATTTCGGTTCGTCTCGCGTGCTATACACTTGAATAGTATAGCTATTTTTTTTTGTGATCGAATGGTGTATGAATGTAGTAATTCTGTTCAGTCGAGCGAGAGTTATTAGTGTTCAAAATGTTTCACTTAAGCGTAACGCTCTAATTTTTCATAATTTTGAAATGACATATTACAAATGGTTACATATGGTATAGAAAAGAGAAACGTTAAAAAGAAAACATTGCTACCGGTATTGACCATGCATCAAAACCCTAGAAATTATCACTTCAAACTCTTAAACATCAAATGGAAAATAAACTATCCCATAAATGAGTTTAGCTATGTTTTCTTCGTCTAAATATTATCCTCGGTGGATCAACAGGAGTTTTGTCACTTTTAACAAGATATTAAATGTAATCTGTACTATGATACGTTCCATTGACTACCGTGAAAATTATATCCTTTTGGCTTGAAATAATCCAGACAAATACCCAAAATCCATCAATGTCCTTGGTATGTCATAGGAATCCGGTCATGCATCTTCAAATCTTGTGTTCAGGTCAATAAATTCTACCATGGACTTCAGCCCCTGATTCTAGAGTTTGTAATGCTACACTGATAAAAAAAAGCAATGATAATATCCACAGGGGATTGACAAAAATTTCGGGACAGGCACAGTTTTGATCAACTTTGTAGTGCTCTAACTTCATGAAATATTATTCGATTTAATTTCACCCAGAAGCATTCGACTGGAAAAAATAATGTGTTTTTTTTTTTTGGTTTTATAATTGGCGGTGGCCGCGGATAGCGGGGGGTGCGGGGGGGGGGGGGAGGCTATCTCATATGTTGTATGTGTGGGGGGTACACTCAGAAAAAAATCTAAACTAATTAGCTTAAAATTCACACTAAATCGATATTCGCCTGGTTGACGCATAGCTTCGTTTAAACGGCCACTATACTCGCTTAGTATAAACTTGAAATATACGGGGCGCAGTATAAAGTTGAAATATACATGCGTAGTTTAATGGAGATTTATTTGAAACTAAGAATGAAATGTTTTCCCGCCCTGAATTTGTTTATGTTTTGTCAACTTCTAACCTACAAATTAATGACATCGACATTTCCTCAATCGGTCGATGTGAATAAAAACCGATTCACTGGATTGATTGGAATGTTCTAGTATATTTTTCAGGTTGGAAATGTGAAACTTGGGCATAAATTTACGTTGAGCATGCCCATGCAGACAAAGAATACCATTAATTATATGGATTAAAATAACCTATGTGATCTGATTGGAACTCTATTTCATTTCATATGAATTGCTTCCAAGTAGACAGCGAGATCCGATTTACTGTCATCGATTTATTCGAACATCGAATGCTGTTGTTTGGTGGATTCAGAGCACTGATTTCAAACCTGCAATGTTTAAAGCGCATTGATTATTTGATACAAATATCACACTGAACACAACTAGCAATTTATTTTCGAAAATCAATGAAATGTTGACATCATGAAATGGCAACATGATCGCGCTAAAAGATGGACAATAATGCTATTTAGAACTTTCTCGCACACCTTGAAATAAGTTTAAACTTAATGAAACGTTAGTATAGTTTTTATACTATGCGACTTGTAAACCCAGAAAATGATAAAAATGATTACTTTTTATACTATCGACGATTAGCAAAATCTCTGAGTGTACAAGATGCCGTTTTCAAACATTTTGTTTTTAGTAAACACACGTAAAGACAAAATATTTCCCAAGCGAATGAAATGTCGATTACAGGAATCGGCCTTAAATATACCTTATTTGAATCAAAACATGCCATTTGACAGCTCTTTCTTCTTGGTTTTTCATCACAAACCTTATTATAAACTTCAAGTGGATCCTTGACCATATTGGCCACTCCCGGAACCACCGAAACGTCCCCGGGGGAACCTGTAGTAGTGTTGCCACACATACGGTTCATTTGATAACTTTATAATAACAACAATAACTTCATTTGTGTTTCCCCGAAAGCTCTGTTAATGTATGTATGTATGTATGGTAGCCACCATCCCTTCATGCCCTTGGCTTGGATGCAGCTCCACTTAATAGCAAGATCAAATTGAGCCACCAATCTGAATTCACAATATCGCTGTATGAAGGGCCAAAAACGGAGGGGTGGACCCGTAAGCAGAGACACTCACGCGAAATCCACGGGAAATTAAGAATCTCCTTCCAACGATACGATCCAACAATTCGAATAACCCAATTGGCAATATTTTTTAAGTTTTTTGCGGGGGGGTTTGTTAGGAGGGGGGCCCCCTCTCCCTAAAAGTTGGGGGGTACACACCAAATTTCCAAAATTATGTTCGGTACTTTTTTTGCTGAACTCGGTCTGCAAAACAGAAATTTCACCGAAAATTTTGTACAATATGACATTTTACAAAATTCCAGCAATCAAAAATACTGAATTTCTGTAATTTATAGAAAACTACCGAAAATTGTAAAAAAATAAACCGATTAAAACTGTAAGTCATTGCAGTTCCTCAACACTGTAAAAAAAAATTACAAATGTACTGTAAATTTATTCTTTTGCAAAATAAACTGTAAAACAAGTACCGAACATATTTTAAATTTATTCCATCCTGTCAAACTCGAACTTTGCCGCCATTTCAAAGTTCGAATGTACACCAGTTCTGTGGTTTGACGGAGCAGCCAAGAGTAAGTGCAAAAAATGGAGCAAATATTGCACAAAATAGGAGTCCTTGATGAAGGAGCAAGAAATATTTTCCGTAAGTAAAATTAAAATGTGTTTTATATTTCATTGCATATAGATGGAGCAAGAAGAACCCATCGTATGTTTTTTCTGCGGTCAGCCGATCCCGGGATATGTGGAAGGGCTCGGGCGCCATGTTAATTGGCACATTGAAAAGGGTCACATTCAAGAAAACTTCACGTTTTTTGATTGCACATACCCGCGATGTCAAATGCGCTATCAGCATTTATATTCTCTAAAGAGGCATATTAGGGAAAAGCATCCTCCGAAATCAGAACCAGAACTGACATGGACTGTGGGTGCACCTCCGTATTTCGCCTCAGAAACTAGTGAGCAGTTCCCGAACACAACCCGAACATCCAATCGGTCTACAACATTAGAAGAAATTCAACAAATAGCAGCTATGAGCATTTGTCGGCTCACAGCCAATGTTGGTATTCCACACAATAAAATTGCGGAAACTGTGAGCATTTGCCAGAATTTGATCAACCAAGTTTCCACGTATTTGAAGGGACATGTTGTTGAATTTCTGAAGGCTAACAATATTGGTTTGGATTCCGAATCCAGTGTTAGTGTTTTGGATACATTTAAATCACTCGATTTATTTGAAAATGTTAAGTCATTTTCGTGCCAGCAAAAATTCCTGAAAACCTTAACAGGGACCTATCCCAAGCCGGTGATGAAATGTGTCGGTCTCCGAGACGCTGTTCAGCATACAGATGGGATTGACAAAACTATTCACGTAAACGAAACATTTGCATATTTACCCATAATCGATACGCTGAAACTAATCTTTCGAAGTCCTCGGAATCGCGATCTCCTTCAAAATGAACATCTTGATCAAGGTACACCTGGCGTGAAAGAATATAGCTCTTACAGAACCGGAATGTCTTTCAAACAAAGTAACTACTTTAAAGCATATCCCAATGCAATACGACTTTCCTTGTACCAAGATGATATAGAATTGGGTAATGCCTTCAGTTCCAGAGCTGGTAAGAACAAAATTTCAAACATTTGTTTCAAGGTTCAAAACTTCCCCGATCGATGGAATTCATCTCCCAAAACTGTGTTTCCGGTAATATATGCACTTTCTAGTACTGTGAAAAAGGTTGGGTTCAATAAAATTCTTGAACCATTGGTGTCAGACCTTAAGAAGTTAGAGGACGGTGTAACTGTTCAATATGGAGAAGAGTCATTCGAGATCAGAGCAACAGTCACAATATTTTGTGGGGATACATTGGCAGCGCATGACGTTTTCGGACTACTTGGACCGGGAGCAAATGTCTTTTGCAGAATATGCACTATATCTCGTCCACTCTTCCATGAAGATCCAACCTCTACATATCCTATACGCACAACTAGCTGGTATCAAACGAGTTTAAATGCTGTTCAGGATGGTACCATGAAACCTTCAGAGTGTGGTTTGAAGGCTAGTGGGTGCATTTTAAACGATTTGAAGAATTTTCACGTCACACAAAACTGGGCGCTGGATGTTATGCACGATCTAGCAGAAGGAATTATCCCATTGACAATTCAACTAGTGCTAAGTTCGTATTATAAACGGAAAGATATGCAGTTGACGAAAAGTTTCATCAATATGCGCATTAGCTCGTTTAGCTACGGTTTCATAGACCGAAAGAATCGCCCTTCACCCAACATAACAGTTGAAATGTTATCTGCACCTGACAAGCACAAATTTAAACAGACAGCTGCACAGCACTTCCTTTTGTTGAGATCATTTCCGTTCCTTTTCGGTGATAAAATCGAACGGAACTGTCAATTTATGGTGATGATAGGACATCTCATCAATGTAACCCGAATACTCTTATCACCAGTAGTTTCCGAAAATATGCTTCTATGGTTGAATGAACACACCCGGCTTTTCCAAGACTTGTTCTATAAAAACTTTTCGAAACGCATTAATAAAGGACACCATATGTTGCATTACGAGGAATGCATAAGGCGAAGTGGTAATGTTAAGCAATATAATTGTTTACCCTTCGAGCAAAAGAATAAACCTTTAAAAATCCAGGCAAGTGCTTGTCGTAACTTCAAAAACATCTGTAAGAGCCTTGCAGAGCGCCAAACCCTAACCATGGTCATAGATGTTTTAGACAATCCACTATGCGATAAAACTGTATACAAACCTGGTCAAAAGATACATAAAACTGACACAATTGCTGGAGATCGTTTGGAACAAAATTTTGATTACGTTTTCCATCCAAAGACTGTCTTGTTAAATGGAGTGGAGTTTCGCAGAAATCTGCTCGTTGGATTAAAACAAGGAAGCATACTTTTCCCATCGTACGGGATAATCCAGGAGATAATCGAAACCAACGGAACATTTCTCATTTTGTTAAAACTGTGCGAAACAGTCTGGTACGATGACTTCCTGCAGGCATATGAAGTACGAGTAACTGAAACTGATCAGCTGGTCCACTTGAAGCAAATTTTTCAGCACACCACTTTTGCGTTTTGGAAACCATTTGGAAGCAGCTCAAAATTCATCTCACGACGGTTCTATAATCGCGATTACTAGTTTTTATAGTTATGTAAATCAACCAAAACTTCCGAATTCAACTTGCAGCAGAAAGCCAAGGTACTAAACCGTAAACATTACAATTTTTTTTTTCTTAAACATTCTCAAAACCTGTCAGAGAAGATACGCTACGCTTAGGAAATAATACACATTTTCTGACTACTTTTACCCATTATTGGGTAAAATTTATTGAAGTTTTCGACCAACAATAGAAAAGAACCCATCAACATTTGTAAACAAACACTTCTGAGCCCTTTTCTCGCTATCCGTAGGCTACACACGCAAACCTGCAGCATCATCGTATAGGAGAAATTTTCCCCAACATGATTATGGTATTGGTTTGATTGGCCTACGCTTTGCGATGAAAAAGGCTCAGAAGCGTTTGTTTACAGATTTTGATAGGCTCTATTCTATTGTTGATCGAGAGTTATTACTTCTCAGGGGAATTTTTTTCCCCATTTTTCCATAAACATGGATGTACTCCTTAAATGGGTAGAACCATGTTAAGGGAAAATGGGAAAATCCATTAGCGGAGTAATAGTTTAGTTACAAATTGAGCATACAGTTTGACAACAAAAGCTGTTATCTAGCGCTCTATATTTTAATTAATGAATACAATTAATGGGTTTGAAGCTGGGATTTAATGACAACGAATGCAAATAAAGAGAATCGATCAAAGCAGATATGCCCCTTTGAAAAGAGTGTCTAGATTTATTTGTTTATTTTTTACTTCAAAAATACATTTTTCGTTGTTCTTGTGTAACTGTCCACAGAGGCTGAAGGAATCACCGACCTTACAACATTTTTGGAACTCAACGACGAGGACTTTACTCGTTTGAGATTGAAAACAAACATCATCAAAACTGTACAACGGATGCAGAAGATATTTCTGGAGGAGACCACTTTTGAAGAACTGGAGGAGGAAAGGCTGGACGAGGTAGACGAGCAAGAAAACCATTCCGGAGCAGCAAATGTCATCATAGGTATCAGTTCACCCAGTGTCTCAATTTCGACCAATCCATACGAAGGGATTTTACTCGAAAAGGTATGATTTGCGTTAACTTTAATAGTATTTGCCATTGAAGTTATATTTCTTTTCTTCCCTAGGAAATTGACATTAACACGGTATTCACTAGGACTCGCGAAGGCAGAGCTATTATGGAAAAGTTGATAGAGGGATTGAAGCCAGACGATAAGTGTTTGTCCAGTATCAAGAGGATTCTGTGTGATTATTTAAAGTGGACCTACGGATTGTGAGTTATAGCTCATACAGTCGTGGTGTTAGTATGAAGTTTACGTTGAGGTTTGTTTTTCAGGCGCCCTTTACCGTTCTATAAGAATGTATTAGCTATTTCTCTGGTAAGCTCATATCCTATTCTGGGATCCTCAACACCTGAAGTGCGCCAAGCGTTATGGTTCCATCCTCACGCCAGAGGAAAAAATAAACATTCTGGAAGAATCCATTACCATATGGAGTACTTGGCACGTAAATCCGAGGAACGAGTGAAACTTAGAAATGTAGCAGGCGCATCGACGGTCAAACGACAAATCGAAGTATGTGCGATTCCGGAAGATGAATTTGAAGATTTGGTGAGTAGTACTGGGAGGAATAGGGTTACTGACAAACGTTCTCCCAAGTAATAAAAATCTAAATTTCTCGCATCTAAGCCGGTGAAGTCATTCGCAACCCGCAAGAGTAATACAAGATTTTTATGATATTACCCTTTGCGCCGAAACTTTACTGTAATTTCAATGCCATCCGGTACGAAGGAGTTGTTGGTTGGTTGTTTAATCTTGTTGGTGTCTAGGGCATACACTTCTTTATGATCCAAACAATAGATCACCGAATATATGAACCAATTTAAACAAACCACCGAAGTGGTGCAAGGGATGGCACTGAAATTATAGTTAAATTTTCAGGGCATAGGACAATACTTGCGGTATGCGAGTGGATTGCGATTTTATCCGATGATTCGATTAATTTCGCAATTGGAAACAAGACCGGTCATATATTTTTGAGAATCGTTAGGTAGTGTAGTGTTTAGAAAATAATGAACTGAATTATTTCAGAGAGGAGAACTGAAGTATCTGTGTCCGGGACCAGCAACTCTAGTAAGGGCCGAGGAGTTGTGGGCAGCAACTTTTCGGGACCGTAGCCACATTCGCCAGGCAGGGAATTTGTTGGTTTATCTTAAAGATCATCCGATTGCTGCAGCGTTTGATGGAAAATTCGTAAGATATTTTAAGTATTGTTGAAAAATTGTTTGCTGATACATTGTCTTTTCTTTTGCATTATAGATAAGCATGGAGTTCATACACATTTTTCCAAATGCTGCTAATTTTAGTGAACGGTTCGGAATGCATCAGGACACAATTCTCACCCGGTATCACGAGCTCTTCCATCATAATCAAAACGGTAATCAAATGTTTGTTTGTCTGATTATCATATTTTGCTTATTAACACACATATTACATATTTCTTGAGAACGTTGGCAATAATACGCCACAAAAATCCGAGCCGTGGTTCTAAACGGCTGAGAGACTCGACTGCAGGCCGGGAAAATCCTCTTCAGGGAATAATACAGTGGACGCAGGTAAATATGAATGATAATATTTCTATTAGGAAAAATGTACACCAGTTCTGTTGGTTTTTGAAAATAATCACTTCTCAGCTGATTTCTCATAAATATAAGCCCACAGATTAGCTTTTATTCATTAGAAACAGTAGCTTATTTCATTGGTTAGAAAAGCAATTATTTTCTTTTCGACTCAATTATCTAAACAAAATTTTAATGAATTTCGTTTTCAGAATGACTTCAACGCTCTTCCAAAGTGTGAAGTACCGATTTTGTTTTTAAAAGGAAATTTAATGGAGGATGCTTCGGATGGATGCATTGCTTGGAACGGTTGGACAATATGTATTAAGAAAGACGTTGAATATTGTTTCAGCGTACTGTGTGAGTGCTTCGCTGCTTTTAATGTTGATTGCAAACCTGAGGACAAGCAGTTTTTCTTATTTATTTCCGCGGTTTTTCGAGGTGTGGGAAACCTTACAACTACGGGGGAAAATTTTTTGACAAGCCTCAATTGACCAAATATCATCACCAATTGTACGGTTTTAAAGAATAATCCTCATAATGACCAATGAAACGCATATATATGCAAAAAAAAAAATATTCATTTATCTTAATTTTCTTAAATGTTGAAAGCAAGAAAGAAAATCAACAACAAGAAAAAAATGTTTACAAACAAATCTGTAAATTTTGATCAGCAGCTGTAAATTTTTTACATTATTTTCGGTAAAAATGTGACAGCGCGCGTTACCAATCGTTTGTCAATATGTACAGAACGTTTCGGTAAATTTTGACAGCTCAGTAGCGAAGTTAAATTAACTGAACGTACTGTAAAACTTAAAAACTACCGAATCGACTACCGAATGTTCAGCTGTTTCATATTCGGTAAAAAATTACAGTATACTGTAAAAAAATCTAAGTGTGTAGACTTCACAGCATCACAATCGAATCGGTAGGATAAAGATAATGATAATGCTCGTTCCCTCCTAGACTCAGGCAGTCAATCAAACCATCGTCCAGTTTCAGCTTGAATGATACCCTGATGCTCCCTCCCAACCCAGTATTTATTATATATAATGTACATAATATGTCATAATATGCAATATATGCAGTATGTAATAGAGCAATGAAATATACTATAATATTTAATTAAAATTTGCCATGGTTGGAATTCGTCATACTGTAATTTAAATATGGTTATAAATAAAATAATATGATGAAATAGTTTAAATAGTAATAATAGGCATATGATAATTATGTGCTGGTGCATCTTTACAGCTCAATCAGTGGCAGATGAATATAACTCTGGAATGTGAAGGTCTTATTGCAATTAAATAAAACATAAACCATTTAATTATACATAAATCAAAAAAAATTATATGTATTCATGACATATGGATATACCTAATCAGCAGAATTGAAGAGCATTTATAAATTTTAATAATATTCAATGATTTAAATTCATGGAAAAACACCTTAAGATACGATGAAATAAAATATCTGTACTATCTGGAATCTATTTCCTTGTTACCTTGAAGCAATTGAAATTTAATTATTATTATTAAACTTTAAGTAAATATTTTTAATGTGATTATACTAATATATATAATGATGATATGATGAAAATAATACGATGTTGTAATAGTATACACATAAAAATTAAATGCAACTATTTGTCTCTTCTGCTGTGATGTTAGATGATTGAAACTCTGAAATGGCGAAGATTTCCAAAGTGATATAATGAAAGTTGATCACCGGGTAGCCAAGCAGAATAGCAAAGAAAATTCAAGCAACCAATTAGCCGAAATAAATTTCATATGACTATGATTACTGCCCAAAAACGGAAGTTTAATAAATCCACAAAAAAGAAAAAAAAAAACAGAAAGAGAAAAAGAAAAATGAAATTTGAATTCTCCGATAACTCTTGCTTTCTACTGGGCCCATAAATATTTCTATATATCTGTGCAATAGAAAATGAGTGATCATAAACAATTTTAGTTTTTGAATTATTAAACTTCTTAGGTAATTTTATTTAGTAGAGTTTGTCGTATGTTTCTTTCTAAAAAAACGTCTAAAACCATCCTATCTTTTCAAATACATATCGTGGGTTAGGTTGACTAAAACTTACGACGATGCATAAATGCGAACCTGAAAATAGCTTTAAAAATATAGTGAAGGGATGTTATAATATAAAATGATAGTAACAATTATATTTGTACTGTCTGCATGTCTGTAGACTGATGTCCAGCTGCAATTGTAGACGCACTTGCATTATCATTGCCACGAAGGAAACAAAAAATTTAAAATTATTAAACAACACTTGGGAATTCCATAGATGATCTGAAATTATACACCGTATAAAAAATACTTCCATTTTTGTGGTAGGGTAAGATTTCAGCATCCTACCCTCCTACATCGCGTTGGTGGGACTGCTTCCTAAGGTATAGCAGACGCGATACAACTTTTATTACTCAGCCGCTGGATGCCAGTACAGACGCTGTTTGAGCTGCATCTCCTTGGTGATCAACGCTCGGAACGCACCTCCTCAATCTAGCTGAAGTCAGAAGGACAACAGTGCCCAGGCTGCACTACCAGCTAAGTACGCAACCCTTAGCTGGCGGTCTTTGTCATCTCTTGACCCGTGGAAGCATGAGGTAGGAACTTGTGAGGACCAGTGCTATGTTGCGGGGACGCACGCTCCATCCCAGTTGTCTACTCACCATTTTGCAGCCCTTTCCCCGAAAGCTCAGTTAATGTGTAAATAAATGAATATAATTTGAAATTTTAGATTGTTTTTTGCCAAAAATTTGGGGTGTTTTTTTTGCGGTGTTATAGTGAAACTGTAATTGGCCTGTAAGAAAAGAAAAATAGGTGTATAATTTGCATAGCATATAATAGGTTACTATTTTATCAAGTGAAATAATAATAAAATTTTAATTACTGATAATAGTGTTTAGCTAGTCAATAATTGAGGAGGTTCAAAAAATTGCATTCAAGTAACAATAACCTTGTTTCGAGAAAATAAGTTTCAAAATAAGTTTGTTTCATTTTTATACAAATTGCAAAGAGCATTAAAATCGAGTCGTTATGCTGTTCGCTGTTACTATAAGTCACTACTGGTCTTATTTTCATCATATTTGCGAATATTAATACTTTGCCGATTGTTTGAATGCTTTACTCAACTTTTAACTATTTTGTCGCTTACTCCTCTTGGTTTTTAGCCCCTCAATTGCAATCAAGTATACCCATCTGCAGGAAGTACCAATGCTTACTGGAAACTGGAATGCTTACTCAGCTCGTTCTGAGAATTGTTTCTTTCATCGTGCAGTGAAAAGAATATATTTCAAAAAAAAAAGAAATTAGAATGACGATTAATAGCGTTCATACATTATTAGCATCGTTGAAGAAATTATTTTTGAGCGATAAAGCAAGCACTCCTCCTTAATTTGTCTCTTTTTCACCTACACCCATAAAACTTCAAATTCAAAGCAGGGCTGTTGTCAAGGCAAATTTCAATCTATCTTCTACCAGCCTGCTATTTCCAGACAGCAAGAGAACATTTTGTTATTTTTTCTAGTGCCATTTTTCGAGCCGCGTCTTTAGGAAGACATCTGGTCGTGTTTTCCTTTTTATGTTGCTTCCAAGGAATACATCTGCCACGCGCTAGCGTATCGGTTTTTTATGATACACGACCCCATGGTTTCCATCAGCAAACATCTACCGACCATTCTTGCACATTGAAAATGTTTACCCAGATGTGTACCTTTCGATAAGGTTCCTATCGTAATATCATTCATATTGATAGGAAACAATCAACCACTTCATTCGAGTGTATGAGTGTATGTTTAAATACTTTTAAAATCAATCAAACTCCTTTTTTAAACTAAAAAAAAACGATTTATTGTAGGATTGTGTACCTTTCGATAAGGTTCCTATCGTAATATCATTCATATTGATAGAAAGCAATCAACCACTTCATTCGAGTGTATGAGTGTATGTTTAAATACTTTTAAAATCAATCAAACTCCTTTTTTAAACTAAAAAAAAAAGATTTATTGTAGGATTGTTTTGAGAAATCACTCAAGAGAAAATGTCGTCAAATCTGATATCACAGAGAGGTCCACTGATATGCATGTAATCCGAACAAACAGGATTTTTACTTAAGTTAAATAATATCATGATAGAATAATTAATGGTCAGTTATACCTACATCATATAGCAGACACAATGACAAAAAATCATTTAAGTGTGGTTGTCGAAAATGAAACAGATGCAGCTAAAAGATGGAGGGACATTAAGTCATGAAAAACGAACGCCGCAGAATAGATCGACTAGATTCATTTCTTTGCTTATCACTCGATAGCTACATATGTTTATAGATAAAAAAGCGTGTCTTCCGGCGTACATATTATCATATTAAACCTAAACAGAAACTATTCACTAATTGACCTACACTGATAGGCAAAATAAAGTGCCCACCTCTTCGTTTTTTCAATTTCTCTCATTTACTTGGTTCAAATTAAAGTAAACACACTGTTTTTTTTTCATATTCTTTTTAAGTTTCACTTATGGAATACTGAAAAAAAAGGAGTTTTACTTAAAGAAAAAAAAATCAATTTGTGTTGAAAAAAAAAACAGTGACAAAATAAAGTGCCCACTTCAAAAATCGATATGTTTTCGATAAGTTTCCATTGGAAGACCCCTCGATTGTTTATGTTTTGATATTTTGACATGTTTTGAAGCAAACGGCTCAACTTGGTGCATTTGTATACGTGATCGCATTTGATTTAATTGAAAAAAATGGAGAACGCAGTGCTTTCGAAAGCAATTCCCTTGTGTATCCGAAAATTGGTCGTTCGTGATGTGCAAAACGGTGAATCGCACCGGGCTGTCGCTAAGAAGTACAGTATCAGTAAGGCAGCGGTTGGCAAAATTCTTCTGAAGCTTAAAACGTTTGGATCAGTGGTGGATCGCCCTGGCAGAGGCAGGAAGCGGAAAACGGATGCGAGAACGGACACCAAGATCATGCGCGATGTCAAGAAGAACCCGAAGGTAACTGTCCGCGAGATCTAGGAAACCCTTCAGTTATCAGTTTCCGGTCGAACTGTTCGTCGCCGTCTCGTAGCACAGGGGTTGAATAGCAAACTTGCCCGGAAGCGCCCATTTATCAGCAAGGCAAACAAAGCCAAACGGCTTAAGTTTGTAAGGAGCATGCTGATAAGCCCCTAGAGTTCTGGAAAACGGTTCTCTGGACGGACGAATCAAAATTCGAGCTGTTTAACCGAAAGCGGCGGATTCGTGTTTGGTGCAGATCGGGAGAGGAGCTTCAGGAGCGCCACATCCAAGGCACGATGAAGCATGGAGGAGGAAATGTGATGGTCTGGGGGTGTTTTTCGTGGGGTGGAGTGGGAAGCATTGTGAAAATCGACGGGATAATGACGGCAGATTCTTACATCAACCTCCTGCGAGAAAATCTGGAGGTTTCGCTGATCCAGACGGGCCTTGAAGAGAAGTTCGTATTCCAGCAGGACAACGACCCGAAGCATACTGCCAAGAAGACCAAGTCTTTCTTCCTGTCTTGTCGGATCAAACCGCTGGAATGGCCTCCACAAAGCCCGGACCTCACTCCCAGAATTTGTGGGCGATTCTCGATGCCAGGGTTGACAAAACTGGTGTTACCAATAAAAATAACTATTTTGAAGCCCTGGAGCGCGCCTGGGAAGAGCTAGATCCACAGCACCTAAAGAACCTCGGTCGAGAGCATGTCGAAGCGCCTGCAGGAGGCCCTGAAGGCCAAAGGAGGACACATCAATTATTGAAATGCTTTTATTTTACTTTAATTTATGTTTTCTGTAGCCTAAATGAAGTGGGTACTTTATTTTGTCACTGTTTTTTTTTTCAACACAAATTGATTTTTTTTTCTTTTAGTAAAACTCCTTTTTTTCAGTATTCTATAAGTGAAACTTAAAAAGAATATAAAAAATAAGATAATAAAAAAAATACCTTGTGTTTACTTTAATTTGAACCAAGTAAATGAGAGAAATTGAAAAAACGATGAGGTGGGCACTTTATTTTGCCTATCAGTGTATGTGCAAAGCCAAGCGAATGAAGCGCAATAATTTTGCTGTTATTTCAAATGTAAATGTAAACAGCGAGGGAGATTCCGATGTTTGTCGTGTAGCAAGATAAGTAAATAATGCAGTAAATACATACATGTTTTCAGAAACGTAGTCCTTTTTTAAGTTGATCTGAGTTAGAAAGTACAAAATATGTGCCGAGGGTGCCGCAGTTTTTAGTAAATGTAAACGTTTTTATGAGTTTGAAACTGCCATAAATCAACACAAACGTTATCAATTCGCTTTAATAAACCTTTAAATCTAGCTATTGTCGCTCACCACCAGGTGGAGAGGACGCACGTATTAAAGTTTTATTACGTCCAACGTAACATTGAAAGTCATCTAAAAAAACATGATCTTGCTTTGCTGGCATAGAGATTAGTCCTATATTTAATCAACTACTTGTACAGTGACGCAGAATTAAATTATACCAAAGCCCGATTTTTATCCAAAATGGTCATGTCTAGCTTGTCTTTCATTTTCCCATGAAGTTATTTAGCTGGAATTTTGGCTATTCCTAGAATTTTCATATGTAACAAGTTCATAATTTTCGATTCAAAACTTTACTAGTTACAGACACTACTTACGACAAAACAATAAGGACACCTTTTGATTTTCATAAAGAATTCTCAAATTTGAGGATCGAAATTTTGATTTTGGAGCCCCGGGCATTTTAACATCAGTATACTATAGATCGCAATTTAAAATCAGTAGGGGTCAAAAGTAATTCACTCCCTCAGACTTGTTTCGTGTAACCTTTTATTGTCTAGTCCTCTCTCAATACGTTGAGCTAGGATAACGTCGACTACCTGTGCGGTTGTTCGTTCCTCAAGTCATGATAGCATAGCATAGCATAGCATAGAACCGAGATAAGCCTATCCACTTCTACTTAACATTTCGCCAAAAATGATGAGTGTCGTAGACCCGCTTCTCTCTGTGCACCTGGCCACGTCCTTACAACTGTTTGAAAAATTGATAATTGTCTTGACATCTATTGCCGAAAGTGCTGGGAACCCAAACAACCTTCATAGACGTTCAAGAGATAAAAGTTGGCGAGTTTCAAAATTTTATTTGTGGAATGGTTATATATGTTCGATATAGTACAATGATTATAAATAAAATAATATGATGAAATAATTAAAAAAAATTATGATAGGCATATCAAAATTATATGTAGCTTGATGCCTCTTTACAGCTCAATCATTGGAAAATGAATTTAACTCTGAAATGTGAAGTTTATTTCACAATTAAATGAAGTATAAATATCCATAAAATATTTAATTATATAAGAAACAATACAAAATATGACACATGGATATATAATCAACAAAATTGAAGAACATTCATCAATTTCAAAATTAAATTTAGTAATATACAATGAAGTAAATAAATAGAAAAACACTTCAAGATACAATGCATAAAAATATCTATACAATCCAGAGTCACCTTTTTTGTAACCTTGAAGCAGATTAAAAAGTTCATTATTATTATTTATTTTTCAATAACAATGTTAATATGATTCTTATAATATACAATGATGATATGATGAAATAAATACGATGTGATAATGAAATACTAAATAATATACATATAATAATAGAATGCAGCAATTTGCCTCTTCTGCTGCAGTGTTAGATGATTGTTACTCTTAACATTTGGCGAACATTTCCAATATCTGTTATTGATTTTTGGATGAAAACATTTCATTATATCAAGACCATTCTTTCATTATATCAAGAAAAAAAAATTGTACACCTGCCTTTCAAAAAAAAAAAAACATAAAAAACCTGATGATGTTGTTTTTGAGAAGGAAATAATCTCTCATCACACGTGAGGCTCTAGGACAGTGGTGCTCAGGTAGATGCTTGAAGCGGGCCAAAATGAAATTTTGCGCCAATGCCACGGGCCGCAATGAGTTATTTTTAATGGCTTAAAATAATTAATAAAAAACAGCTTATTTTGAGGACACGTTACTAGTAGATGTACATGAAATGTAAAGCAATGCTCTTTCTTCCAAAATAAAAAAAAAATACAAACAACAAAATGTAGATTTATATCACATTCAATTTATTTGAAAATCAATAAAAAAATCTTTTCGCATTTTAATACATAATTCACTTACACTTTTCTTGAGCAAGCTTATCGAGATCAACCTTCATGCTAGAGGTCGAAATACGCAATGAATTGTCCAAATGTTCATCACTTATCTTATTTCTTGCTTTTGACTTTACTTGCTTCATCACGGAAAACAGTTGTTCACAAATGTATGTGGATCCAAACAAAGAAGCTACGAAAAGAGCATGATTTCGCAGCTCTGGGAAGCGCTCTTCCGGAACAAATTTGGCATAGAACTCCAACAAATCATGTCGATCAAATTTTTCTCGCAGTTCCGTGTCGCACTGTAACTCAATTAGTTCCATTTGGATATTATCTGGGGCTTGTTCAGCATCAACACTGAATGGAGCAGAAACAAGTTTTAGAATTTTGTCATGCGCTTTGAAATCTCCAAATCTACGAGAAAAATCATTTTTCATTGTTTGGAGTGCGTCAACGTATTTTTTAGTCAACGTCACATTGCATTTTCCGAGAGTAGGGAAATGGGCAAAATTTAGAATTTTCATGTTTCTCCCACAACACTAGTTTGTTTTCAAATGTACTGATTTGATTAAACATGCTGTGCACCAATTTGCCTTTACCCTGGAGATTTAAATTCAAATCGTTCAGGTGCGTTGTAATGTCAGTCAGGAAAGCCAGATCTGTCACCCACTCCGCATTATCGAAAAACTTCACTGATTTACCTTTGCTCTCCATGAATTCGACGATTTCTTTCCGAAGATCAAATACGCGTCGCAGCACCTTTCCCCTGCTCAGCCAACGTACCTCAGTATAATATGGTACGTCACCATATTCGGCATCCGTGTGTACTAGAAGAGAAATTAACTATTTTGATGACATCTTTCATGACATCTTTGAATCCCACGCTTTTGGCGCAGAGGTTCTTCTGGTGCACGATGCAATGGTACTGGGAGAATTGCTCTGACACTTCTGGTAATTTTCGAAGATGGGCAATTGCACCTTCATGTTTTCCTATGAATAAACATTTTTTTTCAGTAATAAAATGATTAAGCACAGAGAACAGACAAACAAGCTCAAACATAATGCATAAATAAATAAATAAATTTAAACATACATAAATGTATGAAGAAAAATACCTAAAATTTAACACCAGTTTAAATTTTCCAAGGCCGTAAATCTGATAAAGCTGAATATTTTGCATCAATTTGTATGCAACCCTTCAAGTAAGAAGTAAATAAACTTACGGCCTGATGCCAGCGCCAAATACATCAAATGTCCATAATAAATGTGATAATGCCAGTACTGTCAAAAGGCGACGTTCAAAATAACACAACATTTTAGGCAAGAATTTTAAGGAGCTTGCACGTCTTTACACTGCGGTATAAGCTTGAATAATTTAAATAAGATGGAAAACAAAATACATACCACACATAGCGGGAGCTCCATCGGTAACAACTCCGGACATTTTCTTCAGCGGTAGATCAAACTTTTCTAGAACAGCGCACAGAGCATTAAAGATATCAATGCCCTTCGTCGTTCCTTTCATGGGGAAAAGGCTTGCCAATTCCTCAGTCACCTCAAATTTCTTAAATATGCCGCGGATAAAAACTGCCAATTGAGCTGTGTCAGATATATCCGTGCTCTCATCCAGCGCCACTGAATAAAATTCAAAGCTGGCAACTTTTTCCTTCAAACTCAACACAAAATTTTCAGCAATGTCTTCAACCCGCCTGGTGATGGTCGCCCGCGACAAACTCACTTGCGCAAAGATGCGACTTTTTTCGGGACAAATCATTTGAACCACAGCTTCCATACATTCCTTAACAAACTCGCCATCAGAAAATGGCTTCGAATGGGAAGCGAGTTTTTCTGCGATAATGAAACTTGCCTTTGTGCACAACTCGTTTTCTTGCTTTCTTCTCACAAAAAAGTTTTGCTGGCTACTAAAATTTCCCCTGAACTCAGCACATTTTTCAACCCGCGCCACACCGACATATTTATCCATTTTTGACGCATGTTTCGACTCGTAGTGACGCTTTACATTAAATTCCTTCATAACTGCAACAGCTTCGTTGCAAATCATACACACCGGTTTTTGATTAATGCACGTAAAGAAAAACATTTCAGACCACTTCTCCTGGAAAACACGTCCTTCATCAGCCACTTTCCGTTTTTTGCTAGTGCTGGCTTCCATTTTCACTGAATAATTGCTCGAAACTTCTCAGAACTACGCACGCGACTACAGAACGGAACCAATTGACAACAGACACTGAATGGTGAAAGTGAATGAACCTGTGGTTGCGGGAGCGAAAATATGACTGCATTCTCTCTTTCTTTCTATCCAGCCTTTTTGGTCATTCATCATCTGTGTAACAAGCACGGTAAAAATTGTTCACATAAAACTATGAGAATCACAATTATTGCACAGTAAGAAATGCAACTCAAATCGAACAGCAAATAGCTACATATTCAATGAAGTTCTCATATTTCTCAAATGCTATCGCGGGCCGCATTTGCCGCCTCGGCGGGCCGCAGGATGAGCACCACTGCTCTAGGAGTAGACGGCACTTATTTTTTGCTAGAACAAAGTTGTTAAGAGAAAGTATTGATAGTTCCGTTAGCGCACGGCAGGCTGTGAAGATTGAATAGAAGTAGCTTTGAAAATTGAGCAGAGGGCATTGTGAGGTAGTATTTCGAAACAAGCACACAAACTTTTGCCAAGCATCCCCTGCGGGGTAGGTCAAGGCAGGAACGAATGCACCACCTTGACTGGCCTGTCTAGCAAAAAATAAGTGCCGTCTACTCCTAGAGCCTCACGTGTGATGAGAGATTATTTCCTTCTCTAAAACAACATCATCATAGATCGTTACTCCGCGTATGGGAGAATACAAAGAAAAAGACTATGTCAGTATAAAAAACCTTCTTATCTTTTCAACTGAATAACGTGGGTTAGGTGGGCTAAAACTTACAAAGATGCATAAATGCGAAGCTGTAAATTGCATAAAAAATACTGTGAAGGGATGTAATAATATAAAATGATAGTAACAATTTTATTTGTAATGTCTACATGGCTGCAGATTGTGGTCCTGCTGAAATAGTAGACGAACTTGCGTATCCATTATGTACCGGAAATTTGAAACAATGTATCATAGCCATGAGGGAAAAAATAATTTAAAATTATTATCCAATACTTGGGAATTCCATGGATGATCTGAAATTATATAGTATATCTAAAATTTCGATGTGCTGCTCCGTTCATCGCAAAAATCAATAATAGTGAATACCAAAGATACAACAGTAATTTTAATTAATGGAATGAACTATTTGAGTCTCATATACTGCTGCGGTAATTATACAAAAAAGTGGTAACTATACAAAAAAGTGAAAAAACTAATTAATGTGATATAACCACAATGGAACTGACTCTTAGCTCCGGGTCTTTCCAAAGAATCCCTACTGAGCCCTTGCGGCACGTCAAGCCGGCCAGTTCAGCGCAAGGGGGTTGTTCGTTCCTCAAGTCATGATATGCCAAAAATGCAAGCATATGGGATATACATCCACCGACAACAGCACCTGATATACATCCACCGGCAAGCACCTGAAAAATCAACTTTCTCATCGGGACATCGGAAAACAAGTGAGTCGTGTGATTAAACGTTACTACGATTCTCTGAGCTCAGAACCGAAGGAGAAATGCGGTCAGAATGCATGTGTTGCGAACGGCAGCAGGCATGCGAAAGAGCAACGGGACTGACTGGGTTAATCGACCTATTTGCGTGTCCCTTTCGGATTCGAATTCGATGAGCAGCGAAGCTGTCATGCGATGTTTTCATGCAAAACTGCCATGCGAATTATCATTATTGTAATGTTTGAAGAGAAGAACAATCGTGAATTTATTGTCCTAAAAATATTCCTTAATATTATGTAAGTAAAACTATTTAACATTAATACTTATTGTACAATTGCTTGTAATTGAACATAAATACTTATTGTAAATCACAGTTCACAGATTGTACGCACATATACACTTGTTACAAAGGAACGAACATTGAACGTAAAAGACTAAGAAATGTAGGTAACCTAAAAATTATGGCATGCAACATCATTCAATACTAATTAAAACTATTTTAGCTTAAAGCTTACTCTAAAGAAAAAAAATTAGTTTGCTATTGAGCGTCTGAAACGTTCCGTTGCTGTAACAAGATCATTAAGATTTCTTAACCGTGAAATCTAACCAACAACATAAAAATGCCACGACCGACTTCACCCAACTCATCCGATCACACGACGTCAGTTGTTTGCCCATGCGGACATCCGGATGCAGCCGAGACCAATATGGTGCAGTGTGAGCTGTGTTTGCGGTATTATCACTTCGGTTGTGCGAACGTCGGCGAGAGCATTGCAGATGATGATCGCCACTTTATTTGTGTATCGATCGTGCACCAACAGTCGTGAGTTCTAAATGTGGTCGACCAAGTACAATTAGCTCTAGAGCAGCAAGGGCAGCTCTCGAACTTCAGCGCCTGGAGGAAGAGAGACAGATGGAGAAAAACTACATCGCGAAGAAATACGACATACTACAGAATCAGCTCGATGAATCGAGGGTAGACGGCAGCGTTAGGAATCGACGATCTCGTCGCAGTACACAGAGGACTCAGGAGTGTGTGAAGAACCAGATAGTCTAGACAACGAGCACCAGTATCGGGTTGCCACTAATTCCCGTTGGTATTCCGTCTCACACTGGAACAATCCCAAAGCAGGCTCCTCTAGTACCAGCAACATGACGAACATCACCAGCCTCAAACTTACCCATCGTAAGATCACCGGTACACCAGTCACCTGGCGAGTTAATAGCCACTGGATCATCAAGCAGTTAGTAACGAGAATACGTTTCCTACGACGAGGAATCCAGCAGCAAATGGTCGACTTTCGGACATGCCAATCGCGGTGATAACGACTGGTGCGCAGTTGATCGATGAAGCAGCAGGCAGTTCACGAGTTATTTCTTCCGGTCCTCGCGATCCACCAGCTGTGGTGGATTTTAACATTTCTCCAACACTGATGCCAGATGAGCTGATGAAGCAAATGTTCGATCTCCTGATACGAATGGACAGTGTTCAGCAGCAATTGGCGGCCAAACTGTCCGCTCAACAGACTAAACCGTCGTCATAAGTGGAGAAGCAGTGCCAACAGCCGGTACCATCAACAGTGCCGGAAAATATGCATGCGTACGATTTTCCAACAAACAGATCGGTAAGTCAGGAGAACTCTAGACCAATCAATGCTGTGACTACTAGTGCATATGCAATGTGTACGACGAGTCTATATCTTTTCGATTCAACGCCACCAAATATACGGCAAAGTGACTCGATTAGTCAATATACACCCCCAATATCGACCGAACCATGTAGCCCCCCTATGCACCAGACATTCGTTCCGCCACACAGAAGTACCCCCAATCAAATTCAAATTCCCCCTCTGTGCATACAGTTTCAGCGTGTTTATCTCCGATTGTTACTCCAGTGGTAACCTGTTCGGCATCTACTTCGACTTCCATCCAAGCATCAGAAGCTCCCCCGTTGCAATTGTTCAGCGGTCCCAGGCAGGTCGTACCCAGAGAGCTTCCTTCTTTCTCGGGCGATCCCGTCACGTGGCCATTGTTCCTGGGCAGTTCAGCTGAAATGTGCGGTTATTCTGAGGGAGAAAACTTGATGCGTCTTCAACGCTGCCTGAAAGGAAACGTGTTGGAAGCAGTTAGGAGTTATTTGATGCAGCCGTCGTCCCACTGATCATCCAAACCCTGAAGACGTTGTACGGACACCCAGAACTGATAATCAACTCATTGTTAGCCAAAGTACGTTCTACACCCACGCCAAAACCGGAACGGCTAGAAACATTGATAAGTTTTGGACTAGCGAGCAAGAACTTGTGTCAACATTTTCAATCTCATCTGTCAAATCCGTTACTATTACAGGAGCTAGTGGAGAAGCTACCAGTTAACATCAAACGGAGTTATCCTGTCGTCGATCTCTCTACCTTTGGTGTGTTCATGGACCAAATGGTAGTCGCAGCCAGTGACGTCACTTTTACGAACGAAACAGGTGGTCAACGCATGGAAAAGCAGGAAAAACAAAAGCCGTTGGAGAAAATGTTTGTGGACGCTCATGCTGCTGAAGAGGTAAGAAGCAAGCCCACCAGCAGCTCTAGAATTACGAATCGCAAGGAGTATCAACCTAAGCCCTGTGTAGCATGCCAGAAAGAAGGTCACAAAATCAAAGAATGTTTCTCTTTTCGAAATATGACACTCGGTGACCGGTGGAAACTCGCCCAAGAACAGAGGTTATGTCGTCGATGTCTGATTGGACATGGAAAATTCCCATGTAAAGCAGGTCTTTGTGGAGAAAAGGGATGTGAAGAACGGCATCACAAGCTTCTTCATCCTGGAAAGCCAGAACCACAACAGGCGATCGATGTTCCAAAGACTACTAGTACGCTTACAATTCTTCGTCAAACTCAGCAAAAGATTCTTTTCCGGGTGATTCCTATCACTCTGTATGGGAACGGTAAGTCTATTCAGACGTACGCCTTCCTTGATGACGGCTCATCTACTACGCTGGTAGAATCTGCAATAGCGCAGAAACTTGGAGTATCAGGTGACATTCACCCACTCTGCCTGCAGTGGACAAGTGACATCGAACGAATGGAAGGCGAATCGCAGCTGATCAAAATGGGGATTTCGAACAAGGGTAGTTCGAAGCGGCAGGTTCTAAAACAAGTACACACTGTCAAGAACCTTAATCTTCCAGTTCAATCGTTGGACTATTCGGAACTCGGTAAGCAGTTCCCACATCTCCGTGGTTTGCCAGTACATAGCTACGAATCCGTGGCCCCTACAATTCTGATCGGGCTAGACAACACTTTTTTGAAGGTGCCATTGAAACTTCGGAAAGGTTGCAAAGATGATCCAATAGCTGCTAAAACTAGATTGGGATGGGTGATTTATGGAACTGTGAACGCAGAAACAGCATTGGCAGTTCATCACCAGCTTCACATATGCGCTCGTTGAGCGGATCAGGACCTGCACGACTTGGTGAAGGAGTTTTTCTCGGTGGAAAGTGTAGGATTAGCTTGAATGTCACTGATTGAGAGCGATGACGATCGGCGTGCACGCGAGATATTGGCCGCTTTCGAACGAGTTCTTGTAATGATTTGGAAACCTGATCCTGATATTTTCGTTTTTCAAGGACTGTTCAGAAAAGAGATTCGGTCGCTGTTCCATGATACTGTCATCCCGACGAAACGGCAAACTCTACGCGTCGTAATGAGCATTCGATCCTTTGGGATTGGTAGCAGTATTCGTTGTTCACGGAAAAGTGCTCATACAAAACATATGGCGGCGCAAGACGGACTGGGATTATTCCATTCCAAACGACCTACTTGAGGCATGGAGACGATGGACTAAGCTGCTCGAGCAGCTCGAGCAAGTTAAAATTCCACGTTGTTACTTTCCTGGGTCTTCAGCTGAGAGTTATCGTTCGTTGGAGCTACACATATTTGTAGACGCTAGCGAGGAAGCCTACGCTGCCGTCGCATATTTTCGGATTGAAGATAAGTCAGGAGTTCGCTGCTCACTTGTCTCAGCAAAGACAAAAGTGACACCCTTGAAACCGGTTTCAATACCAAGATTAGAGCTGCAGGCGGCTGTTCTTGGAGCAAAGCTGTGCAAATCAGTAGAGCAAAATCATACGCTGCCGATAGTTCGCAGAGTCTTCTGGAGCGATTCTAGCACCTTGCTTTCCTGGTTACGGTCGGACCAAAGAAAATATAGACAGTTTGTCGCTTTTCGTGTGACGGAAATTCTTGAGCATACGCAGATTGATGAATGGCGTTGGGTTCCTTCTCGCTGGAATGTGGCCGACGAAGCGACTAAGTGGGGTAAAGGCCCGAATATTAGCAGCATTAGTCGATGGTTTCTAGCTCCGATGGTTTGTATCAATAGCCAAAAGCCTGGCCGCATCAAGATCCTTGTGTGACTGAAGATCCGGCCGAACTTCGCGCGACGCACATTCATTGTCATCTCGTTAACGAGCAATTAGTGGATTTCGGAAGATACTCAAAGTGGGAGCGCTTGGTACGTGCAGTAGCGTATGCACATAGGTTCGTTAACAACTGTCGTCGTAAAGCCAAGCAGGAGTCTACGGAGATATCTGTGTGGTTGAATCGGGACGAATTACGGAAAGCGGGATGGACCATCTGTTAGCTGCTTCAGCGCGAAGAGTACGGAGATGAGAATGTTATCCTGAAAAGAAACCAGCATCTACCTTTGGATCAGCAGGGGAAGCTCGACAAAAGCAGTAAAATGCTTAAACTGTCTCCTGTGTTAGCGGAGGATGGCGTACTCTGTATGGACTCTGTTATTCTTCCCAAAACGCACTATGGGACGCATCTCTTAATCGACTGGTATCATCGTCAAAGCAAACATTACAACATGGAGACAGCTGTGAATGAGATGGAACAGAAGTTCTATATATCAGAGATGCGAGCTGCATTCAAGAGGGTAAAAAAACTCTGCCAGTGGTGCCAGATCTACAAGGTGGCTCCAGTGATCCCAAGGATGGCTCCACTTCCTTCAGCAAGAACTGCTACTCTCGTTCGCCCATTCAGTTACGTTGGGATAAATTACTTCGGGCCTTTCTTGATCAAGCAAGGGCGCAGTGAAGTGAAACGTTGGGTGGCCCTTTTCACCTGCTTGACGATTCGTTCTGTGCACCTTGAAGTGGTGACTAGCTTGTCGACGGAATCCTGCAAGATGGTGATTCGACGTTTCATTGCACGTAGGGGGGCTCCCGCTGAAATATACAGCGATCGAGGTACCAACTTCGTGAGAGCTAATCGGGAGCTGCAACAAAATCTGCGGCAAATCGACCAGAGGTTGGCAACTACATTCATCAATACAGAAACTCAGTGGTACTTCAATCCACCTTCTGCACCACATATGGCAGGGTGTTGGGAACGCATGGTTAGGCCCGTTAAGTGTGCACTCGCTTTACTATCCACCAAATGAACTGTTTCTTGATGCGACGAGTGGAGTTAACCAACCGACTAGAGAGGTGCTGGATGAAAAGGCAGTGTCGTATTCAAACTGGAGCTTATACCAGCAGCTGTTAGACCAGTTTTGGAGACAGTGGATCCATAAATACCTCCCAACGATCACGAAACGGACGAAGTGGTTTGCCGACTGCAAGCCAATCCAACCTGGAGACTTGGTAGTTGTAGTGGAGGATCGCCTACGCAATGGATGGCTAAGGGGTCGAGTGATACCGGTATTTCCGGGTCGTGATAGATGAGTACGAGGCACCGAGGTGAATACCACTACAAGAGTGCTGCAAAGACCGGTGGCAAAGTTAGCCGTTCTAGAAGTGAGTGGTATAGCAAGAGTGGACTCAGAGCAATACGGAACGGGGAATGTTGCGAACGGCAGCAGGCATGCGAAAGAGCAACGTGACTGACTGGATTAATCGACTTATTTGCGTGTCCCTTTCGGATTCGAATTCGATGAGCAGCGAAGCTGTTATTCGAAGTTTTTATGCAAAACTGTCATGCGAATTATCATTATGGTAATGTTTGAAAAGAAGAACCACCGTGAATTTATTATCCTAAAAATATTCCTTAATATTATGTTAGTAAAACTATTTAACATAAATACTTATTGTACAATTGCTTGTAATAACAATAAGTATTGTAAATCACAGTTCACAGATTGTACGCACATATACACTTGTTACAAAGGAACGAAAATTGAACGTAAAAGACTAAGAAATGTAGGTAACCTAACAATTATGTCATACAACATCATTCAATACTAATTAAAACTATTCTAGCTTAAAGCTCACTCCAAAGAAAAAATTGAGTTAGCTATTGAGGGTCCAAAACGTTCCGTTGCCGTAACAGCATGTTGTATAAGTGATCAGGATCACATGCGTGTCGTGAAAGCGTTTAAGCAGAATCCCAATGCTTCGGTCAGAGATCTGTACAAGTCTTTCGTTCAGAGAGCCAAGGACCGGGAGAAGGCTCCAAATGGTGACGAACGGCAAAAAACGGTGGAAAAGTTGCCGTTCGTGACTACTGGGACTGTAAACGGGGAGATCTACGTCAAAGAGTGTCTACATAAATGTCTACATAAATGCTTCCTCTGTTGATGCAACACGAGGGCCCTGCGATCTTCTAGCCAGATCAAGCTTCATGTCACTATTCAAATGTTGTGCGACGGATGATCTGTCCCGCCAGTACCCTCGTCAAACACCCGAGAGAAAAAGTGTAGCCCCACAGGCATCATTGCAACAGGTAAGGTCATCGCTCCATCCACTGCCGGTCAACAACCGGTGCTTTGTTTACGAACTACAGTAGAAAGTGCCATACCGGCAAAGACAACAGCAAATGCATCAGCAGCGTAAGGGCAAGTAGCACACTTTTGTTTTTGTTCCCACTCATCTGATAGTGTTTTGAGTATCTCTCTCCCATACAGTGAATTCGTTCTGCTCACCTACACAGAACTCATCTGATTTATTCATTTTTTTTTATTCAATTTACTTTTGCATGGATGATTCTACGGGGGGCTAATTGCCTCCCAAAGATGTTTTAGAGTGCGCTGTTATCAGCCGTCGTCTACCTCTCCTTGGGTTTTCTACTTTCGGCCCTACACAGTTCGAACAAAACATGTAAATTTATGACGACTTAGATGTAACAAATTTACCTCCGTCATATCCAATAGAAATTTAAGTGTGATCTTAAATTTACAGTGCAGAAAAAAGTGAGCTGTAAATTTACTCGTACTTTATAAATAGGCACTGTAAATTTAAAATCTGCTTTAATATACCGGACTATTTTTTTGGGATTCGAAAAAGCTAATTATTTGTTTGTTTATTTTTTGCTTCGAAATAAAATGAACAAGTTATTGATAATACAAAAATTTATTGGCCTTTTGTGAAGTTTACTACAAAAAATTGTGTTCAATAGTTTTTTCAAATATTTTAAGATATCATTCTTGCGGTTTAACGTGTTCGTTAAGTGTTTTTTTATTAAAACAAATTTATAGTTTTTCTTTTTCGTTTTGAAGTAATTTATTAACGTATATAAATGTATAGAAAAAAGTAACGGTAAAAAGTATTAAAAATAATTAAGCCATAAAAAACATTCACGATAGTATTATAAGAAAAAAAAAAGTTTTGGACAAAAACATTATTGAAATTCCATCGCATTACTACTGACAGATACTGACGCCTTCTTATCTGAGGATGATTCATAAAGTGATAATGATGTAATCACTTTTCTTACCGTGCGTTGTTGCTTTCCTACCCGAACAGCATTAGACTTCGTCCCCTTTGATGGGAATATTTTAAGCAAGTACTCCTGTACAAGTTCCAAAAACTTTGCAGCTCGTTTCAAATACATAAAACTATGCACATAATGAACCGACATCAAATCTTGAAGAGCGCACAAAATATCCTTTGTACCATCCGTTAACCGAGTTTGTTCGGCAAAAACGTAATACATGCTGGTTCCGTTTCCAATATCTGAAACCAAATAATATACAAAATAAGCCGTTTTTTACTTTTCAGAACTAAAAAAACAGCATAACATCATATTTATTAATATATATTGGCTAATGTCACACTAAACTTAACTATCAAACAATTGATCCCATTCCAATAGGAATTTTAGAACCAACGACCACTTAAGTTCATCTTACAAAATTAAGTTTTATAAGACGGTTGGTGGACGCTGACCTATAGTTATAATTATGCGTGCATCGGCAGCAGAATATTGTAATGAACTAACAACACCAAATAACCAATAATGCTCTTAAGATACTGATTTAATTAAAAAAAAAAAGTAGTTATCTTACCAATGCTGATCAATACAGGACCAGCTGTTTCGTCTCCGATCTCATCGATACGCGTTCCAATCTGTAATATAAAAAACAAAATGTTAGACAAGCGTTGGTAACGTTTATTTATTCTCTCACCTCTTTCTTCAAAATTAGATCATCCAGAGTTTCATTCACCAGTTTTGCCAAAAAGTTGAACACGGCGTAATCAGACGATGACTCATTTAGTGAATATGCTCTGTGAGTTGACGAGTATTCAATAATTTTGGCTTTCTTAGAATTGTAATACTTCTGCATCATTTCAATATCAACTCCGGTGGCTTGCTTGAAATGAAATGTTAGTAGCTGCCGGCGCCGAAGAACAGGAAACTCCGTTAGAATTACCGATAAATCTTTTGTTTGATCAAGCCGCGACCGAACGAACCCTTGTGATTCAATTAAAAATTCTGCAGTAAGCAAAACAGGCTCGTCTCGACGTAATTTTGAGAGCACCTCCTTAGAACACTGATTGGCTGAAACGTTCCAGTACTCCTGCATTGTACCTGCTCGTCTGTTCTTAGGTTCTGGAATTAATACTGTTGCTTTTGGAGCCTCATTTTTGAGGCGGTTTAAATACGTGTTATGATTAATCATTTTGTGTTTGATCGTTATGTGACTTAGACCGTTGCTGAAGCCATCATCATCCAAAATCTCAAGACAAGGATATTTCTGCATCATTTGCTTGGCAACATTTTCCATTATGTCTGCTTTTATATTTGGGTCAATACACCGCAACTGGTCAACTACGCAATTAACGAGACTGGTCATTTCGGATTTCTTCAAGCGCACCGACCAGGGGATTGGAGTATTGGAATTATTGAGTCTGAATTCTTGCAAGTTATTAAGCCGTTCAATAAGGCCGTCACTGATCTTAGTCCAATTAATTTCGAATGAACGAAATTTCATTGCACTTGTGGCATGTTTCTTATTACTTTTCTGGTAGCCAGGTTCCTGAACATGATTTGTCAGCTTACTTGATGATGGTTTTACATTATTAAAGTTGCTGTTTGAGACAACTCCTCCATCGATGTACTTTGAACATGTTGGCTCCTCAATTCCTATCATTATATCTGTACCGTCTAGATGTTGCAAACTTTGCTGTTCCAAACATTCTTCGTCTTGTGAGTCCATATCTGTCATTAATTGCATGGCTATGGGATCCGCCTCCGATGAATTCGCATTTAGATTGGTAATTATTGTCAACAAATTATGAGGTAGCTGATGATCAGGTAGGAAAAATTGATTGACAGGTTCTGTATTAACGGTCCCTTGGATGTCATACGATTGTTCTAATACGACATCTTCACCAGTAACGGTTGTGTGACCTGAAATATTCAAAACGGTATAATTAGATTCATATTAAAAAAAATCATAGAAAGAGTTTTCAACGAAATCACTTTATTCTGAGCGTTAAGCTATGCGTGTTCAAGAATATGACAAAAAAAAAAAAATTCAAACAAATTTATGATCTTTTGCTTCAAAAGTGGTCTTGCAAATGATATTTCTTCTGATCGGAGAACTCAAAAACTTATTCAGAGTAAGTGTTTTTGTGAAGCATTACACGTATGGTTATTAGTAGGACCAGATATAAGTTTTTATTCAAACCAATATAGAAATAAAATTTTAAGTGAATGGGCATGTTAACCAAGCGTATTATTTATACATTTAAATAAGGTGCACAAAAACAAACGAAAAATAAAATAATTATAAAATGAAATAGAATCCAAAACTTTCCAAAATAAGTAATTATCCCAAAATTAATTTAAAAATAAACAGTATGTTGCATACGACTAATTCTCTAAGGCAGTTGAAGCTAGTAACTAGTAACTGTTAAGCTAAAGCTGTGATTAGACAAGGCATGTAAATCGATCAAATGATTAATTAGAAATCGCACTTACAGTGTGTTACTCGATAAATAAAAAGTAAAAAATTGAACAATTTGCAAAAGTTTGACGGAATTTAGTGGACATCAACAAACTGCATTCTGGACATCAGAATTAAAACAATAATTCAATTATGTGCACATACTGGTTCTTCGAAACTGCATCCAATAACCTCTGGATTGATTAATTCGGTCGTTCTCCCGAAAAAGCACTTTAATTATTATCAATAATAAATAATATCGAATTCGTTTTTGAACCTAGGTTGGCACCAGTTCCAACCTGCGATACCCGAACACATTGGCAGTGCAAACCTCAATCCGATACGATTTACAAATAAAACCATACACATTGACGTTTAACACACAACAAGCCAACCCAATTTTGATACCCGATCTAGTTTGGAACTCGATCAAAAACGAATTCACTATAAGTATTGTTGACACAAGAGAAACCTGGGATAACTTTACAAACGCACCAGTATTTTGATCGAATTTAATCATCGATTTTCGAATACTATCTATAAAAGGCCTATAATTAAAGCTTAGTACGCAGTTGAAAACAATTTCCTTTTTTTTGCACTTCAATCGCATGTTAAGTTCACCCGCTTATTCACAAACCATTCCTGGACCTTATTTCTAATTGTTGACGACCATTTACGTTATTGTTACGACATTTACCCTTATAATTGACAACTATAAACTAACAATAACCTATATAGTTTTAACAATATTTCAGATGGTAAAAGGCCAAATAACTATATGCTGAATAGGCGGTTTAGTTAGGTTACCATATAAAATTTGCTATTTTTGCTGTACTCTATGCCAAAAAGTTGGTATATAATCCAGACCACGTGCAGACAATAAGAAACCTTTCAATGACAATATGGCAAACATTAACAATATGTGTTAATGTAGAGGTTGTATGGTGAAAGCGAGATTAAACTATTGGATAACAATAACATAAAATGTGATAATATATCTTACATTCGAAATATAGTTTTGACTATATAGCAAATTGTTTTTCGTTATGCGGGCAGGCACTCAATTAGTGACTGATCGAGTACCTACATTTGCCTTGGGATTAAAATTTAAAAAAATTTCTTTTCAGCGGCTTTCAAATCCTGAAATTAAGTTTTCCTATGAGTGCTTACAATTTATGAGACGCATTTTATTTCTAAAAACATTAGAGTTTCCGCAAAGGGGTGTATGCTAGATTTTCAGAAAGACCGGATAAAAAAAAAAAAAAAAAAAATTTTCCAGGGTGTTTTTTAAAAAAAAAAAAAAAGGGATTCTCTAAAAAAAAAAAAATTTTTTTATAAAAAACCCCATCCTTCTATAAAAATCTAATTGTTTCCTGAAATTAAAAATGAATTAAAAAAAAATCTTATCCATTATTATATCAATAATATTTCGGCAAGCATTCAATCGACAACCTTCCTTAACTCCAAAAATGTAAAATATCAAATTCTATCATGAAAACAGCAATTGAAGATTGAATCAAATGATGAATATTACTGAGACCCCAATACTTTTTGTTGAATTTGAACTACAATATTATGGAATTTACATTATACTATAATAATTTTGAAGATGGGCTTCTCTGTAGTCCTATATTGTTTTTAATATAGTTTATGCGAGAAAAAATGCTGAAACTGAATGAATGGTAAAATAAATGTTTTCTTTTGTTTCTTGATTTTCGAGATTTTCAGCCTCGATTTGATTCATCTCCCGTCGTACACTCTTTGGGTATTTTCGAAACTTGTGGGTGGTGAGATTCGAACACACGACTTAGGCGTGAGTGGTGTGAATGTTAACCACTACGCCGGTGTCGCCCTCATTACAAATGATTAATTCATTATTATTACAACCTTTCGATTGTAATAACTGGAATTTAAAATAAAGACACTTTAAACATAGAATAAAACTTGCAATTTATAACATTACTTTTTTCCTGCGTCAAAATAAAAATTTATCTTTGGTCGAAATTACCACTAGGTGAGTCGCAAAAAGTACTCAAACTATTTTTACTCTTTATTTCTTTTGAAATTTAACTAAATATTTGCTGTGTTATGTAAGATTTCTAGACCTGCTCGGATGGCTTACATGAAATTATTACTTTCATTATACGAGCATTCTCATATTGATGAGTTTTTGTTTTACGCGGGGCTTTTGAATTATCGCTGTTTTTACGCAATTTATTTAATTAACGTCATTTTCTACGCATTGCGTAGGACCAGTGCAAAAAAAATATCTGGATGTAGTTGCATCTTGGTGAATGAGAGCTTTTAGTCGAATACCCTGTAACTAGAAAATTAGAAGAAAGACTAGTAATTTCCATTTAATTCGAACTACCTTTATTGCTTATCTTGACAGATACGCTTATTTCGTCTGTTAATTATTTAAGCTTAATCGCCCATAAAAATGTTTTTCAGTAGCATTAATTTTACATAAGAATCAGTTCATTAGAACAATCGACCCGTTCAAACGAGGATCCAATGCAGTGTTTGGGATGATTTCCACTTGTGTCTGACGTTCTGGATCAAAACTTGTATCTTCTTAATTGGTGTTCACATAGACGTCTCAAAATGCTTTAGTGTGTGGTAAAATAATGGGGTGTGCTTTTATATAAAGTGCAAGAATTTATACATAAACTTATACGATTATTGCTATTTTATCTTACTCATACGAATTCTGACAAACATCAGAAAATCATTTACCGCAAAACCCCCGGTTGGACCTTTTACCAAACTAAGACTGTGTTCCGATTGAGGAATTAAATTTAATTTTGTTTAACTTTACAGGTGGACAATTTAAAAATAACCTTGCTATTTCAGCAGGCTCATTTTTTAGAGACGAGCAATTATTTTAAGCAAACAACATTTCGAAAATTGTCCGATCAACAACAGAGGGATTTTCGAATACATTTTTTTTTCGAAATGTCAAAATTAAGTGAAAATTCATCAATTGAAACACAGCCTAAGATTATAAAAAAAAAGTCGACGAAAAGAATTGTTTAAAGCAAACAGGGTCTTTTGAAATATTCATCTAGGTTGTCAGAAATTTTTGCGCGTGTAGATAGTTTTCAATGTTTTATCAAGTAACTTTGAACGACCGTGAAGATTTCTGTCAACAAACTGTATACAGTTTTTTTTTCAGTTGCGTTGTAAACAATTTCCGTTTTGTTCGTTCGGTGAATAAAATCAACCAAGAGTGTTAGAGTTTTTTTAAATGTACTGAAATTCGCTCAGTATGAACCTTGCTTGAATAGATTTGTTTCACATTGAACCTTCAGTTTATTTATGTTGAGAATAGCTATAAAAGTGAGGTGAAAAAAATGATAGCTAAGACCTATGTTCGAAAGTTTTAAAAAGAATACGTACCGGGATCGTTCAGCAAGTTATGTGCGATGTTGGATGCCCATCTTTCTTCAGTGGTGAGCAGCATTAATAAATTGTTAGCAAAGGCAGCCAGGGCAAAATCGTCGGTAATTTGGCATCCATCGTTCTCAAGCACGATTTGCGAAATTGGCTTGTTCAATTTAAGTGTACCTTAAAAAAAAAAATGATTATCAAAATATAAGTGCTCAGAACCGTGAAAGTACCTTGTTTCATTAAACTCATGACGTTCCTTGATGATGTGATAATGTATCGTTCCAATCGAGAAACATCACAAATTTTGAAAACGGCGATTGTGTCCATTGTGTTAATATTCTAATACAAACTACATAGAAGGAATCGAGTGTTTAATAAACAGGTAGGTTTTATCGTTCTCCTCTAGGGAATCAAGTGGTGCCCGGTCTGTGAACTCCTCTATTCTCTTGCAGATCATTCTTTCTTCCAATTCTCTATGTCCATATATTTCCATCAGGCCTTTCTCATGGATATTAGATACTTTGGTTTTATATCCCAATGCTGAAATTCTCCGTGAAACTTTGTTGTAAATCATAAGATTGATTTTCATAACATAAAAGTTCTCTCTATACTCGTCGTGCTCTAGATACAAATATTTGCCCCTCGCATAATTGTAGCCCAGGTAACTTCCTTTTTCAGCATATATGTTGGATGGATCATCTAGATTTAGCTCTCGTATCATATGTCTAGTGTGCATTGGCAGGTGATCTACATTATCCACAAAGCACTCCAGCATGAAATCGTTTTGGAACCGAATCGTTTGTGCGTTCAATATTCCCTGATAGTACTGGTGCTGTTCCGTGCAAAACTTCGTCACGTTTTTGAAGTTTAATGTGCTTCTTAAACATCGTTTGAAAAAGCAATGTTTTCTTTCACAGAAAAGTGTGCAATAAGACATCAATGGACCCAAGGACAAAATAAGCTGAGGATAATGGGTACAAAAATGGTGTTTCGGCCGTAGTGGAACTAGAAAATGGGACTGTCTCATTTCGATGTACTCCTCCAAATTGGCAGCTAAAATTCGAATCTGGGCTTCTTCGACTACTGTGGATGTCACATTATCTGTGATTTTCTTGATTAGTAGTAGCATCTTCATCATGGGATCATTGTAATCGATAGGCTTTTGTATGAAAATATACGGAAAAATTTGTATCAAATGCCAAATGTCACATGCTTTCGCTTTTATATTTTTAGATTTCCGGGCGAAATTGAATTCAATCAATGTATTTATTCCAAGTTGTTTGAATAAGCTGTTTACTCTTCCTTGAAGATAATTTACAGAAACGGTGCGCTTTTTAATCATTTGTTTGAGTATCAAGAAAATGTCACTGTTTGCCCAGCCTTCGAAAATGTCGTGTGCAATACAAGGAGCAGATCCAAAGTCAAAAATATTAAAATATCGAAGCTCATTGAAAACTGAATTGCGTTTAAGTCCTCGATATGGAATCTTCTGCGGATTTTCTCGGATGACCGCCAAATCTTGGTTGTTAGTTTCTGGTGTTCTTTTTTCAGCAATGTACAAAGGATCTTTACTAAAAGAATCATGATCTATATAGCAATTGCGGCAGAAATATGGACTTCTTGAAAATTTTTCGGTTAATCCAGCAATTTGGTGTGCTCCTAGATTGTCATTAAGAGTTGTGAACACCGAACCAAACATTCGTTCATCTTTGCCATCTACGTGCACAACAATACCGTCGTCCTCTAGGATCTTAAGATCTTCAATCAACCGTCTGTACACACTATCCACACCAAAATAGACAAAGTCTTTATTTTTGCAAAGCAAAATAAGATGAACGTTCTCAGTTAGACCCCTTAAATGAGGATCAAGGTTTCCAATCACCATATATACACAATACAGTTTATGGCGAGAAGTGGCATTTCCAATAGCATTGACCACGACCTCCGCTGCGTCTTGGTAAATGAAGATATTCAAAGTTTTATTGCTAAAGAAAGGACTATTTTTAAATTTTAAGCCATCCGTATAATCACAAATATACCCAGGAACAGAGTTTTTATTCCGGAACATCGCTTCAAATACCTTCTTATCACTAAGCAAGCTTTTCAATGTTTCCAAAATCGGTACATAATAGTAAAAGCACTCATTATGATTCTTGTCTCTTTGCAAATCCACTTTTACAGGAGCCACGAAAGAAAAATTCTCACTAAAATATTTCTTTCGCATGTGAGCAGACCTTAAACTTCCTTCAGGACCACACATTTTTTGTACCGGATTATAATCAACAGAGCTAATTAGCACCATTTTGGAAGGAGATGGTAGTTGCAATTGAGTACAAACTACCTCACATTTCATTTTCGCAATCTGCTTTTGTGTCTTACCAACTTCGTCTAGTGCGTTCACTATTTCCTGGATGGCCGTGTCCGTTACGTGATGCTTTGACAGAAGTTTCAAAAAGAGACGTGCAAAAAGTTTTTCTACGGTGAACTCCAAATCGTAAACCGAATCATCGTCTTCAGCATCCCCAAAGTCTCCTAGCTCTCCCTTTCTCTCCTTAGGGGGTATGTTTCCGGTAAGCGTTTCCTCGATTAAATCCGATGTTTGATCCATTGCATCCACATTAGCACTTGAGTTTTTATTCATCTGTGTGAGGTCGAATTTGTGGAAATATAGTTTATGTAATCTTAGACTATTATAGGTTGCAAAAGGCTTTTGTCTTGAACACCGGAAAGGACAACATACTGGTTGGCCTTCAGATATATGTTTCTGAGCATGTTTCATTATTTTTTTGATATCCGTGTCTTCAAATCTACACATCGACAGAGAACATTTCCGTAAAGGACCACAAAGAGCAGTCAAATGGCTCTTTTTCAGATGGTTTCTATAAGATCTGTACGATTTGAAAGCGAGTTCACATTTTTCGACCGGGCACTTGTAAACACTCAGGTTTCGGTGAACTCGGACGTGGTTCAGGAAATCCAATACACTTCCGCTGCGATTTCCACATTCGCACACAATTTTTTCAAACATTTTCCAAAACTACGCACTAGAAACTGTTCCACTTTTCACTCCCAAAAACAAACGTACACAATATGGTGGTGACAGCTTTTTGATTCTGACATGACAAGCTGAGCGATGAAGCTAATTTGCGTTGAGCTCATGTAAATTTCTAGCGTTTGAGTTGGAAAATTAAGAATGTGTCGTATAATTATATATCATCGATTGTAAATATAAATTCAAGCTAGAATATTATTTTACATGTAATACAGTTTTACATGAACTTGCTATTTACAGTATTTTTAATTGAAAAATATGTTCAACGATTATGTATGTCGACGAGTTTTCAGTGATGGTTTAGATTACATCATACGTATATTTCATATTTTTTTTTCTGTGTAGACTTTTTGGGCATTAAAAGAAATTTGACGCGTCGTTATCCGGGGAACCGAATTTCACCAGGTCAACCGAAACAAACTGCGTGTTACTGCACCTACGTATAAAATTGCAAGTGAAATGCTACTGACGAAGGTTATAATGCCGAGTACTACGTCTACATGCCATCTCTAGATGTGGAGATGGTGTGGTTTCTGCAGTGAACCTGACGTGTGAAGACGTTATGGAAGGTAAGGGGTGACTTTGAAAATCTGCTTCGTCTACCATTGAAATTCTGGAATGCAAACAATTGCATTAAGGATCCATGGTAGATGAAAAAAAGACGTATTCAATGTCGGACTCGCTACAAATGACCTTCGCCGGATCAATTCTCAAATCTCCCAAAATTTGTTGAAATTGATAATGTTTTTTTTCAGTGCGCCTTTTTGTATGAAGGGTATTTAATTGTACCAAGTGCAAACATTTGGGACATACGGCTGTTTTTTGCGACAACAAGCCCCGTTGTGTAAAATGCGGCCAAAGGCATCTAGAGAATGGTTACCAACAGGAAGCAACAAAGTATGCTTACTGTGGCAAAGAGCCTCTCCCAATTGCAGAACTGCCCCGTATACAACAAGCGTGCTCATAATGTGAAGCGTTCCATAACAGAACGCTCCACACAGACGTATGCAGAATTGGTAAAGTCGCAAAACGGAGCATCTGCATCGTCTGTATCAGCCGCTCAAAATGAAAATCCTTTTTGGATTTTGTCTTCCGATGAACTGGACTCTGACGTAGCCGATGAGAGTGGATTTCCGGAGGTACACGCTTCGCGTAAAAGGAAGCCCACTAGTTCCCCGGGTGTGCGCTGGAAACAAATACCTGTTCTCAAAAGCTTGCAAAAAAATAGAGGTAGCGGGGGTCAATTTAAAGAACCGAATAACCCGGTAATTGCTGATACATCCGTTCCTGGCTGTAGTTATACCACCCCACCGCTATCTAATAACAGTAACCGTTAGAGGTTGCCAAAAACAAGTACTAAGTCTTCTCGCAATTCTAAAAAAAACATCCCGTCCAAGCGAGATAAGATTAATTTTAGGGACATTGTGGATAACATTTTAAATGCTCTTGGTCTTTCGGATATGTCACCGCTCCGAGGAATTATTGACCTGCTAATTCCTATAGTTGGAAACTACTCATTGGTGAATTCATATCTTTGTGCTACCCCTTCTATAAAATCTCACTCCCAATAATCTCAGGCATTGAAATCGTTGCTTGCCAAATAAATGTAAAGAATAAAGATCTTTGCATAGCCTCCGTCTATGTCCCACCGAGAACATCAATAAACCATCGTGAATTTTGGAGTTCAGTTACATTACTTCCATCTTCAGTTCTCATTCTGGGCGATCTGAACTCCTACGATACTGCTTGGGGCGAACAGTGCGATGACAACAGAGCGGGTATTTTCTATGACTTATGCGACGATTTCAACTTGACCATCTTGAACACCGGGGACGCGACACGAATAGCAAAACCTTCTGCCAGGGAGAGTCGACTGGACATACCTTTGTGCTCTAGTTCACTATCATTAAATTGTCTGTGGAAGGTAACCAATGATCCCATGGTAATGTTCACCTACCAATTATTATCTCAATCAAAATTGGTTGTCGAAAATCAGACTAGCCAATCCATGTTCCTTATGACCTCACGAGGAATATTGATTGGCAACATTATGCATCAGCGGTAACCCTTGGTATTGATTCTACCGATCCTCTTCCACCATTGGATGAGTATCGTTTCCTTTCCGAATTGATCGCGCAGAAAAAAATACCGTCACAACAAACATATTTCAGGTAAATTCAAACATAAACTTAGTTCATTCTGGCCGCAAACATAAACTTGCTTTATTTCAAACATATTCTATGTTTAAAACCAAGTGACATCGATGTTTGAAATAAAAATCAGTCTATGTTTATTTTAAACATATTAATGATAAGAATAAACGTACAAATTTTGGATACAGGAATAAGTTATTATTGTTTTTAAATTATAAATGGATTCTTCTGGTTGCGTTCTAACTTTATTTTATTTATTTTATGAATCTGGGTTATTTTCATTCCGGATTTGGCTTGAATGCTAACAGGTTTCAAGAATCCAGCCAATAACCTACCGATTAATGAGAGGATTGGCCGAATCCTTCCTTCGGCCTCACATTCTGGAATGGAAGTACACGCTCAAATACGCCTACCCGATGAATGTATTGTTGAAACTAACATGCTTTGAATTTGTATGTGTATGTGTGTATGTGTATGTACAATCCAACGCCCACTGTCCGGCAGTGTTTTTATGGAAGAAAAATGTTTGCACTTGAACGAACAGTTATCGACACGACAAACATTTTTAGCCCGGGAATTGGAAGGTGATAGCTCTGTTGGGATCCAGTGACCCATTTCAGAATGCCTGGTTACTCACGTCCATTCCGAGGTCACTTTCACTTACAACAAGCCCCGCATAAACACAGTGCTAACATCAATTGGATATAGGTACTGTGCATACACTTCCATCATCAAATCATATTGTTTTGAGGATGGCACGTATTTAGAAGTATCGTTCAAATTTAGTTATAATCAGAAAGACCTCACCCGAAATTGTTGCTGATATTCAGCCTTCATTTGGAAGGCTTCCCTGTGATGCTTAATTATGTATTTATGTCTCTACAGAACTAGCATTCCGCTATTCGGCAATATTTTGACATCATCCTTTTCGAATAAAACAGCATTACTTCGCGCACAATTACAACAAAATGATAATCACAGGTAAAAAAAACATTTTCGTGAAGAGCTTTAATTGAAAAACCACAATCACTGTGCAACAAAAGTTATACAAAGGTGAGTGCATCTGAAATTATATGCTAGCCACACACGCGCGCATGCGCGTTGGCTTCTTTCGTCACTTCTGTCCAGCAAATGGCCGTTTTCACTGTTGTTCTTCTTTTTTCCGCACCGTCTGCCAATGATTCTAATCTCCCATTATGAGGCGACTCTATATCGACTTCAAAACTGCTAATAATCATCAATTCACTCGCGACAAAGCGGAAATATACTCTTATTTAATAATTTATGTCCAGTGACTCAACACTAATAGCGCTAACAAACAAAACTCAGCTGATGTAACTCTTCCTCCGGGTGCGGGGGCTAAGCACAATACAGAAAAAATCGGGGAAATACTACCGACCACCACACATTTTGGGAGGAAATCGATTTAATTCACTACGTCTTACACAAAACACGCGGAGATTTTATGATTTCACTGTTAGTTGATGTTGAATAACGAATTATTTTCTGATATTTTATTCGCGAAAACAACGCAGTAAAAACAAAACACGTCAGTTGCAAAGCGTGGCTTGCTGCGATCACTGGAAACTAACATGCTTTGAATTTGATTCAAAAATAGTTATTTTCGTTCGATTCATGCTCTCTATTAACTTTAAATAATTTGTATGTTTCAAGTTAAATATCGATATTTTTAATTTAAATGGACGAAATTTGTATCCATGATGTACAAAAGTGCATTAGAAGCTCAGAAGCGACCTGTTCCAAGTGCATCTCTCTAAAGAAGACCCACCACCCCTGGATGGGATGACGAATGCACTAAGTTGTATCTTGAGAAATCCGATACGTTAAATGATTATCGTAGACATGAAACATCTGAGCTTTTTGATAAGTACCTAAAGCTTGAAAAACAGCTTAAAAACTTACTCAAAGCAAAGAAACGCAATTACTGGCGTTCGATGGTAGAGGGAGTATCTAGAGAAACCTCGATGACAACGCGTTGGAGAAAGGCTATATGCGAAACCGCTCATCCTCTAATGAGCGTGAAGAATACTCATTGCAGTGGATATTCGACTTCGATAAAAAGGTTTGTCCAGGCTCTGTCCCAACACAATCGAATTTACGGGATACCACCCAAAGTAACGGTTTTCTGGACGAACCATTCACAATATTGGAATTTTCAATGGCACTTCTTTCATCCAGCAGATGTGTGCGTTGGTCGAAAGATCATTTAGGTTTACCTTTGCATGGATCCCCTCACATTGCTCAATTCCAGGCAATAAGAAGGCGGACTCTCTAGCAAAGGTGGGCGCACAAGAAGTCGAGATTTTTTAAAGAAGAATTCCACATGATGATTTTTTCCTATTAGTACGTCAGAGTTCTCTTCAAAGTTGGCAAAACGATTGGACAAGTGATTCTCTTGGGTGGCACATTACATTCCATTATTCCAAATGTTTCGTCGAGATCGTGGTTGCATTCGTGTGATGTCAAGAGTTTTGGCCGGATAATGATGCCTCCATAGCTATTGGATACCCTAGTGGCACGAGGTAGACAACCCTTCCACGAGGTAAGAGATGTTTTGGGATACGTGATCTTCCCTACATGCAAGCGATTTACGAATTCCTTTGTTTGTCTGATCTAAGAGTGTAATGTCATTACCCCCTCCCCTCCAGTCTAGTAAATTTCCTACCATTGTGTCCCAATTTTACTATACTTTTGTTTCCGTGCTACTTGTACCTGCCCAGCAAGCAGTGGTCACCCATCTGCGGCTTAGTTCCTCAAAGGGACTACAGGGACCGAGGATTTGGTATATGTCGCAACCATGAGCAGCAAATAATATCTTCAATAAGTTACCTGCCTAGTCTTCCAAACGATAATGTGACCCGTTAATCTCGTGCCAGCCACGAGTAATTGGCACCCCATTTTTACTAAAATTGAAAAATAATACATTGTTAACAACAATATTGAACATCGGCTCCGTAAAGTGTTACACACGCCTGAGCCTAACAAATAAACGAACTAATTAAAAAGAATCTTTTGTCTGGGAGGTGAAGAAGCCTTTGCCTTGCCAGTCATTGCCGTCCAACGTGAGGTACGTCTCGTCGTCCATAACGACCACCATGTTCCGCTTCGCCGGGATTATCTCTTTGACCAGAATCTTCAGCCGTTGATTCTGGGTTTCCACTTGGTTCTCTGACACGGCTGCCTTGGACTGACGCTTCCGCATGTTGATATCCATTTTGGCTTAATACATCTTGACCATTTGGCCGGTCGCACCGACCTCCCGGACCAACGCACTGAAAGAAGTGGCCACCTTGCCTTCCGTCTTCCGTTTGAATTTTTGTTGAATCCTCCGGTCGCTTTAAACAGCCGGAACCAGGCTTCCGCTCGATGGACTCTCCCTTCTCCAGAAGTGTCAGAATCTTGTAGATGTTTCCGCGATTGTATCCGGCCGACACGAAGTGGGCCACGGTGGCCAATTTTTTTTAGGCCCGGATCAAGCAGGCGGTACGAACAAACCATAGATCGAAGTTATCTCACTGTTTTCGCCATAGCCGTAAGCAAATTTATGGAGCTGTCACTGACCCGAGGACCGACCACCAGGTAACAGGGTAATCGCATGAAAAATCGGAACATTTAGTCCCTTAATTTTAATAAACGCTTTTCCGATCCAAGGGTTAAATTAAAAACACAAACAAAAATAAAAAACAAAATAAAAAAATAAAATTTTATAATCGAAGTCACACGTTAGCAAACGAAAATATTTTAACAAAACTAATTCCGAAAAACAACCATAAACGCGCCCGTTCTATTAAATGTTCATTCATTTGGTTGCAAGCGTTGCAACCCTCGCACCGGGTGCAGCTACACCCAAACAAACCGCAGTAGAAACTACCATATCGAGGGTTAAATTAAGCGCAAACACCAAAAATTTTCACCAGACTATTAATGCGATTGATTTTACCATGCCTGCGATTAGATCCACCATGATGCGGTTGATATCACTATGAGATCTGTCAAATATACCACAAATGTTAAAGGTTGTACCATAAATGTAGTAAATTTGACAGAAATTTCATGGTAGTTTTGAAAACAGGCATAATCGGATAAATGGTAGTTTTTACTACAAGATTTTTTTCTGTGTAGTAATATTAAAAAAAAGACTTTAGTTTGAACCAAATAAATGAGAGAAATTCAAAAACTGATAAGATGGGCACTTTATGTTGCCTGTTAGTGTATATAATACAGTACCTCTGAATTACAAAGAATTTCTAATGTCAAGACTCTAGAGCATTTGTCCACTAAAATAAATAATAAGCTCCAGGGGCGACCCCGGTATAATGATTAACATCCGTGCCTCTCACGCCAAAATCACATTCAAATCTCATCCTGGACAAGTAACGAAAACACCAAAAGCAAGGTGTTTGAGTGACTACGGCGGGAGATGAACCTGCCCGATAATCAAGAAAAATAAAGTAATAATAATTCCGACAAAAATCTTTGTATCCCCCTCCTCCTTTTGCTACGTCACTATGGACATTAGTGCAACTCTTTGATATACTAGAGGGAAAAAACTATGCAAATAAAGACCATTTCAGTAAAAGCGATTGCGTTAAAATGAAGTTACTCCATTTATGTGATTCCTGACCTTGCCAAATATTTGTAGCAAAGTCAAAATAATAACTTTTTGAGTTTCTATTAAAACTCAATTCAGACGATAAACGATTGACATCACTGATTGACGTAATGGAAATTTTCTCTTTATTTGTCTACAAAAGCAGGTTCGTCCTTTTGAATATTATTCTTGATTAATGATTCAACAGGTGAGGACTTATTCTTCTTCTCATTTCACTTCACACTGATGCAGCTTTTCGCCCATTTCCTGCATACGTTTCTCATGTATAGTAAGATTTTAATGCGATAAATAATGCCAATATGCAGCTCAACCCTTCGTGTACGTGTGCGGTTATAAAATGTATATAAGCCAAATCAAAATGTTGACTTCCATCTGCTCGCCTGCTCTGTTGCTTCTTTCCTTTCGCCAGTTGGATGAGCTTCAACAGGTAAGTGCAACATACAGTACCGGACGAAAATATCTAGGATGGCGGTTTTAATATTCTTTTCGGAATAGTATTGACAAAAAAATTTAGGTTTTAAAAATGTCAACGGAACTATCGGATGGTCTATTCCAGAAATACTTAAACCAGAGATCAACGGACAGCAAATCTGTAGACCTGACAACGAGAAACTATTCTGGCATCAAGTGACCTTGAAACTAGAATCCATCAAATCAAAGGTAAACATTGCGGATTGGAACCACATCTGACAGTTTGACAATTATTTGTATCAGATGGTTTCCTTTATTATAAGAATAGAATCGATAATATATTAGAAAAAAAAACTACTATCTCTTTTAGTCATCACCTTCCAATCCGAAATTTCGGAATTTCTTAAAAAGTTGATTTGACGATCGTTTGACTGTAGCTTTTATAGACGGAAACATCTGGAATATTTGAAATAGTTACAATTTTCCTGATTTTTTTTACAGAAGTAACGTCGCGATGATGCATACTTTTGATCGATACTGTATCAGGCATACCAAGTTTCCCTATACATTGAAAAAAATTCGGAGTGACTGTGAAGAGCTGATTGCATAAAACCTGGCACAAATAAGAAGACTTAACAAAACATAAAAAATAAATTCATTTCAGCCCGACAGGTGGAAATTGGATTGATAGACTTTTAAGTCAGGTGCATTTTAAAAGTGTGTTGGCTTTAACCAACATAGACTTTTGTCAGCTTACCGTATGTCTTTCACATTTTTTTTAAGGTTTAATTCGCTTTTTGTGTTTTTCATCTAACTATGGAAGATTTTGGAGACATATTTCTTATACTAATGCCGTGCTCGTACATAAGCTTCAAGGAGGGCAAGACTTTTTTCAATTCAAAGTTTCTTATGAACATTGGTCAACAGAAATTCCAAGAAACAGTTCTGTTGATTTCTGACATTAATTTGATTTAGACCTAAATCAGCAGTTTTGTCGAAAACAAACTGCAGTTTTTCATTTACCCAACGACTGGAAGTAAAATGCTTTCATTTTCAGAGTCCTGAATAAAGTCAACTTGTCTTTGGTCAAAGTCACCATAGATGTGAACTTTGGCATCAGGAGGTAATTGTGATACAATTTGTTCAGCGTTTTGAAAAAATATTCATAAGTAGTTTTATTTGCATGATCTGGTGAAAATACACGGATGCAAACACGCCAGCAATGCATGATTTCACCCAAACATGCTCAAATTATTTGAATTTAGTCGTAGAAATGATTTCTGAATTGAATTTGGCTGAAATTGCTATGAGAACACCTCCACCAGACCTTTTCTGGGACTCATGAAAATTTCGATCGTCCCTGAATACATTAAAAGTACTTCCAAAAATTTCTTCACTTCGAATACCCCCAGCTTGTTTCAGTAGCTAAAATTACCGAAAAAGATGAGCCTAGGAAATTTTTATATGTTTCTTTCATTTTTGCTGCGCCTTTCATACGGTTCACATTTTGGCAATAAATAAGAATTCCAGTTGAATTATGTATTAACGAAGATATTTCTGAAGGTACGTCGGTTATAGAAATTATTAAAATGTCTTCTGCTTACTTATTGAAAGGGCTCGTCATATTCGAAAACTTTCTATGCTCTAATGATACATCACCAGACGGATCTGGGTCGTCATTGTCTACTTCTGTAGAGTGCGTCACGTCGAACGCAAACACGTTGCTTTCCGAAGGGTCCGTCAGTGCCGTTGAAAATTTGATGTATTTTGGGGACGGTAGAATTTGTATGCTGCCTCCCTGGTTTGTTGCAGTCGTTGTGTCCGTTCACTGGACAAGAACGCGCGGTGTGACTGAAGGTCTGCTAAGGTGTCAGTGCGTGAAATTCCCAGTTCTTCGTGGACGTCCAGGAAGATTTCGCGCTGAAGATTTGTGTTGGTTGGAAGTCCTTGAGTTGATAGCATTGCAGATGCAATAATTTTTGTGGTTCTGCGTATACATACTGCTGGTGCTTGGTCGTGAAGGAAGGAAAGATACGTCCGCACAGTATCCATTATTTTTGGGTTCCCGTAGACGTGCTTCCAAATAGCGGCGGTCACCGTCAGCTGAGTGCTGCGTCATGTTTACGATAGGTGGGTGCATGGGGTCGAGGGAGAAGCCAGGTGTAGAACGTTTTTTCATACGTGTGGGTAGGGCAATATTTTCATTTTCCGTTTCGGATACTTCAGCAGTGTTATTGTTGTTATGGTGTGCGGCCTGCTTATCGGTGCGGTATGGGTTGATGGTTTCACCCTTCCAGAAGTTGATAAACTTTGAAACCGACAGAGCAGCGATTGGGTTGGTCGGTACACAGAAAAAAATCTTGCAGTAAAAACTACCATTTTACCTGACTATGCCTATTTTCAAAACTATCATGAAATTACAGTCAAATTTATTACGTTTATGGTACAGCCTTCAACATTTGTGGTATTTTTGACAGACCTCATGGTAATATCAACCTCACCATGGTTGATTTCAACCGCAGGCATGGTAGAATCAAACGCATTTATAGTCAGGTGAAATTCGTTGGTGTTTGCGCTTAATTTAACCCTCAAAATGGTAGTTTTTACCTCTGGTTTTTTTCCGTGTAGTCATTGGTGGGCCGGCAAATTGTACTTTTGCAATAGCCAATAGTTCCTTGTCCGAGCCATTTGCGTGACAGTCATTGTGATGATTTTTATTTGAGCTGCTGATGACGAGGCTTTGTTGTTGTCTCCTTTTTCTCCGTTGTCTGGCTTTAAAGGCAGTTATTTCTTGGAGCTTTCGAAAGTTTTTTTGAGCTTTTTGTCGTATGCAGACCAGTCCTGTCTCCAGTCCCGTTTATTTCCCAAAAAAACGCCATCCAGAAGAAGGAAAGTTATTTTTTGATGAGGCTTGCACAAGAGGTTTCTTAGATAATTCCTCCTCCAGGATTTTCTGATTTATTGTGGGGTCGCAGGTTCATTTTTGCCATATTTCGAAAGTGATTATCCATATCGCTGGTAACGACAGATGCCAGGTCGTTTTTCAATTCTTTACCAATTAAGTCTGGTAGAAGGTCAAGTGCTGTCATTGTTTTTGTTTTTGTTAGTTCCTCTACACGCTAAAAAAAAAGATTCACACCTGCGCCACATGAGTTGGTTTCTTTTCCTACGTTGGGTACAATAACTTACAGTTGGGTAAATTCTACCTTTAATAATAATTTGTACCCAACGATAGGTAACATGATTATACCCAACCTTGCGCTGCTGCCGATTTGACCGCATTTTCCACAGCTATGAGCGCCGGTGGAGGTGTATGCAAAAGTGCTGATAATTTGCTTTTGATTTCTGTAGCACTGGATTTGCTGATACTAGTTACGTTAGAAATTTGACTTGCGATGTCGACCAGCATTTTAATATGTTCCAGTGCTTCGTCGTGGGTAGCACTGAGACTTTGCAAGTTTGTGAAAAGTTTATGATTTGCTTCCAACGAGTGCTCAATGTCTTGGGTAAAATTCTGAATGCATTTCGACAATACCTTCAGATTGAGTTCCATTATGAGCATTTCCTGGCAGTCATGGCAAAGAGGCAGCTTAAATGTACGTAGAACTTCCTCGCTGTACTCCTATGCAAGCTGCGTGGAAAGTACGCTTGTAGTTTCCGTGACAAGTCCAGAGAAAGCGATTGTCGCTTTTCACACAGTTCTTTATTCCGCACTTCATTGCACTCTATGGGTAAACAAGATTATAATAAAATAGCCTTTGCGAGGTTCGCGCGCGGGTAAGTTAATATGGTAAAATAAATTTATTTATGCGAGGTTCGCGCGCCGCGTTTAAGAATAAATTTATAAAAAAAAGTTGAAATAAATAAAGTACAGGAGCTCTTCAAACACACGTCCGAAGCCAACGGTGGTGCGTTAAGAATTGCATTGCTGCAATGCTTTTAATCTAATAGCTATAGCGTGAGAGACATACATTCATTATCCACTTTTTTGGGTTAGCAGCCAGTTCTCGAAGATTTAATGTTTTCCAATTGGACTGATATGGTCAGCGTTTATTTGCCATAAAAATATGTTTTGCAATATTTAAGATTTTTTTCATACAGAGGAAGTGGGGTGAAGTGGCCCAAAAAGCTTTGATGACAGAGTTGACGAAACCTGCTGAAATTTAGCATTATTCCAATACTCTAATTGGACGCCCAAATGTAATAAAGATTGTACTCAAAAAAAATGCAACAGACAAAAATGAACACCGAAAATTCATTGTAAGTCGGACATTTTTCAAACTCGCAGGGAATAAAAAAACACATCAGGTATGTTTTTGCACAGTTGGTTTATTCAACCTCCTCTCCTAGACTAAATGTGGGCTTAACGCTACCCATCAAATCCTATGCAACATAGGCGCCATCTTTCTTACACACTTTCATCCAGTCTTTCTTCTAATCGGCACATAAACAACATCGTTGGCTTCGTAGCACTCTATCACCAGTTTCGCGTAATGGTACGATATCAGATCTGGCCAAAACAGAGTGTCACTTTCGTGGGGCCTGAGGAAGGGAAACAGGCGCTTCTGGAGGCATTCTTCTTTATATATTTGGCCGTTGATGGTGCCGGTCGTTATATACGGCTTGCTGAATTTGCCGCACCAACAGATCGCCTGCCATATCAAGTAATTCTTGGAAAATTTGTCGACTTTCTTCTTCCGGAACTTCTCCAAAACATCCAGGCCCGACTTGCCGACGAAAAACTTCAGGCCGGGGATCTGCTTTACGTCCACTTTTATGTACGTCTCGTCGTCCATTACGATGCATTTCGGCTGCACCAACCACTCACGTAAAGCTTCCTGGCGCGGGATCTAGCCACAGTATTCTGTTTATCGGTTCGGTTAGGTGCCTTCCTTACCTTGAAGACATGAAGTCCGGCTGGACGAACTAGACGAAAGCATTGACCTTCTTGGCCACGTCCGGAATCGAATGGTTCGGAAGTAATCCCTCATCTTCCTTGCGTTCACCTTCGTCTGCGCTTTTCTTCCACTGCCATCTCGCCGCTGGGTCGTCTGGGTCTCCTTGAACTCTTTTACCACACGGGACACGGTCGAATTGTCGATTTCCAACTGTTTCGCGATCCACCTGTGGGAACGGCCTGGATTTTCCACGAGTGCGCTCATATTTTTTTGTTGAAGCACTTCTTGCTTGAAAGCCATCTTCATAACCACTTGACTGATTGTGATGAATTTTCTCATGTAAACATTACTCTCTAAACTTGTTTTACCCAAAATTTCATCAATTTTTGCTCTTGCAATAAGAAGTTATACACAAAAAAAGTGTTGCATTTTTTTCGAGTACAATCTTTAGGGGAACTAGTGGTAATATATTAATATTGAATTGGCCCGAAAAAGAAGTTTTGATCACAGTGACTTGAGGATCTTCTATAGGATGCATCAAATACATTTTATGATAAATCGTGAAAATTCATGTAGATTATAATTTTTTCTATTTTCTTCTACGGTGAATCATGAGACTAGAGAGGAAGAAGGTTTCGTTTCTTATTTATGTTTGCTTATATTTAATAACATATACAAACACTTTAAATCAACTTATTCAATTATTTCTTTATTTACTCATTATTTAGATGTCATTATTACACCTTAATGAAATGTATGATGCGGAAAACCTCATTTGAATTAGTTGTTCTATAACTCAAAAGGGATAAACTACTCATATCATTTCCATATAACAGTCGTGTGTCGCTTTTCATTTTGAGTAGAATGTAAAAACATTTTCTCTATGTGTTAGAAATATTCACAATAAAGCAATTTTTGATTTTTACCATGAAAATCTTATAAGTAAAATAAATCCCGTGAAGTCGATAGTTGCACTAATGCGAAACAACCCGTGTACATGATTTTATGTCGCAATAACTAAAATCACAACCCTGGGTATGAGAAAAAATTAGCACAAACTCGGTCCAGTTAGCAAGCAAGAAACCGCCAAAAAGGATTTCCCCGCCGAAAACAGAAGCTGCCCTCACTAATAAACATTTTCCCATACAAGCCATTTGGAAGCGATATAGATTCATCTGTCGGTTCATACAGATCTAAGAAATAATTCTGCGCGCAGGCAACAAGGCAAGAAGCGTTCTGTTGAGGACAACAACGACGACGAGAGTGATGGAAGTAATCAAAGGTGCTAATGGCTTAGCTCTCCAATTATAACATCGCATCCAAATCAACATCAAAGCGAGCACCTCAAGAATTGACGTATTTTGAAGATTCGTACCGACACTTAAACTAGAGATCGCTTCCTCCAGCAGATAGACGATGAACAGCTCTTTCTTCCTTGTTTCAACGTTATATGCAACGTAGATCACACGAAGTGGGGAACGGCATTCGCTTTCAAAGAACACATGCAATTTTCCCAGGTGGTGAAGAACCTGGATTGCCGCATCATAGATTTGAGGATACAAAACACAACCTTCTGTTACGTTCACGCACCATCGGGTTCAACTCTATGCGCGGAAAGAGAGCGTGTTTTCAACGGCACGATCGCCTTTTACCTTCAGCAAAACACGCAACACATCATCCTTGCTGGCGATTTTCACTGCGTCCTCCGATTCCACTACTTTTAACACAAGTCCAACTCTACAGGCAACCGTGCGTCAGCTGCACCTCCAAGATGCGTGGCTAAAATTGTATTTCAGGATTGTGGGACCAAGCAAGATACATGCGGCATCCAAGCTCGACCGCATATCTGTATGCGCTGACTTTTACGCGTATCTTCGAAATGGTGCAACACATATCGGCACCAACATTTCAAAGGGGCGAAACTGATAATTGTAAACAAACTGAGTTTTTCATTGGAATGGACAGCCAGTGCCCTATTGCAATACAAGTTTTCACCAAACTACCTTTATTGCTTATCTTGATTCGTCTACAATGTGCAGACTTCTTCAGTGTCGTGTACTGATACTCGACTGAAAGAAAACCTTCGCCACCTGCCGTATTTATCCTATTTTCCAAATACAAACACTTGTACCTACAGCTAACATTTTTTACCTAACCTATCCTGAATCCAAAACCAATATTATGCTTGATATTTACCTCGCCTTTTGCTTGTACCTAACCTAGTTATTCTGTAGCAGCGGGTGCTCCACTGCGTCGGCTTTGTTGTCGATTAGGTATTAAGTTAAAGAGCCATGTGTACCCGTTACCTTGGTCTTTGTTTAGTGTATTTGTGTTCTGTTGTTTGTTGATTTCTAAGCTTTCTGCGACTACTTCTACACCCTGGAAATTAGAAATTTTGGAATTTTCTGCTGTATCGTTTAACAATGTGCAATGCTCTACACAAAAAAAAACTTTAAACGGAAATACACATCACATTTGATCGGCAAAATTCACTCGGTTCCACTGAATACTCGACAGACCTAAGTGTCAGTGCGCTGGACCTTCGGACGGGTAAAAAGCTGATTATTCGAGTTTGAGTATGTCATCTGTACACAGTCGGAGTGCGTTAAAAGACATAGGGAACCGTTCTATGTATAATGATCCGCGGGAGTTTTTGCTCGTTTCAAGGCGCAGTCGAAGCCGAACCCAACACGGTAAACATGATAGACGAAAGCACCTATCAAGCCTAAGCAATCTAATTCAATCGGATCATACCTACTACCGGAAATTGACACGGAATTTTCAATTCTTCTCAAGCAGGAGTTCACATGCGTCTACCATGCACAATTGAGGTACGCATGGCGATGTTAAAAACCGATCTGGATACCGCAACCACAGCTCCGCCCAATTCAAGTGGACATTCGCATGCGGCTGCCATGCACCGTGGTGGTGAGCATGGCGATTTCGAAAACCGAACTGGAAACCGCAACTCACAAAAATCACCTGACCACATCTCCACCCAACGCTAGTGGATATTTGTATGCGGCACCCAGGCACCGTGTTGGAACGCACAGCGATGTCGAAAATCTCATTGACCCATCTCACACATCACCCGAGTAACACATCTTCATGATTTTATGTTGAGTAAGCTTCTATATAACCAAATCTAGTCAAATAAAAGTATGTTCAACCGTTATAAAACTTGTGTGTTGCTTGGACAGTAGCAATCGTAGATGATGTACCAAGTTACGGTAACGATGCGGATCATGGAAATTATTCTGAATCGGCATTTGGAGATCTGTATGAGCATGGCGGAGAACTTTGTGTCGGGAATAACACGGAAATGAACGAATTCGATATGACGAAATATTTTGAGAAATTCAGGAATCAGGGTCTCTTGAGTGAAGGCGAAGAGTATGTGCCCGGAACAGATGATTCCAATCTCAGCAACGGTAGTAAGTGTTCGAATATAAGTCAACCGAATAGTACATCAAATCAAAATATCCTTTTTCTTATTATTTGCAGCTTCATCATCTGAAAAGCTACCGGGAGATCTTGGTTTTCAAGAAATGGTCGAACACGAGCCGGTGCGGTGTAAAGGAATGAGTCGTCAAAAGATTATCCAAATCGCAAAGACAAAGGGACACACCTACGTCCGTGCTGATGGTACTGCAAGAGCAGTAAAGCCCGCATGTAGTTGAATGAAACTTAAATGCAACTAAAAGTATACCGACGATATACGACGGCAGCTGTTGAAGAACTTGTTTCAACTATCTGCTTCTGGTCAGAACCAGTTTTTAAGTAATTCAAGAAGACTTTTCACAAGATCGTTTTATATTTCGGCTGTAAACGGTAAAGTTCGAGTTTGCAAGCAAATGTTCATGGCCACATTGAACGTTAAAGACAAAAAACTTCGAGTGTTGGCCAGTAAGCAGTTGAAGGGTCTCGGAATTTCAGCTGATGATATGCGGGCTGCAAATAGCAGCTCTAGGAGAATTTCTAATGAACAACGAGTTTATATAATGAACCACATTAAATCCTTCCCTTCATATACCTCGCACTATAGTCGTTAAAAAACTTCACGCTTATATTTAAGCAGTGATTTGAACCTGATGAAGATGTACAATTTGTACAAAACAAAATGTTGTAAGGATAACTTGCATCCGGTACACTACAATACATATCGATTATTGTTCCGCTCTTTGAAGCTGGCCTTCCGAAAACCTAAGGCAGATACCTGTTGCCTGTGCGACAAACTAGCTGTCCAATTGAAGCAAGCAGAAACAAGCGCCAAGAAGGAAGTGATTCAACGCACACGTAATCACCACCATGCAGTGGCTCAGGCAGCATACACGAGTAAGAAGGTTGATGTTTTAGCTGCAAAAACTAGTATTGAAGTTAAGACGGTTTCATTCGACTTTCAAAAGTGCCTGCCTACACCACATTTTCTGTGTGGCACGGCATTTTATAAAAGACAGTTATATACGCTGAATCTCACAGTGTACAGTACATGGAATGGAGAAAATTCGATTGAATGCTACTTATGAGACGAATCCAAAGCAAAAAGAGGACCCCAAGAGATAGCATCTTGTATTCTGAAGGATTTGCTCAGCACGGATCAGAGTGTAAAGATAATTAACTACTACTCCGACCGATGTGCAGGACAGAACCATAACCTGGTAATGTGCATGATGTTCACACATTTTATTGAGAAATGCAGGACCGAAGGCCGTGACTTGACAATCTGTCATAAATTTATGATTTCCGGGCATAGTCATATGGAAGTTGAGTCGGCCCATTCTTGCATCGAAAAGGCGAAGAAACGGTGCACAACGAACATAGAGACGCCTAGGGATTGGGCTGTATTCATTTCATCCATTCAACGAAGAGTGCCGTTCCAGGTCACTGAAATGGATCAAAAGGAGTTCTTAGCGTTTAAGCAGCTAGAAGACGTCTATAATCGACCAAAGTTCAATACGAACGGAGAACCTGTTCGATTCAAAAACATATCTCAATTCGAGTACAGAACATCAACACCTAGAATAGTCCATTATAAATATAACTTGTTAGCAGAGGACTACATGAAATTTTATATTACCGACCATGACACCAAAGATGTTTTACTGGCTCCTATCGCAAACGAACCACTTCCACTTTCAAGTGAGAAAATGGAAGACTTGAAAAGTTTGATGGACTTTGTTACTAACAAGGTATACTAAACCACTCTTTTGTAGCAGCTAGTACCGAAGAAGCGTGGCCGAAAGGCTAAAGTCGATGTACTGGCCATTTTGAAACAGATTTGGATGCTTCTTTAATCCTTGGAGAATGATTCATTATTCAATCGTTGATAAACCCGCCCAGGAGTCTAAAATCAACCTCATAAATAAATAATACAGATATAAAAACATCATCAACTTTTTGAGCATGAGCATGAGCATGAGCATGATTGACCGCCCACGGATGCAATTCCGTTATTGCCAGATCAGCTGTAGTTACACAAAGAACCAACAGATGATGTTTGGGACTAACATACATCTTCAATGTGTAAAAACTGGTGACCCAATATAAAGCAATACCGGCGCCGGCCGTGCCCGAATGCTGGTCAAGTAGGGAATGGGAAGGACCGTATTGACATGATACTCGCTTTGAAGGAAGCCGAGAAATCCTCTGCACTTCCACGAGAAATCACTGGGATGTTGGATAGTTAGGGAAAGGTTAGCAGCAGGGTTCGTTTTGGTTAACGATACGCTGAAAGTATGTAGCACTCTCCGCCAAATACAATGGACCGCTCCAATGTGACTGAAAAGAGACAAGCATAACGAAAAACAAAACAAAATAGACAAAATAAAATAAAACAGGATATTAAATATTATCTTCAAAATATGGTGGAAATAAATTATTTGTCTGCTTGCAAACCAGCTCTCCTCGATGTCCTAGATGGCCAAGTCCTGCTGGACCCGCAGCTGCTGCCGTCGGCACTCGTCCACATCAACTCGACCGTCGCCGACGTGTCGGATATCTGCGTCTAATACACTCTTCTTGCACCGATTAATTTACAAACTAAGCCTGCACACCGAATCAAAATTCACTTAGGCACGGTTGTGGTATTATCCTATAAAATCTAGTTCTAGATATTGGCACTTGGTTGCAGGAAACAGAATCAAAAAGAAAAATAAACTCTCTTATGACCTCTAACTTTACACGGTTGCTAAACAATACACACAATACACCGCAAGCAAACGACCGCAAGATACGAATAAAATACACTCGCACTTTTAATTTTAAAAAGCTATCAAACTTTTTTCGCCGAGGCAATACTCCACATACCCTCGATAGGAATCGAAAATGATTCCGATCCAATTTCACTGTCTACAAATACTTCGGTGGAACTAAAACGAGACGCACTTCTGGGCTCCGTTAATTAATTATTGTCCGGGAGCACACACATTCATGTGAAATACTCCGGAACTGCAGCTGAAACTGATAATGCGATCATCAACTTTTTTATCAACATAATGTAAAATAAAATTTTGTTTCTTCATGTTATTCGAATGGTTCATTCAAGTTTATTTCAGCTCTCTGTTTCGCTATCCTTTTCCTATTCGACGACGAGATATCACATTTTGTAGAAATGTTGGTCTGGATGCAGAGAATGGTCCTGAAAAAAATTGGTTGCTGCCTGGTTGAAATAAATACATCCTTCGAATACTTTTTTTTTTTTTTTTTTTTCATTTTCCAAGTATTCGAACAACTCGGATGAATTATAGTAAATACCGCTACACTAACCAACTTTTGTTTATTGAGTCCTTGATGACAGGCTGAACCTGTTCTGCTATCGTACAATGATGCTGAGCCACTTGAATTCTAATGTGCAGACACTAGAATGGCATAATTTTCCTATTAGAACGTGGAAAGTAGATGTAACAAACAACAACTTACCTTATCATTCGGGCTTGGGTATCCTATGCTGAAAACAGAAGTTATATCCAGTCAGCTCGGTTAACTGCACTGGAACTAAATCAAGATAATTTCAGCTGTAATCAAATATCACACATATTAACTGTAATCGACTGTTACCTGTTACTATTACCTTCCTGTTCCAGCTGAGAACCGATGTACTGTTACCGGTGCAGAAGGGCGAAATTAGGAATCAAATGACAATAAGGCGACGTCAGTGGGGCCAATTTGACAGTTTCAATCAAAATCAAAGGCGCAATATGTTTTTACCCTTCTTACACCAAAAGAAGGGTATTAAGATCGCTTGAAAACTCAACTTTTTATCCGAAGCCCAGAGGGCCGAGTGTCATATACCATTCGACTCAGCTCGACGAACTGAGAACATGCCCCCCCCCCCCCCCTCTCTCTCTCTCTCTCTCTCTCTCTCTCTCTCTCTCTGTGTGTGTGTGTGTGTGTGTGTGTGTGTGTGTGTGTGTGTGTGTGTGTGTGTGTGTGTGTGTGTGTGTGTGTGTGTGTGTGTGTGTGTGTGTGTGTGTGTGTGTGTGTGTTTGTGTGTGAGTGTGTGTGTGTAAGTGGGTGGGTGGGTGGTTGATTTGGTTGTGCGTTACAAATAATGTCACATGGGTTTCTCAGCCATTTGTGAACCGATTTCAGTTCTGTTGACGGCAAATGCTACAACATTCCCACAGAACGTTATTGATTTTTTTTTCATTCGAACATTTCGTTACGAAGATATGAACGAAACAGTACTTGACAGCCTATTATAAAAGTAATCAAACAGTTTAGTCTCCGATTACATACTGAGCTATTTGTGTAGTTTTAGCGCCACATCAAAGCTATAAAATCCTCAAATAACTGGTCAAAATTTCTTAATGATTGGATAATGCTTCATGGAGATATGACCAAAACAATACCTGAGAGCACATAATTGTGAGATGAAAATATACTCGTTGCAGTTCAAAACCGAACAAGACCACTCACTCCAATTGACGCTGCTTGTATTTTATTGTTCCGGTGGGGGGGGTGGTATGGGCAAATAAGGGGGACAAGCCACATTATGGGTTTTATAGAATTGGGGGGGGGGGGGGGGCGGGGGGGGGGGGGGTGTGAGTGCAGCGTGTATATTAGAAAATTTCACTCTCTCTTTTTTTTTTACTTATATATTTTTAAAGAATTTTTTTTTAATTTTTTTATTTTATAAAAAAAAAGGGGGGAAGTGTTTTTTTTTATTTTTTTTTTTTGGGTTATTTTTTTTAATTTTTTTTTTTTTTTTTTTTTTTTTTTTTAAAGGGAAAAAAAAAAAAAAAAAGATTAGACCTGTGCGCCGATCTATTTTGAATCGGCGGCGGCGTGTGTGGCATTTTTTAACGGCGGCGGCGGCGCAGCCGGCGGCACGCCGCGGTAGTTCTTGGCGGCGGCGGCGGCGGCGAGGATCGGCGCGGGCATAAATTATCCGCTCAACATTTCCTTATACTTCCTTATCCCTAACTGTTTGGCTTTCTCGTGCACTGTAAAAGCTATATGATCACTCCAACTCTTATATTTTGATAGAAGGCCCGGATATCAATAGTGTTATATGACTCAGGTCGATGAATTGACGGGTGTATGTGTGAATCTGTATGTGTGTGTACAAAGATATGGCACTTAACATTATAGAATTTGTTCATAACAAGTCGACGGGGAATTCGGCTTATGTCTTTATTACTAAACTTAACTAGTTTCAGAAGCGTGAATATAAGTAATAACCAAAAAGAATAAAATTGTCATTACTATACAAAAAGGTATATGGTTTTTATTCTTTGTCTTGGAAGTATTTATGTAATTATAACTGTTTTTTCAGCAAACAGAGTTAAATTGCCAAGAGACGCTCTGCACATTTCGTAATTGTCGTGTACGGAAGTAGTTTACTTCAGATCTCCACAAAGATGGTGAGTCAAGTTTTCAGTGCTGCCAGAAATCGAATACGATTTCACAGGGAATCTATTTTTAATAAATTAACGAATGATGATATGTTCCATAAATAATATTTTACTGAAGACTTATTACAACAGAAAAGTAGATTATAGAGTTCTGATAAGACATTTTATTAATTTTTAAAGTACCGTAGAATAGAACAATTTTGTAATATAAAAAGCGTAAAAGCGTAAAAGCGCAATGGATGGAGACAACGAAACATCTTCCAATTGTAATAAAATTGCAATCATTCAATAATTATAAATATCTATAAATTGAAAAATCTAAAAATCAAATATATCAAAAAATATCAAAATTTAATATCTAAAAATCTAAAAATCTAAACTTCTCAAAATCTAAATATCTAAAAAACCTCAAATCTAAAAATAGAACTATCCGAAAATCTGAAAATATAAAAATCTAAACATCTGAAAACCTACAAATCTAAAAATCTGAAAATCTGAAAGTCTAAAAATCTAAAAATCTAATAATCTTAAAATCTGAAAATCTTAATTTCTAAAAAATTAAAAATCTAAAATATTAAAAAGCTTAAAAAAACTTAAAATCAAAATATCTACATATCTGGAATAAAAATCTATAAATTTTTTAAATAAAAAAAAACGTATAAATTTAGAAATCTTTAAATAAAAAAAAACAAATAAAATTAAAAGAAAAATGGTGAAACTCGGCCACAACATTCTTCTATTTGAACTCTGTGAATCTTCTGGCAAAATATAAGCACAATCAGTTTTAGAAAACCACCCTGCCAAAAATAGAAGAAAACCGCCGAAGCCGCCATTACCTCTATCTCAAAATCTGAAAATTAAAAAAAAACAAATATCTAAAATCTTAAGACTGTATAAATATATATCAAATATATATATAAAAAAATTCAAATTGCTTTAAAATTCATGTATCAAAGAGCTGAAAGATCAAAAATTAAATCAATTATAAAAAAAGTTCAAATTAAGAGCAGTGAACTTACCGAACTATCAATATTTTTACAACATTACTACAATCACGTTTAAAAAGAATCCACTGTGCACTGATTTACTGGTGTTTTCCCAACGATGGTTTTATTCGACAAATCTTTTGTCCATTATTTCTTTCGGTGATGTTAGTGTCGATATATATTAAATTTAATAAACACCCCTTATCTATACAGTCTTTACTATTCAATGCATAAATCTGGTATGCCCACACGAGCAAAGGTTTATACCAAAGTGATAACAAATTCTAATATCTGATTATCACTGTTTGATAACTAAATCCGGAGAAATTTGCGAAATGGGCGAATCTGCTTTTGTAAACAAACATTTAAATCGACGATTTCTCACGAATAAAACCTCACTTTCTTAAACTAATACCGCAATTGGGTAAAAGAAAACTTCTTCTAGCCAACTGTGGCATACATTTTTCAAATCGAGCTTCTATTCGCTTCAAAACGTTGATTCAAATGTTTGTTTACAAAAGCAGATTCGCCCATTTCGCAAAGTTCTCCGGAAATATGTTATCATTCAGGCTGAATAAACAGCCAAATTAACAAAAAAGATAACAATTTAATATTCATTGGAAATCACAACATTTTCTTTTTGTTATCATTGAGCTCATTTTGATAACAATTTTTTTTTATAACAATCAGTATTTAATCAATACTGAAAAATCACGGTGAAAATTGCATCGGCGTGCCTCAAATTGCCCGGCGGTGCGGGCAAAAAAAGGCAGCGGCGCGCCGGTCAAAAATAGTGGCGGCGGCGGCGCCATAAAATCCTCGGCGTCGGCGGCGTGGCACGGCGGCGCACAGATCTATTCAGGATTGACAAATAGTTCATTTTATAAACTGAATGTATGACATATCGAATATTCTTGGATTTTCCTGGAATTTCTGATGAAAATATGTATCCAGTACCATATTGGCCACATTTGAGTTCGTAATTCTGGTGACGTGTAAGAAGGGTTCTGTCTCACCATCGGGGGATTAACCCGGGTTTTTATGTTTTTTATTGATCAAACTTCATAGATAAATTTTTAATTACTATTTATTGACGAGGGAGGTTCCTCACAAGGTACACTGTGTAAGAATAAGGCCATCATTGCTTTCTAATTTGAATGAATTCAATATATTCGTTTCAGAATCTTCGATTGAGTTTTGCTCAGTTTTACATCATTGCTAGATTCGCCCTTTTTAAATGTTGGCGCCAATATATGTTACTTTACAGACCGTGAAACCCTTACAGCGCGTATTTGCCTTCCCCACCTTGGTCGTGAACATGTACGTGATTTTTTGTCTCTTCTAACTGTCGAAAACATGCAAGATTTTCAAGCTCGTTGGCAATATTGGATCAGGCAACGGAAGTGCTTCCCAGCAGGATGCGATGCATGAAGTCGAAAACAAAATCTTTTTTTCGTTGGAAACTGAGTGATCCGTATAACGCTGAACATCAAAGCCTTTAAAAAATAGTCTACGATGATTATTGTCAATACCATACAAATCAACGAGGCTTTCGTGGCAGGGAAAAGTTTATTCACCTACCAGCTGGGCGACAGACAAAGAAAAAAGCTATAACATAGATGCAAAGTGAACAAATATTAGGCTCCATAGAGGTCGAACCAAACATGTTCCGATACTTTTGGGACGAGACAAGACAGTTTAGAGAAGAAAATTTTCAAATATGACAATTTTCAAGTTGAACCAGCGAACAATGCAAAAAAAACCACACTACGCCCAAACGCGAACGACAACAGCCATTAGCAACCCCGTAATCGATTTGTGATTCTTTCGGTTCGAACGCAATTTAAGTTTAAAAGTGGTGCAGCCCACAGAATTTGTGTGAGTTTATTTTCGTTATTCTAAGTGTAAACACCGAAGAGGAATAAAATATTATGAGAAAGCAATAGTGGCTAGGCTTTCCATTAACCAACCTTCCAGCCGAGTTGTAGCGCCCGAGAAGGAGCGATCCAGTCCTGCCGGTATTTACAGTCTGCCGGCAATCGGGTTGTTGCTTTGACGGACTTGTGGAACCCAATTCGCCCTTGTCAGGGCAAGAGAGTTAATTCGCTTTCCACAATTGCCAGAGAAGAACACTCACCCACCCCGACGGCTACCTGCTTGAGCGACACCATCTCCTTTCTTGACGTGTAAGGACATGTTAATTTTGTCGCAAGCGTTCAGGGAAGCAATTGCGTTCATCTTTTGGCGACCGGATCGGCCCCGACACTAATTACAGACATCAAAAATTGAGGAGGATTGTGCACAAAGCATGACTAGCGGCTGGATAGTCATGATAAAAATGAAAATATTTTTTGGCTCAGGAAGTACTAGTTCACCAGTCCCAAGCTCGGCCCGAAGCTTAATGATTTGCCTCTAACAACGTAATGCCTGGGACAGACATACAACGTACAGCGTTGTACTCCTTTAGTCTAGTACGTGGTTTTTGGTACTGGATTAAAGTATTTGACAGTTCGTACAACGGTCAGCGTTGTATGTCTGTCATAAGTATAACTCACACCAACACACCCTCAAATATTGTGTCAAAACAACATAGCGAATCAAAACAAAAACAAAGATACTAGTACCGAAAAGCACAACAATTATTGCAGGTGTACTTCGGACCTAGGGGTTCTACAACAGTGAACCAATTCCAAACCGCTAGTTTTATATTGATTGTTGTCATGACCGCATGGTTCCCGTAGGAGAACATAACAATTTCAGTTGTATTATTATTTTATTAAAAATATAGGTCTCGGAGTTCTCTACGTCAGAGGAAAATTGAGTAAAAACCAGACGTTGAGTATAAAAATAAACCCAAAAAGGAGAGAGTTTCTCTCCCATGCAGGCAAGCAAGGCAGAGTGCGTACAAACAACCGCAAGAACCATCACAAGTCAATTGGTAGTACAGTGACCATTCGTTCAATGCTACATGTTTACATTGCAACGAACTGATGGCATTCGCTCATTGCAATATTTGAAATCGTCAAATCGACTGTCAAAAACTCGTGAACTCCTTGAATTAAATGACAGATTACTGCTTGACAATTGGATATGACATTTTATTGCGTTTTGATTGCAACACTTTGCAATTAGTGAACTTGCAATTAGAGGACGATGCAATGAATGAAATTGCAATCAGCAAATGGTCACTGTACATGAGCACGATCAGACGCGGATTATTTTGCCTGTCAAGGTGGCGGATTCGTTCCTGCCTTGACCTACCCCGAATTGGGGATGTAAGGCAAAGGAATGCGTGCTTGGTTCGAGTACTGCTATATCCAAGCCCTTCGCTCAATTTTCAATTTTCACAACCTGCCGAACACTATCAACACTTTTCAACACTTCCTCTTCATATTTTTCATTCTAGCAAAACATCCCAACAAACATCGGTGTTAAATTAGAGCTTGCTCAAGCAAATTTGGCTTGTTTCTTCTAGAATAGCTGAATAGCTTCTCCAAATTTGTTTGAACAAGCTCTAATTCAACACCGATGTTTGTTGGGATTATTGTCCACTCTTGGGGCCTCGTGGTGATGAGTGACCATTTCCTTCTACATCATAACCGTTACTCCACGCACGGAGAATTCAAAAATAACAATTATAGTATTAAAAATATAGTTGTAGTGATGGTCCTTAAAGAGGTCGTTTGTTTGGCTTGTAAAGGTTTTAGCATTGGAAGATTTTCCTAATATGCCAAATGCAACGATTTCACTGATATCTGATTCTCCAAAGTGAACGCTTGCAGGCGAAATTGTGATACAAGCCATCATATATTGTCACACCTAACTCTTCATGGGAACTTGTTTGGCCCTGAAAAGGGTAATTGATTTTGCTGATTTGAAGCCAATTATGTAATGTTAACGATATAGTTATGTAAATGGTCTAGATCCACGAGATTCACGACAACGTTTCCTAGTTGCATTTGTAAAGAGAAGTAAATAAAAAAAAAATAGATTAAATATTTGCAGGATTTTGCCATTAGAATATTTAAACTAAGGACTCTTGACACTGCTAAAGCATATTGTACCTCCGCTGAGGTGTATGCAAAACGATGCATATTGTGACTAACGTACGCGGTATATGGTATGCGGACAAGAGCTATAGACTAACACAGGAACGATGCAGACGGAATTCAAAAGATCTTCACACTTTACGACCATGTTGACCATGTCCGCGACCGAATTTAAGCCTTTGCTGATTTCTTCGGAAGCAGATTATTTCGCTTCACCGGTTTCACAACCGCCTGTCTTTCCATACGCCACCCGGCCATCGACTGTTTGGCCATAGGTTGCCCATCAGCTGCCAGTCTTTCACTGGCTATTCACCGCTTCTGTCAGCTCGAAGTATACCAATACCAGAAACAACAGTGCAACCCAACACCAGCAGTGCAACGGATGTGCACAAGGAACGAATCGTCCCGAACCAAGAGTACGACGAATCTGCACAAAAAGTGGATCGTCTCCGAACAGAAACAAAACCAGCGGAGCGACGATAGAAGCTGCTTCTACTAGATTTACGATGGATCTGCATAAAGAGCTGGGCGTTCCAGAACGATAGAGAAACCACCGGTACGACGATAGTTTTCAGGAGCGGTGCGACCAACATCGGTTGGAGTCAACCTTCGTTTATAATATGGCAGCCAACGAAGCAAGGTGACCATGCGAAGTTGTTAGTTTTGAATTTTCTTAAGAGTATTTTAATAATTTTCTGAATAACTTAAAGAATTCACTATAAGATTTTCAACCAGCTGCTGCCAGATGATGGAACCAGGAGATCTCCTGTCGCCGCGACCCCCAAGTAAGCACCCGAAAATAACGACAATGGCCTATATTTTTTCAATCAAGATAATTTAATTCGCTTTCATTTGCGCATTCGATTGATAAAGTCAAACCGAGTGGTTCAAAAGTTATGAACTTTTGAAAAAAATGCATTAGTAAATTTGTTGGACCACCCTAACGCAGAAATGGTCACCTTAATGGCGAAATAATAAAAAATGGGTCTAATATTTTTCAATAAAAAGCTAAACTATTAATTTTTAAGGTTGGCCAGAACAGATGCTCCATATAAAATTAAAAAAAAAAATTATGGAAAAAGAATCAGAAAGCGGTACGGAACCTCAAACCATTAGTTAGATCTATTGTGGTCAGGGCCCTACATCGTCGAACCATTAAAATGAAAATGAATCGCTTTTGTGTTCATCTCAATCCACTTCAATGAAACAGCTTTCATGCTGTGAATAAATCTTACTTTCATCGATTCACTCCCAATTCACTTCCTATCAAACGTGAGTAAGCTTAAATTCATTTCTGATCTAGCCACCGACAAAAACGTTGCAATTGAAATTCAGGCTTACTTCAAACGACCGGGTGAACGACCGTAAAATCAGTTGTTGAAATCAGTCTGCATTGTGTTGTCATTCCATGCGGTTCTATTTTCTATTTGCTGAAGGAAGTGCTATTGCTAGCTAACGCTATAACAAATCTTAAACAGCACTTTTCAGTGCTAAATACTACCTACAATTTTTAGATTTCCTCTTATTCCTTTTCGATCCTTGTTAGGCCCTTCGGGTAACCCGGCTTGGATATCGCATTGGAAAATTCCTCTTCGGTCCTGGCAAATAAACGTTAACGCAAAGGGCAGTATATTGATTCGCCTTCAAATCAAATTAATGTGAGTAATCAATTTGATATGCTCACAGATGATGAGAGTGATCCATCATCTAACCAAAATTTGAAAAAACTTTTTCGATTGAGAAAGGAAAAAGTTCCGCCTATTGTTGTGACAATTTCAGATTTCCATGCTTTTCGCAAGGAAATCTTAACATTTGTTGAAGGTGTGAAATATTCCCTTCAAATTTCCAGACGAGGTGAATGCCGTTTGCATGCAGAAACCTTGGACGGATTCAAACGTTTTCTTGAGTATCTTACTCAGATGAACCACAATTTTTCCACATACGACACCAAAGCTGAGCGTCTTTTCAAGGTTGTCTTGAAAGGACTGCCCAGTGGTGAATCTCTCGATGAAATAAAAAACGAGTTAATAAAATTACTTGGAATTAGCCCAGTCCAAGTAATTAAGATGAAAATGAAATCCCGGCCTGCCGATTCTCGCAAAGGGATTTCAAACGATTTTTACTTAGTTCACTTCAAGTCAAGTGAACTTAATAACCTTAAGGCTTTAGAACAAGCAAGCCTTTTGCTCCATGTCCGAGTGAAGTGGGAACATTTCAGGAAGACTGGAGCAAATTTCCAAAGCCTCACCCAGTGCCGTAAGTGCCAGGGATGGGGTCACGGAACAAAGCATTGCCATATGATTGGTAAATGCATGAATTGTGGGGATTCCTCGCACACTGAGGACGACTGTCGTGTGAAGGAAGATCCTCAAAAATTTAAATGTTCAAATTGTGGTGAAAACCATAAATCAAATTTTTGGGAGTGCAAGACTCGCAAAGCAATTTTGCTGTCGCGCACTAAATGCCAGGTAGGAAACAATACACGTTCCCGACCAGCTACTACTCATTCTGCAGCTGGTAACATCGATCAGCAAAGAACAAATTCGTACCAAACCGTCGGTAGAAACAGCGGACAGGTTCTTCCATCCGCAACTGTTACTTCAAACGCTCAACGAGGAGCAAATACTATTTCGATACTTGCAGGCACCAACAGGGTTCAATCTGCAAACCCTACATTCTTACCTAATCGTGTTGCTAACAATGTTCAACATGTAAATGGACCTACCTATGCTGCCGTTGCACCGGGTAGGAACCAAAACCAAAATTCCCACGGGACTTCTGATGAATTTGATTTAGGTAGCATATCCGCTCCTAAATTAGAATTTTTACAGCAATCGTTAATCGATATGATAATCGATATGCTAAGAACTAATTCCATGTTTGAAGCTATCCAAACTGGTATTAAATTTGCCAATAATATTGTCATGACATGGAAACTCAGTAATGGCTTTTAAGTCATTAAATATTTTGAATTGGAATGCTCGATCCATCAGAGATAACGAAGATGAACAATTTAATTTTTTAAGAGTACATAACGTGCATAGTGCTGTTATAACTGAGACTTATCTCAAACCTGCCCATAAAGTCGAAAGAGATCCAAATTATTTTGTCTACCGAAATTATCGTCTTAATGGAGCTGGTGGTGGCGTTGCCATCATTGTCCATAGGCGTATCAAACATCACATTCTTTCTTCCTTTGAAACCAAAGTTTTTGAAACTTTGGGGGTTTCATTTGAAACAAAATTTGGCCAATTTACTTTTGTAGCTGCCTATTTGCCTTTCCAATGCACTGGTCAGCAAAAGAACTGGCTCAAGGGTGACCTTCAGAAACTTACCCGTAACAGGTCTTAATTCTTCGTTATTGGTGATTTCAATGCAAAACGCCGCTCATGGAATAATTCTCAAAGCAATTTCAATGGTAATATACTATTTGATCATTGTTCCGCAGGCTATTACACTATTCAATACTCAAACAACCCAACTTGCTTTTCTTCAGTCAGAAATCCCTCAACCATTGATTTGGTCCTAACTGATTCATGTCGACTTTGTAGTCAATTGATTAGCCATGCTGACTGTGGTTCTGATCACCTTCCAATTACATTTGAAATATCTCAAGAAATCATTTCTAATTCCATCAGTTCTACGTTCAACTACCATCGAGCTGATTGGGATCAATATCGAACATTTATGGAATACAACTTTGATCCTAATGTTCGATTGCCAACAAGAAATGAAATTAATAATGCTCATGAATCTCTGGCTTTCTCAATAAATAGAGCAAGAGCTGCTTCCGTGCCAAAATGCGAAGTTATATTCGATTCAGTTATAATTGATGACGATCTTCAGCTCTTGATTCATCTAAAATATGTACGTAGGCGTCAATATCAAAGAACACGTGATCCCGCTATGAAAGTCATATGGCGAGATTGACAAAATGAAATTAAAAAAACGCTTCTCTGTCCTGAGGAAAAAACATTTTGAAAATAATGTATCAAAAATATATGAGGTTTAAAACCTTTTTGGAAATTCTTTAAAATTTTTAAAAAAAAAAAAAAAATTTATCCGGGGGTGGGGGGGGGGGAAAATATTTTGCTCAAAAAGGGGGAAAAAGAAAAAAATGTTGTGGAGTTGTAGGGCTCCTGTTTTTTTTGTTGGGGTTTTTTAGCTTGGGGGGGGGGGGGGGGTTTGTATATTTTTTTTTTAAAAATTTTTTGTTTTTTTGTGGGGGAGTGGGTTGGGTGTAGTAAAAAATAAAATAAAAAAATCAGTGGGGTTGTGTACAAGACACGACCGGTTGACGTAGACTACGTTAAACCAATTGATGCATTATAATGTCAGGGAGATTTTGTGCGGCTATTATTAGCGTTAAAAGGGTTTCAATTATTGCCGGTCGCTTACCCATACCGATAGAAGCAGTTTAAGTCACAATATTACGGGTGCGGCTCTTATGGGACATTAGACCAGCGTTTTGAAGCCAATATGTAAGAAAATTCTATTGTACGCTCTTGAGATATTATTTGGTGGCCCTGAAAAGGGCCGTTTGGTCTTATGAAGTCAGTATGTGGGAAAATTCTCTTGTACACTCTTTATAACTCTTTGGTGGCCCTGAAAAGGGCCGTTTGGTTTTATGAAGTCAGTGCATGGGAACATTCTCTTGTACACTCTTTATAACTCTCTGGTGGCCCTAAAAAGGGCCTTTTGGTTTAAATGATGACACGGCCACGGTTGCACGTTTTACGATGGACTATCTTTAAGGCCTAGAAGATAGTTGAGGATCTGTTAGGGAATATAAAATTAGTAAATTAATGATAGTTTTAACCCCCCTACAAACATTTGAGTCGAAAACTTTCGATGGATATGGATATCATTAAGGATTCTTGTTCGAACGAATTTCAGTAAAGTTTATTTATTTCATCGCTCCGGGCATTTATTTATATTATCGCTCCGGGCATTCGGCTATATTCGGTATACTATACGGAATATAAAGCTACTTTATAACATCTAAATGACTTTCTCATGTGATCAATCGGCCATTCCATTTCAAAACATTAAAATTCCCACTATATTCATTTAGTTATATAGGTGTTGGTATGAATAAGCCCTTCGAAAAATACACAACCGCTCACTCTTACTTTTCCATTGAAAACTTTTATATTCTACATTTTACTATGTGATGAATACATAAGGCCATAGTTGGGAATATAAGGTTAAATGCGTACCTTAAATATGGTCTATGGTTTTCTTTTGATATTATTATTCATGTTTCTATGTGAATATCAGGTAAATTAGTGAATCCATTATGGCTAAAACGTTAAGGAAATCGAAATATATATAAATATATTAGATCTCGCAGAAGAAAGAGAGTGAGTTTTATAAAATATCATTATTCTGTGCAATGGGTATGGGAGAAAAGGTTGGTTAATATAAAATGAATTCTTATAAATATAAAATAAACACCTGAGAAAATAATCACGCATTAAAATATGTTCAGCGCATTAGTTGTATCGATATCATTTGTAGGTTCGTATGATGTAAAAGCACGCGACGCATGTCATCGCCAGAATACAATTAATACTATGTTGAAATTTATTAAGACAGGGAGCGATAACATAGAGAGATATTCAATTGCTATGATGACATGCACTTTGTCAAATTGATTTAAATTTAATAAATATCAATTTCCTACCTCGAGTTGAAGGACTTTCTCCAGCGTCCCAACTAGTTGTTGGCAACGCATTACCTCTTGCTGCTTTCAATTTCACCCGATAACTACGAGCTCGCTCGGCATCGGTGCATGGTCGTTTCGGAGGATTTCCCGTATGTTCGCTCTTTATGCGATTCCTGAATCTGCGCAAGCGTTCTGGATCAAATCGGTTAGGCATTCTCACTTTCACTATGTTTCTCAAAAAGTTTTTCTTCCTAGAGGTAGGACTCTATCCAACGCGAATCGTTAACACAACAGAACAACTGTTTATAACACACTACTAATTGGATTTTGCAGAGAATGTTGGTTCGGAATATCATGTTTGACATCGAAAGGGTGTCCGTGATAGGGAATTTGTGTGGTTTACGGAATGCGACGAAGGGAAAACAAGTTTTGCTAATACCACTGGCTGCCAATCGACAATTTGAAACGAAAATCCCAATCAAACAAACTCTCAAGCTGAGAATATTAAATTGAAAGTAGCAAAGATGGATTTGTATCTGGTAGGATTTTTCGGTGAAAATAAATCAAAGAACCGGCCTAGTTGCCTAGTAACGACTTGGCATAATCCAATATGACTGCCAATCGACCGAAATGTAAGATGAACTCTTATTAAAATAACTCTCTTAAATTAGAAATTGAATTGATTTATTGATTCATCGCGGGTTGCGCCAACCAGCTAGGAAAATTTTTTCACCGACGGAGAATTGTCCTGCTCGCCTTCCATGGAGGCTCTCCCGCAAACAGTAGCGTTTTTGCAGTCGTGACGAACAAATCGGCACTAGATTAAATGGCGCACAAACCGAACGAAATATTAATTTAATTTTTATATAAACAACTCTCTGAACTGGATTGGTTGTCCTCAAAAGGACAGATTATTTATTAGTGGGTTGCGCCAACCAGCTGAATAAAATTTTCCCGACGGCTCGCCCTCCATGGAGGCGTTTTTGCAGTTGCGGCGAACGAATCGGCACCATGATCTTAGGTGCACAAACCAAACTAAATAAAAGTTTAATTCTTGTAAAAACAACTCTTTTAATAAAATTGGTTGTCCTCAAAAGGACAGATTATTAATTTATGGATTGCGCCAACCAGCTGAGTAATCAAGCACCGAACTAAATTTAAGATTAGTTCTTGAATAAACAACTCTTTTATTTTAATTTATTGTCCTCAAAAGGACAGATTATTTCCACCTACTGCTGCTCGCCTCCAAGGACGCTTTCCCCCAAACAGCAGCGTTTTCGAAGTCGCGGCGAAACAATCGCCATGGTGAGGTAAGATGGCGGCTTGCACAAACCGACGCGATTGTCCGCCCCCATAATCCGCCATTTTACCTCATCGCGACAATCGCTGTTTGGGAGAGCCTTGGTACTTACCACCACCATCTGCTACGCGACTACCAGCTGCCTCTGCGTCCAGCTCCGCTGCCGGACGAATGCAGCAGCTGCGACCAACTGCCTGCGACCAGCTGCCTGCGACCAGCTACCTGCGACCAGCTCCGCACAGCTTCAATGCTGCCAAACGAATGAGGCAAATTTTTCCTAAGTGTGCGTTTTATACCGGTCTCAGCTGCATGCGAGACGTACATGGAGAGACGAATGACATGATTGGATAAAGTCCCTCTCTAATACAAAGAAGAAGAAGATGATACAAGACGTTCGTTGCTTCGATTTGAAAACTGTGATAGGAAATTTGGTAAATTTACTCTGCAAAATGACATTATAGGACATCACCTTATATTTGCGTTATTTTCAATAGTTTGCTATTGTTTGAGAATATAGTATGACAATTGAATTGGAGCGCGGTAAAATTTCCAACCGATTGAAGAAGAAATCATGTAAATCTATCGTGGATTATTTGAGTTATTCGCGTACAAAACGTACGGTTTTTCGTGACGGTCGCAATATTTTAGATTTTCATTTGACACCCTACCCTTGCCGTAAGACGTAGTCTACGTCAAAATTTCAAAATATGAAAGCACCAGGGGATGATAGAATTTTCTATATCCTCATCAAAAAACACCCTGAGAGTACTTTGTCTTTCTTGGTAAAACTACTTAACAGATGTTTTCATCTGGCATACATTCCAGATAAATGGAAAAATGCAAAAGTCGTACCTATTTTGAAACCAGACAAAAATCCGGCCGAAGCTTCAAGGTACCGACCAATCAGTTTGCTTTCTTCAATAAGTAAGCTTTTTGAAAAAATAATTTTGAATAGAATGATGCTTCACATCAATACAAACTCAAATTTTGGTGGTCAATTGTTTGGGTTTCGCCAGGGGCATTCAACTACGCATCAAATTTTGGGGGTTTTGGTTTTTTTTTGTTTAAAAAAAAGTTTGGGCCGCCCCGGGGGGGCTCCTCTTGAGAAAAAAAAAAAGCATTTGTTGTGGATACAACAAGTGAAACACTTTTCAAAAATTTAAATCCGGTTTATTTGCATGACCATGCACCGCGATTAGATTTTTCTGTAAATACATTTTTTATTTTAGATTTACATTTATGTTATAACTATCGCTACTCACGTTTGTACGTTTCTGTAGTTCACTGAGGGTTATTCTACTATCGATGCCCGTATAGATGAACAAAATATCTAATATTAAGCTTTATTAGTTTTAGGTTCCAATTTCTTTTGTGTTTCTTTAGCTTACCGTTTTAACTTATTTATAGGCACAATAAACAAAAATTTAGAAGAACATAAGTAACAAATATTTCATTTCAATTGTAATTTATAAAGGAAAACACTGAACTCCTCGATAAACAATTAACCCTTCTTCTCTCTAGCAACATTGACAGCTAGCCATCAACAAAACACTGCAGTCAACTTCAGGCCGTTGAGAACAAAGTGTTGCCGCAGGTATGCACATCAACACCGTTTGGATGTATGTGCTGCGTCACACTTAGGGTGTGCGCAACAGCCCCCCCCCAGTAGTTGGGCTCTGGTCCAGCTCACTTCGTTTTGCACCTACATCCAACACCGCAAGCTTTACGGCTGGCCTTTCGTAGATGCCTGTAGTTGTCTGTACGACCGCCGAACGTACTTGTCCATCTGACGAACTCTTGACTGAGAGCACCCGTCCTTTCGGCCAACAGTTCCGAGCTAACTGAGGATCCACCACAACGACGATGTCGCCGACCGCAATCGGCCTCACAGGGTAGAACCATTTGGTGCGCCGAGTTATTGTGGGCAGATACTCTGCCACCCATCGCCGCCAAAACCAATTCGCTAAAGCGTCTGACCCTTTCCATGACTGTTGAAGTGCCAACGGACAATCGGTATACGGGACTAGTGGTTTGGACCCGCTCGAAGATCCCAACAGAAAGTGGTTGGGAGTCAACGCTGGTGATGAGACAGCATCCACAGGTACGTGTGTCAGTGGGCGACTATTCACGATATTTTCCGCCTGGATTAGGTAGCTCCTAAGCACTTCCTCTGTAGGCACTCTTTGGGGTTTAACGGCTGCTAGAATCTTCTTCACCGACTGGATGAGACGTTCCCAGCAGCCACCCATGTGGGGTGACGCCGGTGGGTTGAAATGCCACGATGATGTCGGAGTGGTGAATTTGGTCATCAGCTTGTTCTGGTCTAGCCCCGCCAATGCAGCCTTCAGCTCTTTTTCTGCTCCAACAAAATTCGTCCCTCTATCGCTTCTAATTTCCACGGGAGTCCCACGACGTGCAAAGCAGTTCCTGAGAGCCATGATGCACGAACTGGTGCTTAGTGAGGCGGCAAGCTCGAGGTGTATGGCCCGAGTTGTTAGGCATGTGACTATCAATCCCCAGCGTTTCTCATGACGGCGACCGACAAGAACGAGAAATGGACCGAAGAAATCCACACCCACGTATGAGAACGGGCGTACGAAAGCTGCAACTCGCGCCTTCGGAAGTGGTCCCATCGCTGGTGGTTCAGGTCTCGCAGTGGTGATCAAACACGACTGACATTCACGACGCACTTGGCCGCAAACTCTACGCACTCGAGGAATATAGAACTGTTTACGGACTTCGTTTACACAGGTTTCGTGGCATTGGTGGTGGTAACGCCGATGAACACTGGCGACGATGAGACGTGTAGTTGGATGGTCTCGCGGGAGCACGATAGGGTATCTATCGCTCTGGTCCACAAAGTCACATTCGCCTAGACGACTGTGGATTCGCATCACGCCACGATCGTCGATAAATGGGTTCAATTTGTATAAGCGGTTCTTCTTATTCAGACGGCGGCTGCCTGTTGATATTGCTGCTAACTCTTCGCCGTAGGCGTCTTCTTGGGCTCGCAAAAAAAAAAACGCCTCTGCTGTTGAAGGTTCATCTCTTGTAAGCGGACCGAGTATTACTGGCTGCTCATTCTGCTTTCGCTTGGTGTTTTCCACGAAACGCTAAACGAATGCTGTCACACGCAGCAAGCGTTGTCAAGAAGAATAGTTTTCCGGCAGAAGAATAGATCGAGGTTCGTTTTCGGTGTGATGCAGCAGATTAGCTCGAATCTCGTTAGCGGTTTCCTCACCCTCCAAGGTCGATACTGGCCACTCGCTTTTCGGCTTCCATAGAAACGGAGGCCCAACGAACCGACGACTTGTTGACTTGAGATCCGGTTTGAACTTCCACTTAGTTCCATCATCAGCGACGTTGTGTTTAGTGCTCAGCCATCTCCACTCGGTGATGTCCGTCGTCTCAAGTATTTCGCCAACGCGAAAGGCCACGAACTGGGAATAACGGCGGTGATCAGATTGCAGCCAGCACATGACGTCCCGCGCATCCGTCTAAAAGTAGCGGCGGTTGATGTTGATGGAGTGCCCTTCTACGATGCTACGAGATAAACGCGTGCCGACAACCGCTGCTTGTAACTCCAAGCAAGGTATGGAAACGAACTTAATAGGTGCCACTCTCGTCTTGCTTCCAACAAGAGTACACTCGATGTGATCATCTATTTCGAAGCGAAAAAATGACACGGCAGCGAAACCGCTTTCGCTGGCATCCACAAACGTATGGAGCTCCACTGTAGCTTCGTCGATCCTTGCTTCGTGGTGAAAATAACACCGAGGTATTCGGACAGATTCCAGCTCAGGCAGTATTCGTAACCAGGTTAGCCATTTCTCCAGTTGTTTCTGGCCTATGGCCTCATCCCATCCAGTTTGAGCCCGCCAGATCTCCTGAAGCAGTACTTTAAGGTACATCAAGTAGTGTGCAATGAGCCCTAAAGGATCATAAATCGCCATTAGCGTGCGTAGTACGTCCCGCTTGGTAGGGTGTTTGGCGCCGGACAGTAGATCTCTGTTGCGATCGGTACAGAGTTTGTAGCGGAAGACATCGGTCGTGGTACTCCACCACATACCAAGAACCTTTTCCATAGCGAGCTCTGCATTCATCTCCATGGACTTCTCGGACCTCGGATTTTCTCCGAGGGCCTCGAGTACAACTGATGAATTCGACACCCAGTTCCTCATGTGGAAACCTCCTTGGCGATGAATGTAACGCACATCGTTTGCCAACTTGACCGCCTCTTCCACTGTGTCAACGCTAGTCAACATATCGTCGACATAATGGCGACGACAGATAGTATCGACAGCAGTGGGATATCTATTCTCAAATCGGGATGCATTCTTATTAAGGACGTACAGCGCTGTGCTGGGCGACCAGGTAGCACCAAACGTTACTACTTGCATCACGAAGTCGCTTGGTTCCGTCGTGTCTTCGCTGGCACACCACAGGATTCGCTGACTGTGTTCGTCTTCGGGTCGCATTCGCATCTGATGAAACATCTCTGTCTCCTCCTAGGCCAATTCGTCGCTCTCTGAACTTGTACAGGACTGGTGGCAGAGCGTTTAGCTGATCCGGTCCTTTTAGGAGTACGGAATTGAGGGAGACATTTCCGAAAGTTGCAGCTGCGTCGAAAACAATTCTGACTTTCCCAGGTTTGTTTGGGTTGAATACCGGGAAAATCGGTAAATACCAGGTCCGGCTTCCAGTTTCTCGACACTCATCTGATGTCAGCTTACGGATATAACCCTTGCTCTCATAGTCGGCCATTTTCGCTCTTAAAATTGCAGCTAGTTGGGGTTCTCGTTCCATCCGCTTCGTTAAACAGTGGTGACGTCTCAACGCCATGGATCGGTTGTTGGGCAGACGCACATCGTCAAACTTCCACAGCAGACCAACTTGGTATCGCCCATTCTGAAAAGTGGTGATATCGCGTAGTATTGCTAGTGCGCGGTCATCTTCCTTGGATATCAGATGGTTTTGCGGGGCGCTGATTCCCAAACTGTCGAGCGCGAAATAGTTTTTAACCGCTTCATGTAGGATTTCGTCTGGTCCATGGGAATGAGAGCAGATGTGGAAGCTGAGAGGAGCGGTGCTGTCAGTTGATCCACTGGCCGATGGGTAAGTACCGTAAACAGTCCAACCAAGACGGGTCTTTATCGCCACCGGTTCGTCTGAGTTCCCTTCACGGCTGTCTAGAGCGTGCATGACCCTTGCGTTGCTAACACCGATCATTATTTTTGGTTGAACGTTGCTGTAGGATTCAAGCGGCAGTGATTTGAGATGCGCATACTTGGCGCACAGATTACCAACCGGTAGAGATTGAGAAGGAAGCTTTAACTCTTTCACCGTGTAGACCTCCTGTAGGTTGTGTAGACTGCTTCCGCTATGTGTGCCAGAGATACTGAGCGAGACTCTCTTGGCATCCTTTTCGTACCGGCAGGTATCTGCAGTCCACCGCAGACACAAGGGGTACTTCTCACCATTCAGGTCTAAGTCTTTCGCCAAACTATCCTCCATCAGTGTTAGGGATGATCCACTGTCTAGAAACGCGTGCGTGCGTAGCTCGATCCCGTTGTTGTAGAGTACTACCGGAACATACTGGAATAGAACGGCCTTATCTCCTCCTCGATGTGCATTGCACGACTGGACATCTGATGACCTCTCGACGGCGGCTTGTTGTGGAACATTACTGTGGTTGCTGGAACCAGAGGCTGCTTCTGGTTTGTCCTTCCCGTCGTTGTGCAATAGGCGATGGTGTTTATATTGGCATCCGTTTCTCCCGCATGGCTTTGCAGACTTGCACGGACCCCGATGATTACCCAAACAGCTGCGGCATAGTTTGTGCTCACGGAGTGTGCCCCAACGAGCGGAGAGACCGAAAGAAATGAACCGTTTGCACTTCTCCACTGCTACGCAGCATCCCTGGCAGACAAGGCAACCGTTGTTGTTTGCTTCAAACGGGTTCGCTTTCGGAATTGCTTCAGTGTGCGCGTTCAAGAACCCATCATCCTTCCGACTTCGGCGAGATTTGGTGTCTACGGTTGTAGAAACTTGTGGCATGGTCACTGCACTCGCTGCCTCTGCTAGCTTATACAACCAATCGCTGAACTCGGATAACGTTACGGAACGAAGAGATTGTCGATGTGTCGCCCAGTTCAATCTGATCATCGGAGGAAGCCGCTCAGTCAAGCTGTGCAGGAGTGTGAGGTTGCATAAGTGCTCCTCTAGCTCGCAGGCCCTGACTGTGGCGACCATATTGCGTACGGCGAGAGCAAAGTCGATGAGTGTTCCAAGGCGGTCCGCCTTTGGGGCTGGTAGATTGTTGACTTTCTGTAGAAGTGAGTGCACAACGATTTCCGGGCGACCGAACAACATTTTGAGTGTACTTAGCACTTGATCCAAGTTGCTAGGGTGCAACAGCTGACATCTCACTGTGTCTAACGCTTTACCTCGCAAACACTTCTGAAGCCGCACCATATTCTCTTCTGGTGTGAAACCGCAGAGATGTGTTGAGTTCTCGAAGGAAGCGAAAAACAAAGGCCATTCCTCCGGTTCACCGGTAAACACTGGTAGCTCCTTCGGTACTGCATGGCGAGCGGCGATTTGGCTTTTGTTGAGCAGCGTCGCTCCTCCTGTTGCTGTAGGATCGTAGTGGAAAGCTGACGGATAGTATTCCGGACCGGTAGGTTGCGAGTTACCAATAAGTGGACCGAATGCCAAAGCTTGCTGGTGCTGACTGCCATGAGGATGGGAAAACGCAGACGTATGCGGATAGTAACCACGCTGACGTGGTACGAATGTAGAAGCTATAGGACGATGTATATCTGGTGGTGGGCGGCAGGATGGAAAATTTGATTGTGGATTACCAAGCGGTGGAGGAAACATCGAAACATACGGTCGATTATTGTCCGCAGGAGGAAAATTTGAAACTTGAGGCCGCGAAATTGGAACAAACGGTGATATGTTTCTGTTCTCAGGAGTGGAACGTAGAGGCAACTGATTGTGGCACACTGGAGACGAATGATACCTTGGTGGCATAGCGGTGATCTGGTTTGTCAAAGCGATCCTGCTTGCAACCTGACCATTCACGGGATTATCGGTGATCGGCGACTCCAATAACAGCTGAAATCTACGCAGCAAATATCTTTGCTCGATGGCTTCCTGCTGTTCCAGGAACTGTATACGGCGGTCCGCTGGCAATCTATCAATAACATCCGCTTCTGTAAGCATACTTCCTACGACGGGTGGACACGAACCATGCGCGCAAGAAATACGCGAAAGAGGTGTGGGTGGGGGAGCGTTTTGTAATGACTTTCGTGGACGAGGGGTTGGCACTAATGATGCTCTTGGTTGGGGCATTGGAATCTGTGGTGGCGACAGGGCCGATCGTGTATGTGGCTCACCAGTATTAACTGTCGATGGTATTAATGGTAGCGGCAGTTGTGAAGCCGGATTTGTAGCTGGCGCTGGCAAGCAATCCGGGCAACTCCATGACCTATTAGCCACATCCTCATTAACTCCTACACAGTCAAAGTGAAACCACTGATTACATCGGTCACAGCTCACCATCCCGTTGCAGTCTGGAAGATTACACAGTAGGCACGATTGTTGTAGACTCTCTTCCAGCACCTTATTCCGCCATGGGTTCCTTCTGTTGGGCATCGTTGGTCGATCCAATAAACAAAAATCTAAGATTGTTGTGGATACAACAAGTGAAACACTTTTCAAAAATTTAAATCCGATTTATTTGCATGATCAAGCACCGCGATTAGATTTTTCTGTAAATACATTTTTTATTTTAGATTTACATTTATGTTATAACTATCGCTACTCACGTTTGTACGTTTCTGTAGTTCACTGAGGGTTATTCTACTATCGATGCCCGTATAGATGAACAAAATATCTAATATTAAGCTTTATTAGTTTTAGGTTCCAATTTCTTGTGTGTTTCTTTAGCTTACCGTTTTAACTTATTTATAGGCACAATAAACACAAATTTAGAAGAACATAAGTAACAAATATTTCATTTCAATTGTAATTTATAAAGGAAAACACTGAACTCCTCGATAAACAATTAACCCTTCTTCTCTCTAGCAACATTGACAGCTAGCCATCAACAAAACACTGCAGTCAACTTCAGGCCGTTGAGAACAAAGTGTTGCCGCAGGTATGCACATCAACACCGTTTGGATGTATGTGCTGCGTCACACTTAGGGTGTGCGCAGCAAGCATTCAATAGTGTTTGGCATGAAGGTTTGAGTAAGAAACTGAAAAAGTTAAATTTTCCGCTTTATATCATGAAATTAGTTCAACACTACTTAACTGATAAAACTTTGCAAGTAAATTATCAGAATTCTAAATCTGATCAATTGCCTGTTAGAGCTGGTGTTCCTCAAGGTAGCATTCTTGGGCCAATACTATATAACATTTTTACTTCAGATCTCCCTGATTTAGCTCAGGGCTGTCAAAAATCTTGCTTTGCTGATGACACAGGCATTTCCGCTAAAGGAAAAAGTCTTCGTGTTATATCCAGGAGACTACAAAAAAGCTTGGACATTTTTACAGGTTATTTTCAATAATGGAAGATTTCTCCTAATGCTTCCAAAACTCAACTTATAATATTCCCACACAAGCTTAGAGCTGCATTTTTGAAACCAAGTAATAGTCAAAAAGCTCAAAAACTTGTTAAGCAGTTTGAGTGCTCCCATAATTTCAGTTTGGGTCTTACAAGTCCTATAGAGGATCAGGACAAAGTTCTGAAAATGATTTTGAAGCTGCCACCCTGGTTCAGTACTACTGAATTACATAGAATTTCAAACCTTGAGACTCTAGAAGAAATGTCCGACAAAATAATTCATAATTTTAGACAAAAATTATTGCAATTTTCAATGATGAATTCTCTCTATAGATAAGAACTAGTTTTAAGAAATCAACTGTTATTCTTACACGCAGGTAAAGAAAACCTGTTAAAAATACTGAATAGACCAGGTAAAAATAATATTAACACAATTAGATATAAATGATAGCATATAAGGTTGAAATGTTAATTACTTCGCAGGGGCACCTAGGATAATATATGAATGTAAAATTATGTAAAATTTGGAATAAATAAAGAGATAAAAAAACAAACTTCGTTGAAATTGGTTTGATTTCATTCTAATTTTTAATTGAACCTACATGTCATAAGTTCATCAACGGGTAGATACACTGGAAATCAGCTCTCATGAAAATGTCTTCATTAAATAGACCAAACAGATCGCATTTCATAGATTTATGTCGCTTTGAGAATTTATTTTGCCGATGCGTCGTATCAAATGTGTTTGTTTTTGTTTTTGACTGCACACGAGCAGTGGTTCGCGAACACTACGAAACATACGTGCCAGTGTTTGCAAGAAAGATTGTCATTTGTCGATGCACGGCAATTTCGCTCGACAACAAGCTCCCCGAGCTGGCAAGTGCGTTTCTGTGTAATACTACCGTGAAATAGCATTTGTTGCATTTGTGCTGGAGTAGTGAATACAACTGAAATCGCTTTACAGCAACATCAGCCTGTCATTTCATAAAATTGTTGATTACTGTTTTTTGGGCAGCAATTACTTAATCTGATGGCACTGTTTTTAGTCCTAAAAATAATGAATACCTCAGAAATGAATATAAATCCGCACGTATGGACGAATCCAAGTTGAAAAACCCGAATTGATCCACCGATGGTGAGACTGAACCCTTCTTACACTTCACCAGAATTACGAACTCAAATGTGGCCAATATTGTACTGGATACATATTTTCATCAGAAATTTCAGGAAGATCCAGGAATATTCGATATGTCATACAATCAGTTTATAAAATAAACTATTTGAATCCTGAATCCAATCCTGACCGTATTGTTCATCGATGTGATCAATTATTGCCTGTTTATGTTAGTTTTTGTTTTTTTTATGAATTCATTTATTTGTACAGGCTCAATCGAATCAACTTTACAGAGCCAAGTTTTCATGTTTATATACATCAGTTATCTTAGAACTAAGGTTAAGGGGGTGGAACCGATCACTCGTGGCCGTCTCGAGGTTAATAGGAATTACAATTTTATGGATGGGAAAATTGCGGTGGAAATTTTAAACAAAGCATAAGGAACAATGGTTTTCTTATATCTAGAATTTCAAATTAAAATTTTTTAATTGAACGTTTTCAATTAAAAAAAAAACAATCACTCACTCACACACACAACAACACTCACACACACAACCACAATCACACACCGATGCACACAATCTTCAAAAATTTAACCTAAACAAGTAAGTTAATCAAACTACAATCTAAGGCTAATGTTAGTCAAAAACACATAAATAAGTTTCATAAACTCCAGATCGCGTACAGCCAAAATGTCTCGAATCGGTACATTAGGTTGTCTACCTCGAGCCCGAAGGGAATCATAAAGCTCAGATCTGACTACACGATGCTCAGCACAAACCCAAATAACGTGATCTGCGTCCTGGTAACCTTGTCCGCATTCACAGAGATTGCTGTCTCCCATCCCAACACGGAACAAATGAGCGTTTAAAGAATAATGATTAGACATGAGGCAAGACATCGCACGAATGAAGTCTCGACCCACATCCAATCCCCTGAACCAACATTTCTTAGACACCTTAGGAGTGATAGAATGTAGCCATCGCCCCAAATCTCCTTTACTCCATATATACTGCCAGCTATCGAGTGATATCTGACGAAAATATAGAAAAATTCGTTGAAGGCGATTTGTCGGTCATAAATATCGCCTTCCATAGCGGCCACCCTTGCAAGCGAGTCCGCTTTCTCATTGTCAGGAATCGAACAATGAGAAGGGACCCACACAAAGGTGATAATAAAAGAACGTGAAGATAAAGCACTTAGAAGACCTCGTATTTTCATAAGAAAATAAGAAGTGTGCCTTACCGGCCTCAAGGAGCGAATAGCCTCTATAGAACTGAGACTATCCGTGAAAATGAAGTATTGATCCGGTGTAAGTGAGGCAACAGTTTCTAAAGAAAAATGAATTGCTGCCAATTCAGCGTCAAAAACAGAACAAGGTGCTTGAAGTTTACGAGCGATGCTATAATTATCATTGTATACACCAAAGCCAGCGGAGTCCTCTATCAAAGACCCGTCAGTGAAAAACGTTTTGGTGGAATCAACTAGGCCAAACTTTGCAGCAAATATCACCGGAGCAATCATAGGACGATGATGCTCTGGGATTCCACGAAACTCCTGTTTCATGGATAAATAAAATGAACCGAATTTCCGAAGTCGGAGAAGCAAACACGATTGGGAATATTCAGCGAAGGGCTGACATCCTGTGTTATGTACAAATTGTACAAAGTCATGAAGCGGGTTTGAGGATTCAACTCAAGGAGCTTCTCAAAATTTTCGATCACCTGGGGGATCATAACTTACACCTGGTGAGGAGCCGGAGAGATAATTCTGAAAACCGATCCGAGAGTGGCAACATGCCAGCCAGTACTTCAAGACTCATGGTATGTGTCGAGTGCATACAGCCTAACGCGATACGAAGACACCGATACTGAATACGTTCCAGTTTGATGATGTGCGACCGAGCCGCTGACTGAAAACAAAAACTACCGTATTCTATAACCGACAAAATCGTTGTCCGGTACAACGTTAGAAGATCTAGCAGATGCGCTCCCCACCAGGTCCCGGTAATTGTGCAGAGAAAGATGATCCTTTGTTGGCATTTTCGCTTCAGATACTCAATGTGGGATCTCCAGGTGCACTTAGAATCGAACCAGACCCCAAGATATTTAAATGACATAGCATGAGTTATCGGTGTACCCAAAATTTGAAGCTTCGGTTGTGCAGGGTTATGCTTCTTAGAAAAAACTACCAACTCAGTTTTCTCCGTAGAGAATTCGATACCTAGCTCGAGAGCCCAAGTAGACAAATTGTCTAAGGTATCATGTAAGGGTCCTTGCAGATCGACCCTATTGGGTCCCGTGACAGACTCTACACCGTCATCTGCAAGTTGTCTCAAAAGAGGGCTTAAACATGATCCCTGGGGGAGACCCATGTAGCTAAATCGAAAAGCTGTAGAGTTTCCATGAGAAAAGCTCATATGTTTCTCTGACAGCAAATTGTACAAAAAATTGTTCATTAATGGAGAAAAGCCACAAGCGTGGAGTTTATGAGTTTATGAGAGAACTTCAACAGATACTGAATCAAAAGCCCCCTTGATATCCAAGAAAACAGAAGCCATTTGCTCTTTTTTAGCAAAAGCCAAATGAATATCTGTGGAAAGCAACGCGAGGCAGTCGTTCGTTCCCTTACCCCTACGGAAACCATATTGAGTATCTGAAAGCAGGTTGTTCGTCTCAACCCATTTGTCCAGACGGAAGGATCATTTTCTCCAACAACTTTCGAATACAAGATAACATTGCGATGGGTCGATAGGTGTTGTGGTCGGACGCGGGTTTACCAGGTTTTTGAATGGAAATAACTCTCACCCGTCTCCAGTCATCCGGTACAATGTTGAGTTCCAGAAACTGATTAAACAAGTGCAACATGCGCCTCTTAGCGACGTCTGGAAGGTTCTTAAGCAAGTTGAACTTGATTCTATCAGCCCCTGGAGCCGTATTGCCACACGAAAGGAGTGTGAGAGAGAGTTCTACCATTGAAAAGGGTTGGCTGATTTCATCTATCGAATTCGTGGTTTCGCGAGGAAACATTTGTGCTGGCACAGAATCTGGACAAACGGTTCGCGCGAACTTGAGGATCCATTGGTCCGAATACTCCTCGTTCTCGTTGTTCGTAATTCTGTTACGCAATATTCGCGCCGTATTCCAAAGGGTATTCATCGACGTTTCACGCGATAGCCCGTCCACGAATTGTCGCCAGTAACCGCGTTTCTTGGCCTTGATGAGGCTCTTAAATTCTCGTTCGAGAGCCGTGTACCTTTCGAAGTGCTCAGGTGTTCCACGTCTACGAAAAACTTTGAACGCGTCGGACTTTTTGCGGTAAACCTCGGTGCATTGCTGATCCCACCATGGGGAAAGAGGTTTCCTGCGAAATTACGTTCCTGGAACTGGTCGAGTTTGAGCTTGAAGCGCGCTTTCCAAAATCAGGTTGGAGAGGAAGTTATATTCCTCCAGTGGTGGAAACCCTTCTACCGTTGTTACGGCTTCATCTATTGCTGCCTTGAACCTTGTCCAATCGATATTACGAGTTAGATCATGCGTGACGTTGATGGATTACGGCGAAGTGAGCAATGTGGCAACCGAAATTTTACTAGGCAAATGATCACTACCGTGGGGATCCTGGATCACATTCCACGTGCAGTCCAACGATGATAAATTCGAGCAAAGTGTGAGGTCTAACCTACCGCCAAGTGAGGATGGGCGAGCCAAGCGTGTAATTTCTCCATTGTTGAGAACGGTCATATTGAAGTTGTCACAGAGGTCATATATCAAAGAAGACCGGTTGTCATCATACATTTCTCCTCAGCTTGTACCGTGAGAGTTAAAATCTCCCATGATCAACCGCGGAGCAGGAAGAACCGAACAAATATCTGAAAGTTGTTTCTGGTTTATTGAGGCTCTAGGAGGAATATAAACGGAAGCAATGCAAAGGCTTTTATTTTTAATAACAGCCTGACATGCGACAACTTCAATACCTGGAATAGGAGGAAAATTCACTCTATAGAAGGAGAAGCACTTTTTGATCCCCAAAAGTACTCCTCCTCCACGTGAATCCTCACGATCAAGCCGAATAATGTTGAAATGGTGAATCGGAAGATCGATTTCGGGTGAAAGCCATGTTTCACAAAGAGCAAATGCATCACATTTTTGATTGTGAGCTAATATTAGCTGATATTGTGAGCTAAAAGTTTAAATGATTCCAATTTGGGAATAAGACTTCGACAATTCCACTGCAGAACAGTGATCAAATCCCCGACCTCTTTTGGCAAATTATCCATCGAAGGAAATGATAGCTGCAAGGAGGGGCCACGTTTATTTCTTCAAAAAAGTTTTCACAGTGGGAAGCATTGCCATAACAATGCTTTTAAGAGGGTCAGACATTTCGAGGTACTTGAAAATACCTTCCACAATATCATCAAATGAGAACAGCCCACCCAACAAACATCGGTGTTGAATAAGAGCTTGTTCAAGCAAATTTGGAGAAGCTATTCAGCTATTTCTTCTAGAATAGATACTTCCAGTATCTGAACTGAGGGGAGCAGAGGGTTCTTGAATCGGCCAACCGCCCGCTTCTCCAAAATTTTAGGGCACAGACTCGCCTCTGTGACCACTCCTACAATCTTCACATCACGAGCTGGAATATAAACTCGATATTCCAGTGTAAAATGCTGGGAGGAAGCAATCTCATTAGCCTGCTTCAGGTTAGAGACGACAACACGGAGTTTATTAAATTTTACTTTCGTGATCTCTGTCACGGCTGAGAATCGCTTCGTCAGATCAGTAGTAATTTGGTACACATTCAAAGGTTTCTTTTTGGGCTGAAAGTAGACAACCCATGGACCGACCGAGTCAAGGCCTCTCCAAACTGCAGCGTTTTTTTTGCCGCCGCCGCTGCAAAATCGCGGCGAAAAAATCGCTGCGATGAGATTACATGGCGGCTTAAGGGAGCGCACAAACCGACACGATTAAAAAACGCATCGCGTCGGTTTGGACCCTCTCATATGCCGCCATGTAATCTCATTGCGGTGATTTTTTCGCCGCGATTTCGCTGCGGCAGCGGCAAAAAAACGCTGCAGTTTGGGAAGCCTTCAATTGGATACGATCGCGGTCGAAATTTTGTTTGTGCCTCCCCATCATCAGGTGGCAAAGGCACTTTTTCAGCCAAACCGTCCATGTCGAAGAAACCTCTTCAACATGCGAGATTTGCCTTACTCTTGGGAGCGTTGAACGCCCCCAACAATTTAAATCACACACAAACACAAAATAGGAACACACACAAATTAACGCTAAACTCTAGTGGGATGAGAGACAGAAGAAAAAACTTAACTAATATTACTGATCTGTTTGCTGCTGCTGCTGCTGCTGCTGCTGTTGCTGCTGCTGCTGTTGCTGCTGTTGCTGCTGCTGCTGTTGCTTCTGCTGCTGCTGACGCACCGTATGCCTGAACGTCGCACTTCTATGCGGGCAGCGGGGAGCGGTGCGCTGCGTGGGTGTACGGGTGAATCCGATCGCCTTCGGGTGCACTCGCTCAACGATGTCGGATGACCGTTGGCGATGTAGTAGTGTAATCGCTGGTTAGCGTCACCACGCGGAGATGAAGCGAAAATGAGCGGGATGATAATTCGCCAGCAAGCACTGCTTGATTTGCTTATTTCACTGGAAAACCACACTGCCTTCTTAAAAAAAACTCACTTTCACTCTTTTCACTGAAGTGAATAGATTTTGAGAAAAAAAACTAATTATTTTCAAGGATCGCACTTGAATAAATCTTCCAAAATAACGGAGCGCTGGATCGAATGAACTTTCTTCTTTCGCTGAACAAAGTGGGGTGAGATTTATGTTAGTAATATAAAAGGGAAATTACATAAATATTAGAAATTTCATATAATCAGTCCATAGAATGAATTGTTAGATAATCCTAAGCGTCAATTTTGATTATCGATATGGATTCAAGATGCTTAATAAGTACATGTTCGTTGAAAATTGTGCAGTTATAGTAAATGGAGACTTTGTGCAATTTTCGAATATACTCGTTGCAGTTCAGAACCGGACCACTCGAGCCAATCGATCCTGCACTAATTCTATAGAGTCGCATAGTGTGGCTAGTCCGCTGTATGTGCACATACAACGCACCAGATGCAGAACAATAGAATACAAGCGGCATCGATTGGGGTGAGTGGTCTTGTTCGGTTTTGAACTGCAACGAGTATATTTTCATCTCACAATTATGTGCTCTCAGGTATTGTTTTGGTCATATCTCCATGAAGGATAATGCAATCATTATGACATTTGGACCAGTTATTTAAGAGTTTTATAGCTCTGATTTGGCGTCAACAAAACTAAACTCGGTACAAAAATAGCTCAGTATGTAATCGGAGACTAAACTGTTTGATTACTATTATAATAGGCCGTCAAGTACTCTTTCGTTCATATCTTCGTAACGAAACGTCCGAATGAAAAAAAAATTGCGGAAATCAATAGCGTTCTATGGGAATGTTGTAGCTTTCATTAGCCGTCAACCGAGCTGAAATCAGTTCACAAACGGCTGAGAAACCGCTGTGACATTATTTGTGACACACACACACACACACACACACACACACACACACACACACACACACACACACACACACACACACACACACACACACACACACACACACACACACACACACACACACACACAACCACACACACACACACACACACACACACACACACACACACACACACACACACACACACACACACACACACACACACACACACACACACACACACACACACACACACACGCCTCAGTTCGTCGAGCTGAGTCGAATGGTGTATGACACTCGGCCCACTGGGCCTCGGATAAAAAGTCGAGTTTTCAAGCGATCGAGTTTTCAAGCACTGTCTGTATGCACTGTCAGTTCGTCCTATCTCTATGAATATGAATGGTGGTTGCACTATGACTTAGCATTGCAACCCAATAACGTATGACATCTTTTATAAAGTTCCTTACCTTGTTTTGTCTAGTAGATCATATCTCGTTAGGCATAAGGACACTTTTTCCGAGAATGCGCAGTCTACGCTGAAATAAAGTACTTGACATAGTAAATTCCGAAATTTTAACTTCAATATTACAAAAGCGACGAATATCATCTGTCAGCTTGCCTATATTTTAAAGGTGGTATCTTCTCGGACGGTGTCCGGTCAATAGACCATTCAGCGTACTTAGATCTGTTTTATTCAAACTGAGTAAGCTGAGTGTGATTTTTTTACAAGGTGCAATGAATTGTTTTCGTGATGTTGACACAGCCCTCCAATTGGCATGATTCATCGATGATTACCAGATTCTGAGCTCTGATGTTAAACAGGATGTAGATATTCTACAAAATGGCTCAGGCCCGATAAACTCTGATGAAGAACCAATTCTTGCATGGAGATCGGCCTTTTGATTCCCTTCTATACCACAGTGACCAGATACCCAGTACAGATTAATTTTGTTAGTTTTAGCAAGTTGTTTCAATGAGAGAATGCACTCCCAAACTAACTTTGACTGACTTGTGTATGATTTTAAAGCATTTATAGCTGCTTGATTATCGGACAAAAATGCATATATTGGCATGTCTGTATTTTCTACCCAAACATATATTTGTACATGTTAAAATAGCATGTTTTTCTGCCTGATAAACTGTAGGCCACTGTTCTATTTGATTTGATATGTTGATTCCTGATTCAGCTATCCCAGCTCCCATAGATTTACCCATTTTAGAGCCATCGGTATAAAACAAGAGTGATCCTGGACGAATTTTAGGACCTCCTTCTTCCCATGTGCTGCGATTGGATTCAATAACTTCCAAGAGAACATTGAAGTTTGTCTATGTTTCATTCCAGTCTTCATTCTTGCATACTAAAGTGTTCAGTTGAAAATCTTTGAGGACTCCTAAATGCCCGGTGAGATCTCCGTATCGAAATCTTTTTACACACTTAAGCCTGAAAGCACATTTTTCCGCTTCAGGTTACACGAATTGATGCAAGGGTGTAACAAGGGCGTAACAGAGCATCCAAGGCTTTGGAGGGTGCGCTTGCTACAGTTATTGATGACCATCCCAGACGTTGGAGTTTACCAAGCTTATTTTGGGCTGATATTTGTGTCGTTTCAGGCCACCACACTAATGAAGCTATGTTAATCTGGGTCTCACTATCGCCGAAAATATACAGTAGATCATCCTCGGTTTCAGTCCTAATTTTTTGCCGAATGTTTTGCTACAAGCCCAAAGAGCATTGTGTGCTTTTGAAATTGCATACTCTAGATGGTCGTTCCAATTTAGCTTTTGATGATCAAGTACCACTCCTAAATATTTAGTTTGCTTAGATACCTCCAATTGTACTTCTTCCAGATGACGAGCAGCTATAGTATATTTTCTTTTTCTTGAAAATTGTATTATTACCGTTTTCGGAGGATTAACGGAGATTCCACCAATTGATTGTGTAGTTTAGGGCTATTCTATTGAAAATAGTGCACTCACATTTCCCCCTTGCTAAAATGATGATGTCATCAGCAAATCCAATGTCTTCATAGCCTTTTTCACACAAATATTGTTTCCATAGCTTTACTCATGGAACTGTAGGATGCGTTGTCAAATGCACCCTCAATATTTAAAAACGCTGCAAGAAAGATTTCTAGTGGCAAAATACTTTGCTATTTTTAAAATCAACGTATTAAGAGCTGTTTCTGTTGATTTTCCAGCTTGGTAGGCAACTGGGATTTATTGTACTAAACAAATATGATGAAATTTATGATGATTTGGATCCGTATAGCATCATACTGGCCCTAAACATCTTTGTTAGAAGAGGAACAGTGATATCCTTGCTTTTTTGGAACAGCACCGGATATGTTCCATCTGATCCTAGAGACTTAAAGGGCTTTAAGGAGTCTACTGCCCACTCAACCCTCGGCTTTGTAAATATACTTAGCACTGGCTATTTCTTAAGCTCTATCTTCGTGTCTCATTGAACTAGATTGAGCTGCAGGGAAATCCTGTGCGTTATCAGAAGCTCACACGTAAGCTTCCAATCCCTTCTTTCAGATATATGAGTTTCTCGGTTATATTCTGTAAGCCTTTTTTTGAATTCAGTCCAATTAGAAATAGCTTTGGCTTGATCAAAAAGTTTTCTTGATAATTTTCTAAGTTTTTCAAGCTTTTTGTTCTACCAAGATGCATCCTTACTTGAAGTTCTGCCTCAGTGGACAGCTTTCTTCCAAAGCTGCTGTAATAGTAGTAATAACTGATTACATAATTAAATAATAGTAATTACTAATAAGTGTTGACGAAGCTGGTTCAAGCTGCTCCGTGGCAGAAATGCTATCCACCTGCATGAAATGATCGTTCAAAAGTTTTGAATGATAGCTATGCCAATTTGTATTCCTTGGATCTCTAAATTGCTCAATCAAGATATCCCCAGAGTTATAATTAAACATAATATGTTTATGATCAAATAACGATGGTTCATTCGGTACATGCCACTTTCCTACCATATCTGATAATTTAAAGCTACAAAGTGTTAGATCAATAAATTCTTGTCTAGTTGAGGTAACAAATGTTGGATCGTTTCCTTGATGACACATGTTGATGATATGTGACATTAAATATTCAAACGAACACTCACCTCTATTGTTGATGTTACTGCTGCCCCAATCCGTATGGTGAGAATTTGCATCACACCCTATAATGAGTTGTTTGTTCCTCAATTTACAGTGTTGAACCAGCGCAGCAACTTCTATTGGAGGAGCTTCAACGTTGTCTCCTAGGAAGTAGGCCGAAGCAACGATGATATCGGTTTTCTACAGGTCGTCGGAGCCTCCAATTGCATTGCCATTATTGCCAAGATGTCTCTGCTGATGAATTCTGTACCAGGAATGAACATAACATTTTCCCGAATAAGAATAGAATTGATGTTCTTGGTGTAGTTTGCGTGTTATTATAAAAAAGCTTATATTTTTGTGCAGAGATTCCAAATATCCTATTCCCAACAAACATCGGTGTTGAATTAGAGCTTGTTCAAGCAAAATTGGAGAAGCTATTCAGCCGTTTCTTCTAGAATAGCTGAATAGCTTCTCCAAATTTGTTTGAACAAGCTCTAATTCAACACCGATGTTTGTTGGGTTATTGTTGAACCAAGGCTAGATAAGAAGAGCCACGTTCAAGTTTTCATGTTTTTACCTTCTGCATAAGACACTGCTTGCTCACTTGGAAGGGTGAAGGTACACCTGAATAAATTTGATTTAGGGGTTCCTGTAAATCCCATATATGAGAACATGTGGTTTAGGGCCCATTCCTTAGCTCTCAAAAACATTTTTTTTACACTTTAATTGTTGTTTGTTGTATTCTCCCAATACGCGGAGTAACGATCTATGACGAAATTTATCAGAAGCAGATAATTTCTCATCAACATGAGAGGCTCTAGGAGTGGACAGTAATTTATTGCTAGAACTAAGAGTTGAATACAAGTTGAAATTGAGCGGAGGGCATATGAAGGTAGTATACGATCGGGCACATAATCTTTTACCAAGCTACCCGATGCAGGGTAGGCAAGGTGGAGGCCCCCTTGACTGGTAAAAGAATATGCGACCGATCGTGCTCTTAAACTACCTATTGCTTTGTTCTGGTTCTAGCGATTTGTTTGTTTCCCTCTCCCAATGCCTAACATGGGTGAGAAATTATCTCTTGCTGTTGGGTTTATTTTTGGCATGTACCGACTATTTCATATGCCCTCCGCTCGTTTTCAACTTGTATCTTTCAATTTTCAAAACCTGCCATTACGCTAAACGGAACTATCAATACTTTTTCTTCATTTCTCTTAGTTCTAGCAATAAATTACTGTCCACTCCTAGAGCCTCTCATGTTGATGAGAAATTATCTTCTTCTGATAAATTTCGTCAATTTTTTTTAATTTTTTCAGGCCTCCTTAACGCAGAAATGGTCACCCTAAGAACGAAATAAAAAAAAAATACTTAAATGATATATATTTATACTTCGCCATCAAAACCGCTTACACAATCTTTCGATATATTCTGTTTTCTTTCCGCTTGTAAAGGGTGTACCATTTAAAATCCGCACACACAAATTCATTCCCAAAATTCGAGTTTTTATCCGATTATCACCAAATTTTCTGGGAGTAAAAAAAAAATTCATTTAATTTATTTCCCCTTTATATTTGAATGCGTGAACCTTGGCCTTAACCCCAGCTATAAGGTTCTGCACGACTTCAGAATCGACAGTTTTTTGCAATTAACCCATGATTCCTTCTACATGCTTCACCACTTTAGGTCGTTTTAGAAGGTGCTCCTTCACAATGGCCCAGTATTTTTCTATTGGGCGCAGTTATGGAGTGATCTTTCGGTATGAAATCGACATAATTCGCCTTATACCACTCTAGCACGTCCTTCGTGTAGTGGCATGATGCCAAATCCGGCCAGAAGATCGTCGGACCGTCGGGAATCTTCAGGAGAGGGAAAAGCCGCTTTTGGAGACACTCTTCCAATCACACCTGTCCATTCATGGTGCTTATGGTAACGGAAGGTGTACTCCGCTTTTCGGCAAGTACAAATCGCTTGCCAAATTAAGAACTTCTTGGTGAACTTCGACATTTTCTGTGTCCGGAGGTTCTCGGAAACATCACACTTATCCTTGGCAGTCACATACAGGTTTCCTGGAATCTCGTTGACGTCCGCCTTCACATATGTCTCGTCATCCGTTACGCGGCAGTGTGGTTTCGTTAACTTCTGGTCGTACAACTTCTGAGCACGGCTTTTTGTGATCGTTCTCGTTGACCTGCCGGCTTTTTTTCCGGATCTTCGCTTCCGATCAACAGTCAGATGTTCTTCGAAATGTTGTGAAAAGTGCCTAAAAGAGTGACTTTCATTAGGAGCAAAGTGGTGGTGTTTTAGTGACGGTAGCGGTAATTATCACCAGAAAGCGCCAATCGATAGTCGTAGCGAAGATTTTCAGACAGCGCCAACCGATTGTTCTGCTTTTGTTTTCTTTTCATCCTTGGTTTTTGTTCCGGTGCTGTAGTGTTGCTTGCGGCTGCAGCCTCATTAAGACTTGCAAGTATCCGAGAGTCTTGTTACCGAAATAATTTTCCTGGCTCGGGTGGTAAAAGCCCGCTCATTTTCGACGATTGTAAGTTCGATCGGAGCGGTTGTATCACAGAGCGGCAAAGAAGTGCATGGTGGAGGGAAAGATTTAAAAGGACTGTCGTGTACATCGGAGACAGATCGGAAACAGCCATACATCCCAGTGGGTGATTATTCGTCGACAAAGGTCGATTGTTGGCAAGGGTCAAACGGTGCAAGCGGTGAGTGAACCATTTTGATTTTCCTGTATTTGCCTTTTTCAAAAGTTGTTTTTTTCTTCTTCTCGGAATTTTTTGGACTATCGTCTAATATGCGTGCCATTCAATACTGTGGGTTATAATTGATTTTTTTCTTTGTAAATCTTTGGTCGTTATTTTAGATCGCATTCTAAACAAGTAATTATGAGCTAACCAAATATTGCTTGTACAATGGATCCGTACCGTAGAGGTGCTAGTTTCAATGACTGGTATACTCGACTGAGGTATTTCTTCAAAGTTAATAAAGTTAAGGAGGAGGACAAAATGGCTTATTTTGTTACTCTTAGTGGGCCCACAATGTTTAAAGAAATTAAGTTACTGTACCCAACAGGAAATTTTGAAGAGGCAAAGTTTGACGATTTAATCGCCAAGCTTAAAAATAGGCTAGACAAGACAGACCCAGACCCTGTACAAAGGTATAAGTTTAGCACCAGGGTTCAAAACCCTGATGAGACGACAGAAAATTTCATTTTGTGACTAAAGTTACAAGCCGAATTTTGCGCCTTTTCTGATTTTAAGGAGGTGGCCATTTTAGATCGAATGATAGCCGGTCTCAGAGACAGAAACCTAAGACAAAGGCTCCTTAGTGAGGAGAAGCTTTCATTGGAAAATGCCGAAAAAAATATAGCTACATGGGAGGTGGCAAAGGCTCATTCGGGTACAGCGGATATTCACCTAAATTCGGATCGTGTGGCGGCTATCGATGGTGGTTCGGGACAACAGTATGGTTAATATTATGGGAAATTGGCGAAGACATTTCAGTTAGCCAGAAAATATCAAGAAGAAGGATACAATAGAGGAGCGGGGAGCAGCAAGGGACCTGTTAAAGGCCGGTTGGGAGTAAACCATACGATAGGGGGCAGAAATCGGATGAAAATATGATGGGTAGATACTGGAAAGGAGAAAAAAATTCTGATCGACAGAGAACAGATTATTCCCAAATAGTTTGTTACTTTTGCGGCATGAAGGGCCATATTAAAAAAAAATGTTTCCGGCTCAAGAATCTGCAAAGGGAAGCGGTTAACTTGGTGGGATCCCAAAAGCCTGGACAATCGGCAGACCGTCACATCGTTGAGCAACTAGAAAGGATGAGAACCAACGACTCGAAAGGAGAGGACAGTGACTCAGGTGATTTGGAATGTATGTTGGTTTCGTCCCTAAACAAAATTAGCAATCCTTGCCTGATTAAGGTAGACATTAAGAATCAAATTATTGATATGGAGATTGTAGTTCTTCGGTCTCGGTTATCAGCAAAACACAATATATGTCTAAATTTAACAAGCCATTAAATGAATATAACAAAAAGCTGATTGTGGTTAATGGATCCAAATTAAAAATTGTGGGGGAGACGATGGTCTCGGTAAAGATTAATGGAAAGGAAAAGATGATGCAATTAATCGTGCTAGATTGTGAAAATGAGTTCTTTCCTTTATTGGGCCGAACATGGCGGGGTGTTTTTTTCCCGTTGGGGGGGGTTTTTTTGGGGGTTTTTTTGTTGTTAATTTTTTTAAAAGGGGGGAGGGGAAATTGTTGGGGGGAGTTTGAAAAGGGTTTTGTTGGTTTTTTTTTATAAAATTTTCGTTAACCTTTTTGTGGGTTTGGAGGAGGATTTGTTTTTGGGGGGGGACTCGAATATTTTAGAAGGGTTGGTTTTTCTTTTAGGGGGTGGGGGGGGGGGTGGGTGGTTTTTTGGGAAAGTGGGAAGGGGAGAAAGGTAATTGCTTTGGTGAGGGGGCGGGGGGTGGGGCATGATTATTATTTTTGTAAAAAAAAAAATATATTTGGTTTTGTATTGTGGTGTGGGTAATAAATATTTATGTTCGATCTCAAACAGCACACAGCGTGCTTGCTGTTGGTTGACTAGCACCAAACACGCGTCCACCCAGGAGCGTGTATTGTTTCCACCCATTTGAGAGCGACTAGCAGGCAAACTATTATTGTAGCTCAAGTGGGCAGCGTGAAACATCACTGTCGGCGCGCCGTATCTAAGTACCATTGTAATGATGCGGTGCGCACGGCACTATTGATCCGTACTTCGTGTCCCCTATAAAGGGACACATCGCCCCATATAGTTTAGTGGTGTTTTATCGTCTTTAAAAGTTACCCACGAGCTGGCATGCTGCCTCTCGGTGGTAATAAATTAACATCGACAAAGTAGTCCGTTTTCTTCTGTTCGTCATCGTCGTTCTCAGAAAGTAAATCACAACGTAGGGCCTGGTCAAACCCTGGACGAAACATTGGTGCCGTGACCAGGATATCGGACACCCCTGAGGAACGTTTGGACAACGTGGATGATCGGACCATCGCCAACATCACTCGCATTGGACCTGAGCGTCCATCCGTTTTGGACCGTGCGTCCCCCTGCCGGACCGTAGCGTCCATCTGCCGGACCGTAGCGTCCATCTGCCGGACCGTAGCGTCCACATGGCGGACCGTAGCGTTCACCTGCCGGACCGTAGCGTCCGCCTGCCGGATCGTCGCATCCACCCGTCGGACCATCCACCCAGTAGGGCCGAAGCGTCCCCCTGCTGGACCGTCGCGTCCACCCATTGGATCGAAGCGTCCATTCGATGGAACCACAGCGTTCACCCACCGGACCGTAGCGTCCACCAGCCGGATCGTAGCATCCACCAGCCGGATCGTAGCATCCACCAGCCGGATCGTAGCATCCACCCTTTTGGATCCGAGCGTCATCATTTGGACCCTAGCGTCATCTTTGGACCCAAGCGTCATCATTGGACCCGAGCGTCATTCACATTGAAAGCATCAATCGACCGCAGCGTCAAAACGAGTACCATCAAATAAGTTCCATCCTGCCTGCACAACCAACAGCAAGCTACTGCCGAGCCTAATTTGAAAACATTCGTTTTCGGGCGCCGGTATGTTCGATCTCAAACAGCACACAGCGTGCTTGCTGTTGGTTGAATAGCACCAAACACGCGTCCCCCCAGGAGCGTGTATTGTTTCCACCCATTTGAGAGCGACTAGCAGGCAAACAGCCTGATGCTATTATTGTAGCTCAAGTGGGCAGCGTGAAACATCACTGTCGGCGCGCCGTATCTAAGTACCATTGTAATGATGCGGTGCGCACGGCACTATTGATCCGTACTTCGTGTCCCCTATAAAAGGGACACATCGCCCCATATAGTTTAGTGGTGTTTTATCGTCTTTAAAAGTTACCCACGAGCTGGCATGCTGCCTCTCGGTGGTAATAAATTAACATCGACAAAGTAGTCCGTTTTCTTCTGTTCGTCATCGTCGTTCTCAGAAAGTAAATCACAACGTAGGGCCTGGCCAAACCCTGGACGAAACACCCAATACATATCCTTTACCGACAGCGCAAGATATTTTTGCAAATTTGTCAGGTTGTAAGATTTTTGGGGGGGGGTTGGGGGGGGGGTCCAAAGGGGAAAAGGGAAAAATTTGTTGTATAAATGAGGGTTTTAAAAAAAGGGGGATTTTTCAAAGAGTTATGGACAAAGTATTGGAAGGTCTAGAAAATGTATCTTGTTATTTGGATGATGTGTTGATAGCCGGCATTAACCTGGAAGATTGCAATAATAAATTGTTATTGGTATTAGAGAGACTAGCTAAAGCTAATATAAAGGTAAACTATGGAAAATGTAAATATTTTGTAACAGAGCTTACTTATTTGGGTCATATAATTAACGAAAAAGGATTGAAACCTTGCCCTGATAAAGTAGCTACAATTGAAAAAGCAATAGCTCCCAAAAACGAAACGGAATTGAAATCATTTTTGGGTATGATAAATTATTACCATAAATTGATACCACAACTTTCATCCAAATTACACCACCTATATGCCTTGCTTAAAAATAACGTAAAATACATTTGGAATGACCACTGCCAAAAAGCATTTGAGGAGAGCAAAACTTTGCTGACAAAAACTAATTTTTTAGAATTTTAAGACCCTAAGAAAGCGATTGTTGTGATATCAGACGCGTCTGGCTATGGGCTTGGAGGTTTAATTGCTCATGTAGTGGATGGGGAGGAGAAACCAATTTGTTTCGCATCTTTCTCTTTGAACGAGGCACAGAACAAGTTTCATAAATATCTGTATGGACAACATTTCACAGTTTTCACTGATCATAAGCCGTTGGTGGGAATATTTGGCAGGGAAGGTAAGAATTCTATTTATGTCACAAGGCTCCAGCGATTTATTTTAGATCTGTCGATTTATGTCGATCTGTCGATATAGTGCATAGACTATCAAATAAATTATTAAACGTTGATTTTTGCTCGAGATTCCCACTGCAGTAGGAAGTTCCTGTAGAGTTAGATGGAGAGGTGATAAAAAGCATAAACTTTAGTAAGATTCAATAAACGCAGAGATGATTGCAGAAGCGACTAACAACGATGATTTTCTGCAGAAAATCAAAGAGTTTATGCACAAAGGTTGGCCTGACAGGGTGGGAAAACGTTTTACCGACGTCTTTGGAAACCAAAAGGACTTGGAGCTTCTGGACGATTGTCTATTGTATAAAAATATGGTGCTTATTCCATTGTTATATCAAAGGCAGATACTAAATCTTTTGCATGGAAATTATGAGGGTGTAGTCAAAATGAAGCGCCTGGCAAGAATTATGGTTTACTGGTTCTGTATAAACAAAGATATAGAAAAAATTGTAGAAGGTTGCTTTGCTTGCATCAGTAAGACTATTCCCCATAAATTAAAAGATACAACTAAATGGATACCCACAACAAGACCTTTTTGCAGAATTCATATAGATCGCACTTTTCTGTTGATAGTAGACAGTTTTTCTAAATGGTTGGAAATCGTATGGATGAAACAAGGAACAGACTGCCATAAGGTTTTAAGTAAACTAGTTGAATTTTTTGCTCGCTTTGGGCTTCCAGATGTTTTAGTGTCGGACAATGGTCCTCCCTTCAGTTCGCATTCATTTATTAGTTTTCTTGAGAGGCTCAAAAGTCCACCTTATAACCCATCTAGCAATGGGCAAGCCGAAAAGCTAGTCAAAACAGTAAAAGAAGTTTTAAAGAGATTGCTAATGGAACCCGAGATGCTTGAACTGAATATGGAAGACCAGATAAATTTATTTTTGATAAATTATAGAAATAATAGCATGACGAGTGATGGTCATTTTCCTTCGAATAGAATATTCTCTTGTAAACCAAAAACATTATTGGATCTGTTAAACCCTAGAAAAGATTATACAAAATTCTTAGCAAGAACACCAGACAATGACGAGAACAGTGCACAAAAACATAGTGGGAAAATCCCAAAGCAAGATGAAGCACTTGATAGTCTGATGACTGGTGATGAACTGTGGTATAAGAACCACAACTCAAACCACCACCTTGGTTAAAAGCAAATTTCTTTAAAAGGTTTTCTAAAAATGTATTCCAAGGTACTAATTGGAAACGTAAAAGCAATGGCCCATAGATCGCAATTGCGGCTATTGAAGGATCCGCAGTGCAACCGTATGTCGTACTATATCGTGATGTTCCTGGCTCGATTCCTGCCAACACGGAGATGGACGAAAGCGACGAAGCAATCGAGGAGACACCCAGTAACGATACTGACAGAGCAGTGACAGACAACCCGATAGAAACAGCACCTATTGAACCATCCAGAAGAGCCAAGAAACGAAAGTGTACGGAAGTCCAAGGGGATTCGAATGTGGCCACGAAAGTTCCTAGGAGATCGGAGACAAGAAAGATGAAAAAAGTTGATGAAATTTATGAATATTCTTAACGTGGATTTTGAATTTGAAAATCCTTAAAATGGCTTTTGAAGTTTATTAAACCTTGTTGAATTGAATCCTCGCGATTTTTTACATAAGTATCTAGGTATAAAGTAAGTTCAGTTTTCCATCTTAGAAGGGTAAGGAATTATGGTGTACCATCACAATGAGTAGTTTTAGTTATACGTTTTTTCGCAGGACGAGAGAAGGTATGCCCAATTCACACACCGAAAACAGTTGACGAAGGTCAAAAACGATAAATGTTATGTATAAAAAAAGTAAATACATGATGAGCAAAAGCTCAGTTTAGAAGTTGACTACCTACCAACAACAACGTCTTTTACTTGGCTTTGGATACAACAGTTTATTTCAATGGAATACAAGAATACGTTTAAAAACCGAGTTTGAGAACCGATTTACCCCACCATCCTTACTGATGTTGGGGCCACTCATAAGTGTCCCCGCTCTTGAGTAATGATTGAGAAAATCAAACACATAACTGCTTCTCTCAACAGACATTTGATGTATTATTTATTCTGTAAATGACTACTGACTAAATTTGTTTGCCTCACACGAATTTAGAAAATAATGAGGAAAAAAATACATCTTATAACTGTAAATCGTTCAACAAACCAGTCGTAATGTGACTGTCGTTCCAAACCCATCAGTTTGAAATGCAATCGTATTTATAGAAAAAGTAAATCTCAAAGGTCTCACTAAAGTAAGTCAATCCAAAATCGAATGATTGGGGTTGTTGACATGGAATCACATGCATTTCACTTATTTGGAACAAAGTTAAATTGATGATGATGATGATGATGATGATGATGATAAGAGTGTACCCATCATCAGCGCGAGGATTACCTGGGGGCGACCCCGGCGTAGTGGTTAGCATCCATACCTCTCACGCTTAAGTCACGAGTTCGAATCTCACCCCCGGACAAGTTACAAAAATACCCAAAAGGTACACTGATAGGCAAAATAAAGTGCCCACCTCATCGTTTTTTCAATTTCTCTCATTTACTTGGTTCAAATTAAAGTAAACACACTGTATTTTTTTTATTATCTTATTTTTTATATTCTTTTTAAGTTTCACTTATGGAATACTGAAAAAAAAGGAGTTTTACTTAAAGAAAAAAAAATCAATTTGTGTTCAATAGGTATTTTTATTGCTAACACCAGTTTTGTCAACCCTGGCATCGAGAATCGCCCACAAATTCTCGATGGGATTGAGGTCCGGGCTTTGTGGAGGCCATTCCAGCGGTTTGATCCGACAAGACCGGAAGAAAGACTTGGTCTTCTTGGCAGTATGCTTCGGGTCGTTGACCTGCTGGAATACGAACTTCTCTTCAAGGCCCGTCTGGATCAGCGAAACCTCCAGATTTTCTCGCAGGATGTTGATGTAAGAATCTGCCGTCATTATCCCGTCGATTTTCACAATGCTTCCCACTCCACCCCACGAAAAACACCCCCAGACCATCACATTTCCTCCTCCATGCTTCATCGTGCCTTGGATGTGGCGCTCCTGAAGCTCCTCTCCCGATCTGCACCAAACACGAACCCGCCGCTTTCGGTTAAACAGCTCGAATTTTGATTCGTCCGTCCAGAGAACCGTTTTCCAGAACTCTAGGGGCTTATCCGCATGCTCCTTACAAACTTAAGCCGTTTGGCTTTGTTTGCCTTGCTGATAAATGGGCGCTTCCGGGCAAGTTTGCTATTCAACCCCTGTGCTACGAGACGGCGACAGTTCGACCGGAAACTGATAACTGAAGGGTTTCCTGGATCTCGCGGACAGTTACCTTCGGGTTCTTCCTGACTTCGCGCATGATCTTGGTGTCCGTTCTCGCATCCGTTTTCCGCTTCCTGCCTCTGCCAGGGCGATCCACCACTGATCCAAACGTTTTAAGCTTCAGAAGAATTTTGCCAACCGCTGCCTTACTGATACTGTACTTCTTAGCGACAGCCCGGTGCGATTCACCGTTTTGCACATCACGAACGACCAATTTTCGGATACACAAGTGAATTGCTTTCGAAAGCACTGCGTTCTCCATTTTTTTCAATTGAATCAAATGCGATCACGTATACAAATGCACCAAGTTGAGCCGTTTGCTTCAAAACATGTCAAAATATCAAAACATAAACAATCGAGGGGCCTTGCAATGGAAACTTATCGAAAACATATCGATTTTTGAAGTGGGCACTTTATTTTTTTTTTTTCAACACAAATTGATTTTTTTTTTCTTTAAGTAAAACTCCTTTTTTTTCAGTATTCCATAAGTGAAACTTAAAAAGAATATAAAAAATAAAATAAGAAAAAAAAACTTCACTGTGTTTACTTTAATTTGAACCAAGTAAATGAGAGAAATTGAAAAAACGATGAGGTGGGCACTTTATTTTGCCTATCAGGGTATTTGAGTCACTATGACGGGAGATGAACCTGCCCAGGGCTAAAAATCTCGATAATAAAGGAAAAAAAAAAGGATTACCTATGTCTGCTTGTTGTAGCAGGTTCAGTTGAATCCCTGAAAACCTGTTTCTATACTGTTTTAGTAAAATTTCAAAAATAGCAATTGGAGTGATCAAAGAGCCCGGTTTGATGATTTTTGAAATAAATGGCGTCTCTAATCATAACACAAATATTTTTTTTTAAATTATAATCCTATACTGCTTATAAGCGCATGTTAGTTTTGTATGAATATAGTAGTTAAAGTTCATGAGTGCAATTTTAAAGTAAAGTTATGCTGAAATGCTGAAAAACAAATTGAGCCTTTCATCCATGACATGATGCTTCAGGCTCTTGAAATAAATGGTTTTGGAAAACAAAGATGGTTCCAAAGCGTGCTGAAATTATCAATTGATATGAGAATGGAAAATTACATGATATGATTTACAGGTCGCACCCGCTCACTTCACTATTGTCAAAATGACAACATTGCCCAGGCTACGCCAACCAGCGTCTCCATGTTTCAGCTGGCAGTATTTTGTGATCATATGACTCGTGTAGGCGTGAGCTAGGAACTTGTGAGGATCAGAGGTCGGTCACACCCTCCTTCGAAGTTGTCAACTCACCATTTGAAGCCCAGTAAAATTACACTTATGATGTATGATATGTACTACCACCCATTGTAGCACGGAAACTAAGTCCGACAGCAATGGGCTCTCCCCTCTGTTAGACTTGATCAAGCTTTAATAACCACTGATTATCCTAATCATGCCGTTGTATGAAGGGCCAAAAAGGGGTTGGGTGGATCGATATGCAACATCACTTATACGTATCCACAGGGATGTAACGAATCTCCTTCCAACAACAAGACTGAACAATTGGTCAAAAGAGCAAGCTATCTAACATGAGGATGCCCCAATGGGCGGGAAGAAGCGCCCGCCCTCTATTCACAAACTGTTAGCAATGGGGAGTTGGCATTCCCACTCTCCCCATCCAGAGTGCTTCAATCGGGTGCCCTGATGGTCCCTCCCATTCTCATGAAATATTTATATAATGGTGTATATATATATGTAAATGAAAAATACTACAAGCATTCGTATCTATAATATATGATCTTCGTTCGGTTGATCCTGAAATGCAAGAAATGTTGTTAAATGTTAAAGTGTAGAGTTCTGTGGTTTCGCGCATAAGCACGTTTTCGTTCGTTTTCAGCGATAGCAGCATTTCACCAACAGTTTGGCATTGCCCGGGTAATGATGCCTCCAGAGCACGACTATTGGATACCCTTGTGGCCCGAGGTAGATAACCCTTCCGCGAAGTAAGAGATGTTTTGGGAATGCGTGATCTTCCCTACATGCAAGCGATTTACGAATTCCTTTGTTTGTCTGATCTAAGAGTGTAATGTCATCACCCCCTCCCTTTCACTCTAGTAAATTCCCTGCCATTGTGTCCCAGTTATATTATCCTTTTGTTTCCGTGCTACTTGTACCTGCCCAGCAAGCTGTGGTCACCCATCTGCAGCTTAGTTCCTGTAAGGGACTACAGAGACCGAGGATTTGGAAGATGTCGCAACCATGAGCAGCAACAAATACCTGAAATAAGTTACCTGCCTAGCCCCTTCCAAACAATAATGTGACCCATTAACCTCGAGCTAGCCACGAGTAATTGGCACCCCTCTTTACTAAAATCGAAATAGAAAAATTGTTAATTACAATATTGAATATCGGCTCCGCAAAGTGTGACACACGCCTGAGCCTAATAAATAAACGAACTGATTAAAAAAAAGCATTTCACCAAAATTTTGATTTGAGGTATCCTGAAAAAGTTTATTAAATCTATTGAAATTTTACAAAACTAACATTTATACATTTTAATTTACTGTTGCCATGGTCACTATTTGCTACTTGATGCTGATTTTTGAAACAGCAATCCGCTTTTATTTTTGCTGACCTAATAGTTATTGCTACCGAGTAAGGAATGGGACGATTCAAGTGGAAGGGAGTTAAAGATAAACGGGCAAAAAAAAAAGTAATCTATGAAGTAAAATCAATAAAACAATATTACCAACTATAATGATATTGTGAGTTATGATAAAGTAATGACAAAGATTGAAATGTAAAATCAAACACTAGCCAAATGGCACACAGTGCTGCATGAATCAGATCAGCTCAGAATTGGTAAAAAGTCCATTTGCAAACCGGAAAGGAAAAATACATTCTTCAATAAGTGCAAAAGCCTACCACAGATTCCGTTATTTTCAAAAGCCTACCACAGCTGTAATTTTGGCATGGCATCCTAGCAAAATAGCAAAGAAAATTTAGGCAAATAAATCTCATATGAGTATGATTACTGCCCAAAAACGGAAACTCAATAAATACAAAACAAACAAAAAATTAAAAATGAATGACAGGAAATTCTTCGATTACTCTTTTTTCCTACTGGGCCCATAAATGATTCTTTATGTCTGCAAAATAGAAAATGTAGGATCATAAACAATGTTAGTTTTTGAATTAACTATTTTGGACGAAGAATTTTTTTTTTTTTTTGTAGAATTTGTTGTATATAATCCACTCTCTAAAAAAAAATGTAAAAACCCATCCCATCTTTTCAAATACATAACGTGAGTTAGGTGGGCCAAAACTTACAACGATGCAAATGCGATGCTGAAAATAGCATAAAAAAATATTGTCAAGGGATGTTATAATATAAAATGATAATAACAATTATATTTGTAATGTCTGCATGTCTGCTGATCCTGCTGCAATTGTAGAAGGACTTGCATTATCCTAGCCACAGGGGAAGAAAACAATTCAAAATTAATATACAATACTTGGGAATTCCATGGATGATCTGAAATTATATACCGTATAAAGAATACTTCCATTTTTCGTGGTAGGGTAAGATTTCAGCATGCTACTTTACCGGGGTCACGCTGCCTACATTGCTTTGGTGCGGCTGCCACCTAATGTATAGTTGACGTGATACAGCGTTTTTTACACAACCGCTGGATGCCAGGACAGACGCTGTTTGAGACGCACCTCCTTGGTGGACAGACGCTCGGCTCGCACCTCCTCAATCTAGCTGAAGTCAGAAGGACAACAGTGCCCAGGCTGCACTACCAGCTAAGTACGCAACCCTTAGCTGGCAGTCTTTGTCATCTCTTGACCCGTGGAAGCATGAGGTAGGAACTTGTGAGGACCATAGCAATTTTGCGGGGACGCACGCTCCATTCCAGGTGTCTACTCACCATTTTGCAACCCAGCCCAGTAAAATTACACTTATTTGGAAAAACTGATCCTTGTGCTGAAGTACGCTCTTAAGATTTTTTTATAAAAAAAAATGATACCTTTCTATTTTTCAAAAACCTTTTCGTTAGAAATATTGCAAAAAAAAGAAGACGCATGCTTCTTCTATTGTAATAAGTTATAATGGAAAAATTTACTATGGAAATTACAAGGGGGTTATATTTCATATATTTAAATCTTCTGAAAATCTACTACAGCTCTCTTCTGTCTGTATCCCGGTAATACCTCAGTAGCAAGAGACCTCTCGAACTGTGTCTCAAGGTCGGCTTACTGCTGGGCAATCTGGAGGGGCTTCGCGATCAATCGTGCGGAATACTGTCACCTGATTTAGTTAGGAAACAAATGTAAGGCTGTTCAAATTGGAAGTTATTTAATGAAGGAAACTATTGTTTGTGTGGGTTGGCTCTTCAGTAATTATAAGATTGGAATGTGGGTGTAAAGTGGGTGGTTCATTGAACATACCGAACTATTGATGGTGTTGCGCATGATGATCAGGGACAGCTTCCACGATGTCAGCGAGTGCTCGCTGCAGGATCGTTGACTAGCTTGTTCGGGTTTCCAGGGTTTGATGAGACGATTATGGACGAAGTTGGTGGTGCAGCGAAATAAGGAAGTAGTTTCACTGGCTTATGACACTACAGAAATTCCTCCCATGCGTCTTCCCTCATTGGCTTACAAAGGTAGTGTCCAGGCAAGGTTGGAATGCCAGTATCAAGAGGGAAAGCTTTCCTTGACGTTTTGAATAAGTTAACGAGAATTGTCAAATTCAATTCCAAATATATTTTTTATTTGCTGTTATCTCATGTTCATTTTTCTTATATGAAAGCAGTTTTGTTTTCATTGCGTTGGCAGAATATCGACCGGAATTCTCATTTGATATCAATACAAGACAATGTACAACAAATTAACTTTTCAATTTTCTCTCCCTGAATGCAAGACCAGTTTTAGAATTAATGTCCGAGGAAAATAAGGTCACAGAGTCCTAAGTAATCATTATCGGCAGCAGCACATTGTATTTAGTTTTCAATTTGATCTCAGACTCTACTCGACCGACTCTTGGTTTATGGGAATATTATCAATATCCACTGAGGACTGACACAAATGATAAAAAATGGAAACAATCCCAAATACCTTACTTCAAAGCCAACGCAATACACACACAACAAGATTGTGTGAAACTTTTGGAAATTGTGTGTAGATTGAGCTGACTTTGAAGCGGGATATTTGATTTTTTTTTAGCTTTGAAAACTTGTCTCAACCCCTGCATCCACTATAGAAAGAGGACGAGAACTGTTGGTAGATAAAGGGTGTAATCGATAAAAATGGCACACACATATATATTCATCAAAATTAAACTGATTATCGGATTTTCTTCAAATTTTCAGGGAATGAAGAACTACTAATGAGGTTTGATTTACAACATTTGTTTTATTCAATTTCGTCTCCCATCCCGAATGCCCGCACCTTCCTTTTCACTCCACCCATCAAATTTTGTACAACCGATTTTCCCAGTGTTTTTGTTGTTTTTACCCAAATTTTCTTCAATTCTAGCTTCTTAATGAATGGCAAGAGACGCTTCTTAAGGCACTCTTCCGTGTAAATCGCACCGTTTATTGTTCCGGAAGTGATGAAGGGAGCACTTATTTCACCACATCCGCAAATCGCCTGCCAGATTAGAAACTTCTTTGCAAATTTCGATAGTTTCTTCTTTCGAACATCCTTCGGAACATCGAACTTCGACTTGGCAACGAAATATTCTTGCCCAGGAAGTTGACGGAAGTCGGCCTTGACGTATGTTTCGTCATCCATCACGATGGAACCGGATTTGGTGAGCAGCTTCGTGTAAAGTTTCCGGGCGCGGGTTTTCGCAGTGATGTTTTGTTTTTCATTCCGGTTTGGGGCTTTTTGCACTTTGTAAACATGTAACCCAGCACGCTTCATGGTTTTCTGCACAAAACCGACTGACACCTCAGGCTTTTTTAGCGACATCTCGAATTGGCATGTTTGGACGGTTCTTGAATTGTTGTACGACTTTCCTGGCCATTTTACTGTCCATTGGACAACTTTTACGACCACTCCCTTCCTTCCTTTGGACACTCAGACGCTCATTGAAGGTTCTTATTACACGAGACACAGTTGTATTTGCAATTCCAAGCCTTTTAGCAATCCACCGGTGGGACGCCCCTGGATTTTGATTGTGAGTGCACAAAATTTTCTCACGGACAATTTCTTGTTTTGACGACATGACTGGAACTACTGAATGTATAACTATGAAACTTGATAGATGTAAATAATACACTATGGATAAGATCTACTCAAATTTCTAGGTTTTTTACTCATACGATTCAAAAGTTACAGAAGATTTTCTGTGTGCCATTTTTATCGAATACACCCTTTATTACGGTTTCAGTTGAAAACTGAATTTATCGACTAGCGACAATCGATACTACTCTCGTTCTATACGTTACACCTACACAGCAAAAAATAATGTAAGTTACATGCAATGTAAAACGTTTGAATAGTAGAAATATAGCAATTGCTTTATTGAATTTTAAATTAAAAACCGTGCCCAAAAGCAGAGCATTGATGTGCATTGAAAAATACGTCTCATTTCATTGATTGATACATTGCAAAAATAATAAATCACAGTGAGCTCGTATTCCAATTCATTCTGATACGAAATTACACGAACGTGTAATTATAAATCCTCTACCATCGAAATTTATCGCATATAATAACTCAGCACCAACATTTGATTAGGGCGAATCTGCTTTTGCAGACAAACATTTTGTCTGCTAATTTATCGGAAGTTGAATACAATTCCTTCAAATTGAATATATCAGCGGATAGAGATAAAGCTCTTCTTCCTTAAAGAGTGCTTAATTTGTATTTGTGACCTTTTGTTCAAGAGAAAATGACTACGAAAGCCATTGTTTACAAAAGTAGATTCGCCCTTATCTAATGTTGGCGCTGAACTGTTCTGACTTTTTTGCCTAGCTGTCATTCGCCATCCATAAGCTGAGGACAAAATGGATACTTATTTGTAACTGCGGTTTTTAGCGCTCAAATCTGGTGTTTAGACCTGATAACGAGGTAAACAGTTAAAGAAATATCAATTGTTGTTTCATTTGAAACTGATTTAATCGATGTCTAGGACTTAATTGTGCTTTTACCTACGAGTAGTTGATTATCTGAACTTCCCCAGCAACAAGAATATACTCGTCTTAGATATATTGAATAAGTTTTAGAGTTTCTCCATTGCTTTCAACGCATAAACAGGAGGTAAATGGGAATTGAATACCATGTTAAATTAAACTAGCTTGTTCCTAAGAACGCATTGAATTTGCTTTCTTCGATGTTGAAAATATATTTGGAGGACCGCAACCACACGAAAGTGTTTGACGGGATGAACCATAATGATTAAAATTAAGTAATTTTTTATTGATAGGAATTCCTCGTCTTACTTGATGTTGCATCTTTGGATTGATTGGGTTATTAATAAGCAAACAATTCTAACTCATATTTTGTTTCTTCTTGTCTAACGTGAAAAATAAAGTTGAATGTAGAAATCAACGATGCGGCCATTTGAAGCAGTTCATGAAAAATTCAATTCCGCAAATATTACAAAATGTAATTTCCAATTCGTGTAAATTTGAAAACTCATGTGATTTTGAAGTTTATTACATGCTCTTTTTATGTGCATGAAAATGGATTGAAAATTACAAAACAATTTTAACTGTGTAATGTCGGAAGTAGTGCGCTGTATTGCACATCTGATGCGCTATACAACGCGCTACTTCCGACATTAGGTACAACGTATGGATCGACAGTAAAATCGATAGTCACCAGTGGATAAATTCGGTTTTCAACTGAAACGATAATATTTTCGTTGCAGTTCAAATCAGGAAAACATCACTCGCGCAATTAAATTATGATTCTATGGCGCATGACTGCATCGTGGCGCGTCCTGTGCGCTATATCGCACATCCATCGAGCTCTACATACAGCGCACTATATGCGAAATTATTAAAACGTACCTATGAGAGTTAAATATATTTGCGCATGTGGATTATCCTGGTGCCTCAGGTGCCTTCAGTTCTTGCGCTCATATAACAATAAGTCACTGAGTGATATTTTCTGTATGTGTACCTACCCCTACACACAATGAAATTTTAGTTTACCTAGCTGTTTTAACATTTGGAAGCTAACGTTTTTTTAGCTATCGGGTTACACAATTCAATGCGGCATCTGCAAGATTTTTTTCTGTTTTCCTTTCCATTCATATCCAAGTTGCTTCATACACTATCATTCATCCTTATTCACAGACCGTTGGGAACTAGTTTCAAATTTGACCTGCTTTTCGAATAAGATGATGAGAGGTGATGAGAGAAAAAATATCAGTAAAACCAAAAACATTTGGCGTACGGTAGGCAGATCATTCCGTGTCTTGATTTCGCCTTAAGATTCCTTTTCCTTTTTCTTCGAAAGACGTGCACGGTGAGCTTATGTTGCCCACATGGTACGTTCGAGGATATAAGAATGGTCGTGTTTTGTACGTTTCTTTACGTTTCCTTTGAATTTTTGGGCATCTGCTACATATGTTCCTTTGCTTACTTCCACCATACATTTCTAGATTATCAAGATGCGTGTTTTATAAGTGTAGGTCCATATGATGTACTGCTTAATAAAGCTAATTATGTATGTCTTGTTGATACCAAAAGGATTTTGAATTTGGATATTTTTGGGTAATTTTTTTAGCACCCATTGACTGTTTGAATAAAATTGTACTTGTCTCGCAATTTGGGATCGTTACTTAAGTACGTTACCCATAAAATTCTATCAAACCACCCCTGCCTCCATTGCACGTATTTTATATGGGCATCCAACAATAACAATATTTTGTATGAACATCCAACAATAACAATTTGTTGACCCGTAAAGCTGGTAGATCACCTTTTCGTGGTGCGTTACGGGGTATCAGATCTACTACCGAACCCTAGTCTGAATTAATTCAAACTAGGGAACATATTTGTTTTTGTAGTCAAAGGAACATATATTTTATTATATTATATTTTATACCTTGTGAAAAGTGACAATACTCGGATTGTGCCACCGAGGATGAGCTTGGAATAAGGAAAACATGGTTAGTCTTCATTTATGTGAATTCTCATTTTCTATTTAATGTTCTATAGTTTGAATTAGTTATGACTAGGGTACTGATGGTCAGTATCGGAGTCATTGTTTGTTTTGTTTGCAATGAATCCGGTTTTGACTGATAAAGGGGCGCGACTTTGAAGAGTGCTGTCACTTACAAAGGGTTTAAATAGCGGAAACTTTCAATAAAAGTCGATTCATTGCCAACAAAACAAACAAAGACAACTGTAAAAAACACCGAATACTTCATCATTACTCAATAGTGATGAAGTAACTCGACATGCACTAAACAAAGGATACGGGATATACTACAATAGATCAAATTACTGATCGCAGTGGTTTATGTCCCGAACAGAGGAAAAAAAAATAACAATTTGTATAAACCGTTTATGTTCTAAAAATTCCGACCCAATAAACATTGACGTACTTTATAGACGTTGCCTCATAACGCATTCACACTACATTATATTTTACGTGATTCTGTTTCTAATTTTCATATGCATGACCTCAGTTATCAAAATGTCGTCGAAGGAAGAGAAGCAACGCATCAAAATTTTGCACGTGCATGGCGAAAATCCAAACTACTTTTGGATAACAAAGTTGGCGAAATTGTTGAATGTGGCTAAATCAACTGTTACCAACGTATTAAAAGTGTTCGGTGAACGTTTGTCGACAGCCAGGACAGCTGGATCGGGAGGAAATCGAAAGCCGGAGGCCACAGCGACGACAAAAAGGGTTGCTCGGTGTTTCGAGGGGAACCCCACCCTCTCCGCCGGGGATGTCGCAAAGGGGGGGGGGGGGGCGCCTAAAACGGTGGAAAAAAAAAAAAACGAGCTGGACTGTCGACTTACAAGAAAGTGGTGACTCCAAATCGCGACGATAAACTAAACACGTCGGCCTTTCAAGCACATTAAACTGTCAAAGTTCGCGAAGAAATATCTGGTGTGGCATGCCATCCGTACCTGTGGCTTGAAGGGCAATGTCTACAAAAACGTTTACTGCCTTTCCTGAAGCTTCATTCAAAAATCGAAAATAAAGCACTTATTATTACCATGGTAAAGAAAAATAATCTAAATGGAAGTCAAACTTTAGAGATTGCTCTTCCAAAAATAGAGAAAGTAGCGAATGATTTAAAAATAAAAGAACTAGCGCTATCAATTTAAGAAGACATTTTTACATTATGGCCAATAAATGTGTTTAAAGCAATTGCGAATAAAATTTTAAAAACCTTGCAAGTAGTAATATATCAACCACCGAAGTTCATAACAAACCCAGTGGAGATACAATCAGTTCTTCCAAACTATCATAACTCAAAAATTTGAGGTCTCATAGGACAGCATCGTCTGTACCTTAAGCTCCGAGAGTTAAACAAATTTAAATACATGAAAGGCACAATAGCCGAATGCATAAAATCCTGCGAGCTGTGCAAGAAGAATAAGACATACAAAGGAAAATCAAGTAGTGACAACAACCCCGTCGACTCCGTTTGAGGTCATATCAATCGATACAGTGGGCCCATTACCACGAATTAATAACCATAACAGGTACGCAGTAACGTTGCAGTGCGACCTAACTAAATATATAGTAAAATCATGCCTATACCAGACAAGGAGGCTACAACTATTGCTAAAGCCCTTGTAAAAGATGTTATTTTAATTTATGGAAATTTCTTAGAGTTAAAAAGCGACCAAGGTACAGAGTACAAGAATGACGTACTAAATCAAATTTGTAAACTTTTGGAAACAAAACAAACTTTTGCCACTGCATATCACCCACAGACCATTGGGTCGTTAGAAAGGAATCACAGATGCCTAAATGAGTATCTGAGATCGTTTACTAACGAACAACAGTCTGACTGGGATGAAAATTTACAATATAATGCTTTCATCTACAATACTAGGCCTCACGTAACCCACGGTTTTACGCCATACGAGTTAGTTTTCGGGAAAAAAGCTAACATACCTCAAGAAATTTTTAAAAAAGGGATCGAACTGGTGTACAACATGGATAACTCCTCTAATGAAGTTAAATTTAAATTACAAATGTTCAATAAAATAGCCAAGGAAAAACTAATACGAACACAAATCAGACAGACATTAAAATCAACGATTTAGTTTACTTAAGCAATGAAAACCGTAAAAAACTTGACTCTTTGTATACTGGACCATTTACAGTAATTGATATCCTAGAACCAAGCTGTGTTATAAAAAATCAGCAAACACAAAACATAGTGAAAGTTCATAAAAATCGCACAATCAAAGCTTTAAAAAAAGAAAATGAAAGGAAAATAAAGGGAGAAAGGAAGAAGAAACATATGAAAATACTAGAAAAATTAAAATAAGTAATAAAATTTCAAATAATTAACTTACGTTTGCATCTGATTTATTTACAGCCGTAAAAAAAAAATCAATGTTACAAAAAAAATAATTATAGAGCCAAACTAAGATTTTGCAAGGCTTCAAAACATGTTTACAAGGAATTATGGAGAGTGTGAGCTGTTTAGTGGAATACCTGTATCTAGAAAATAAGAAAAATGATTAGTAATTTCCATTTAATTCCAACTACCTTTATTGCTTATCTTGACAGATACGCGTATTTCGTCTACAATGTGCAGACTTCTTCAGTGTCGTGTACTAATACTCGACTGACGAGTATTAGTACACGACACTGAAGAAGTCTGCACATTGTAGACGAAATACGCGTATCTGTCAAGATAAGCAATAAAGGTAGTTGGAATTAAATGGAAATTACTAATCATTCTTCTTATTTTCTAGTTATGTTTACAAGGAATAACCTATTTTATAGAGTTATTCTTGTTAAAGGGGGAAGGTGTAGTATACCTACATTATTCCTATGAATCTTATTCAGCATTTTGCCAATCTGGGAACGATCGCTTTGATCGTTCCCACCGAAAATAAAGCAACACGATCCAAACAGCGTGTGCTTATTTGATAACGCAGCACTTTCGGCAATGTGGGCACGATCGCCACGATCGTGTCCCACTGTAAATTTGTTCTAATAAAAATGGGCCTTAGTAAGCATGTTTCAAGTCTGGCTAGATAGTAAGCTAGATGGTAAGCTTATAATAAACATCCATTATTACCTCAACCGTCAATGTGAGTACTTGGTGTTCGCGGAGTGATTGTCACAGCCCAAAGGTGTAACACAATTGTTCCGTTCTATTTTGGCCGGAAAAAAAGGCCATAGAGTGGTATACTGCCAACAATGTTCAAGTGGTGTCCAAGGACAAGAACCCTCCCAACACGCCAGAGCTCCGCCCAATCGAACAATATTGGGCCATCGTTAAGCGGAACCTTAAGAAGACTCAAAAAGCTGTTGTGAGCGAGAAACAGTTCAAGACAAACTGGCTTTCTGCGGCGAATAAAGTGGACAAGGAGACTGTACAAAATCTTATGGCAGGTGTTAACCGAAAGACCCGGCAATTTGCATTCGGTAAAAAGGAAGCTTGGCTGAATATTTCTCCTGTATGCTGTATTAACTGAACTTGAAAAAGAAAAAGAATTTGACTTATTAATAAAAACACATTACTGTTTGACCAAATTTGGATCGGAACACCCTTTATTATTAAGTGAAGACTGTAGTAGTATATCTAGTCAAAAAATGAATAATTGGGTACATCATTAAAGTCTAACATCATAATGATAGCAATTTGAAAAATAACTTTGATGTCAACATAAAATCGAAATCAAAATTTTATACAACTTTGCAATGGATCAATGAAAAATCGTCTTGCTTTGACGTAACTGTTCACGGTATAAGGATTGTATCGAAAATAACTATGTGGACAACTATCCACACCCAATAACTATGTGGATAACTATCCACACGAATTATTGATCGAATATTTTTCATCAAGTTCCGGATAAGTGTTTCATCACATTTTTGGACGCCTTAGCCCAATTTTATTTAACTCCTGCATATTATCAGCTGCTTTACCAGTCTTTTTGAAGACCCTCTTCACAATCGCCCAATAGCGTTCGATGGGCCGAAGTAGAGGGCAATTTGGCGGATTGATGTCTTTCTCTACGAAATCTATGCCCTTTTCCGTGAGCCTATTGAGAGTTGTTTTGTCATAACGCGCCGACGCTAGTCCAGTCAAAACAGTGCAGGGGTACTATGCTTCTGATATAAAGGTAGCAACTTCTTCTTCAGACACTCAAGTCGATAGATTTCCGCATTGATTGTTCCGGTAGTGTAAAAAATGGTAGACTTCGTACCGCAGGAACATATTGCATGCCATACCAGCATTTTTCGACCAAACTTCTCCACTTAAATCGACCTGTCTACATCGCTTACATTCTCCCCTATGACGGCAGTGTAATATTGTGGACCTGGAAGAGTTTTTGAGTCTTCTTTGACGTAGGTCTCGTCTTCCATCAAAATACATGCATCCGGTCGCTGCAAAACTGGCGATTACAATATCCGGGCCCTTGTTGCTGCCCGTTGCTTCTGTTCTGCACTTTGTTAAGTGATTTTCTGCTTCTTGTAGGTCTTCAGGTTGTCCCGTTTCTTGATACGTTTAATCATTCCGACGCTATTTCCTGCTTTATTGGTCATTTAGAATGAATTCGAGCTACCACTTTCTGATCCAGTTAAGGGTTGGAAGATCCGGGTTTTCTGTCTCTTCCTGGCAATTTATCCAAAGAAGAACGTTCCTCAAACTTGGTTATGATGGATCTTACACTCGCGTGATGAATTCCAAAACGCTTCGCCAATTGTCGTAACGACTGTTCCAGAAAGTATAAGCACACCTTATTTTAACGGTCACTTTGAATATAATGAAATATTTCAACATGTTTTGGCTGCGCCGATTTGTTTGCACATTTCTAAATGACATTGCATAAAAAAAGTGCTCAGTTTTGTGTTACCTATCAAAATGCACGGTCTTACTCCGGAACAACGAAAAAGTATCGTGCACAAATGGTGCACTGTGAGCGGACTCTCCTTGAGAAAATTGGCCAAGGAAGAGGGTGTAAGCGTCGGAGCGGTACGATCTGTGATTCGAAAATATAGAGAACAGTGTACGATTGAAGATGCGTCGAAGAGTGGTCGGAAATCCGGTCCTGTTAGTCCGGATATCGATAAAAAGATAGGGGATGCCTACAAGCGAAAACCAGCGACTTCCGTTCGGGATGTTGCGAAAAAACTAGGGACCTCGTCAAGTAACGTCATGCATGTCACATTCCACAGAAAGACTTGGGCTAAAAACATACCGGAAGCAGAAAAAACCCAAAAGGAACCCAAAACAGGCCGCGTCCGTGAAACCATGGGCCCGCAAACTCTACGATTCGTTATTGTGTAGAAATTCTGGGTGTATAATAATGGACGATGAGACGTATGTGAAACTAGATTACAAAACGCTTCCCGGACCACAATTCTATACTGTCAGCGAAGACAAAGACATCCCCGAAACGGAGAAGGTAATTTTTACCGAAAAATTCGGTAAGAAGGTTACGGTTTGGTAGGTAATATGCGAGTGTGGTAAAACATCTAGTCCTTACATCACAACGGAGACGATGAACACTCAGAAATACGTTAAGGAATGTCTCCAGAAGCGATTATTGCCGATGATCAGGCAGCACGAAGGTCAAGTAGTGTTTTGGCCTGATTTGGCGTCATATCATTACGCAAAGGACACTTTAGAATGGTACAAAAGTCAAAATGTATGTTTCGTGCCAAAAGACATGAACCCGCCGAAGTGCCCGGAGGCACGGCCAATCGAGACTTTTTGGGCTTTAACTTTAACTGAAAATTCATAAAACCAGCGGACGACATCCAAAAATTTAAAAAAGATTGGCCAAAAGTGGTCAAAATGGTGAGAAGTACCACTGTGCAGAAGCTAATGGGTCATGTTCGAGGAAAAGTTAGGAGTCTTGGCTATGATTAAATATTTTGATTAAACGAGAGTAAAATATCATATAAAACACAAATACAAATATGATTTGCCAAATAAAATTATTAAAACTTAAAAAACCCGACTTTTTAGGTTATTTTGAAAGTGTGCTTTCTGGAACAGTCTATGTAGTTACACCCTTTTCACGTAGCCATGTGTCCAAAATCTTAAATCTTAAATCTTAAATCGACAAAATTCGTGACATTTTGAAAACGTTAAACCGTGCAAACAAGTAAACAAACGAAAGATGACAGTTTAACGCACAGTATGCTATGATGAACACATCAAAACCATCACATATACACGCTTTCAACGCAAATGTACGTTGATAGCTTATATTCGATACATTCCGTACCACAGTATTTACATACGGCCAAAACGCAAAACGAGAACTGGTAGTAGATTTATATTAAAAGAAATAGAAAAACAAAAGAAGGATCGAGTGATTCGAAATTAGGAGTTGCTGCAGCGGCACGCTCATTGTGATATTTTCTTATTCGATGAAAAAATGTTTATATTGCAAGATAACCAACAGAATGATACATACAAGTATATGCAGCAAAGCTTGTACATGTTCCCAAAGATAGGTTGGCTGAGCAGCAGTTCAAAAATGAGTAGAAAGTAATGGTATGGGGTGGAATTTCAGAAACATCAAGCTTCCACTTCTTTGCATCTATTAATCATCGAACATGTTCTGAAGAATCACTTGTTACTCCATGCTTTGAAATTGATTAAAGACTGAAGATAATTGTTTTCAACAGGATTCTGTCCCTTATCATCATTCGATAGCAAGACAGGAGTGGTGTCGCCAAATTAAGCCCCGTTTCATATCATCACGAGATTGGTCTGCCTCATCGCCAGATCTCAATCCTTTGGATACAATTGCCTGGGGATATACTCAGTCAAATTGGAATCACAAAAGGGTCTTGAATCTTTCAAGAAACTCTTGATCAATATTTGGGACAATTTGCGTCAAGAAACGTAAATCTCTCCATTTTTATCTTATTACCAGCCAAAGATATTTCTTTAACACTGGCGAATCGTTAAAGAAATGTCTTTGGCTGGTAATAAAAGAAAAAAGATGAGAGGTTCGAGCTCAACTTATTATTTCTACCGTATGTGTGATAATGTTTGCACCATCGTACAAATAAGCTTGCATGCACATAAGCTATATTCCATATCATAGTAGGCTGCGAGTGAAAGAAGCCGATTTCCTTAGTTTGACAGTTGCACCATGACGAAGTGGCAGCGTATTCACGATTTTTCCCAAGCGCAAACGTCGCAAAACGACATGAAAAGACTCTTAGACCGAGAAAAGAAAGGGAAACTATCCACGAAGGTGGCCACAGGTCGTCCGAAGTCAACTTGGATTCCGAGGATTATAGCTGCCATCAAAAGGAAGATTCGGGCGAATCAAGTGCGTTCAATGAGGAAAATGGCGAAGGAACACGGGAGCAGTGACTTTATGGCACGGAAGGTCGAAAAGAAAAATTGCATCTGGGAACTACAGCGCGAGCGATGTAAGGAAATATTGAACTTCGTCAAGCGAAAAAATCCGGTAATCCTGTCTACCGACGAGAGCATGTTTACCGTCGATGCCGTATCAAATTCCAGAACCGATCGCTATATTAATTCTCTCCCGGTAAAAAAACGTGGCCACCGAGCGTAAAAACGTGTATCTGACCAAGCATTGTGCTAGCGTTATGGTGGCGTTATAGAGCAATTGGTGGCTTCCGATGGCAAACAATGAATCCCATGTTTATTTCAGAAGGCGACAAATTAAACATGGAGCTCTATATCGGAATTTTAAGTAAGTATGTTCTTCAGTAGATCAAAAAGCAGTACGGCCCGAAACCAAATTTCAAAAATATGAAACTTTGTGCCACACCACGAACCGCACTCAGAAGTTACAGGTTGCAGGAACATGTGCCGTTCTGGGCGGAGAATATGTGGGCGCTATCCAGCCCCAATCAGTATGGCGAGTCATGAAGGTCAAGGCTTGTTCTAAATGCCACCTGAGTATAGTAAGCCTCAGACAAATGTCTGGCTACATTATTAGGACCTGCAGTGGGTTCCGGAAGCGCTTAGAGGCCGTAATGGCAGCAAGTGGAAACTCGATCGATGATTAACATAGTTTAAGACCTTTTGAGTCGAAATCGAAATTTTTGAGAATTTTTTTAATATTAACATTGCTCAATAGTGCAAACATTATCACGCATACGGTAAGTTTACAAAAAATAAAGCGATTGTTGATATAAAGCCATTCGTTGTATTTTTATGAACATTTAGCTTCCTGATAAGCAACCGTTGCCACCCTGTACAGTAGCATCAACAGCACGGTATGGTGGATACAAAAAAAAACACCTTGATTTACAAACCAAGTTTTTTATACTGAACTCAGTAAAAATTTTACTGAGTTTCAAACAGCTGAGTGTTCAGTGAGCAGTTCAGTAAAAGTTTTTTCACTGAACGATCGTCAAACTAGTCAGGAACTTTCAACTGTCAAAAATTACTGACAAACTTAGTAAGCGACATGGAAGTTCAGTGAAATTTACAGTAAAAACCCGAATTAATCCACCGATGGTGAGATTGAACCCTTCTCACACTTCACCAGAATTACGAACTCAAATGTGGCCAATATGATACTGGATACATATTTTCATCAGAAATTCCAGGAAGAACCAGGAATATTCGATATGTCATACATTCAGTTTATAAAATGAACCATTTTTCAATCCTGAGCGTATTGCTCATCGATGTGATTAAAATATTGCTATTAATAGACTTTAACGACCTGTTTATGTTAGTTATACAAAAGGGGAAATTACATAAATATTAGAAATTCCATATAATCAGTCCAAAGAATGAATTATAAGACAATCCTATGCGTCAATTTTGATTATCGATCTGGATTCAAGATGCTTAATAAGTACATGTTCATTGAAAATTGTGTAGTTATAGTAAATGGAGACTTTGTGTAATTTTCGAATATACTCGTTGCAGTTCAGAACCGGACCACTCGGGCCAATCGATCCTGCACTAATTCTATAGAGTCGCATAGTGTGGCTAGTCCGCTGTATGTGCTATACAACGCACCAGATGCGTAACAATAGAATGCATGCAGCGTCAATAGGGGTGAGTGGTCTTGTTCGGTTTTGAACTGCAACGAGTATATTTTCATCTTACAATTATGTGCTCTCAAAACTAAAATTGGTACACAAATAGCTCAGTATGTAATCGGAGACTAAACTGTTTGTAAACTATTATAATAGGCTGAAGGATAAACATCTACAAGGGACCATGAAGCACGGCGGTGGAAATATCATGGTCTGGGGCTGTTTCTCATGGTTTGGAGTGGGGAATCAGGTTCTAATCAGTGGTATTATGACGGCAGATGGGTATATAGATATTCTGAACGAGAATATGGAAGAATCTTTGCTGAAAATGGGTCTGGAAGATAATTACATTTTTAAGCAAGACAACGACCCAAAGCATACGGCCAAGAAAACACAAGCTTTTTTCCGTGCCTGTCGGATTAAACCCTTGAAATGGCCTCCCCAGAGCCCGGATTTAAACCCATTTGAAAATCTCTGGGCAATTCTCTACAATAGAGTCGAAAAAACCCACGTAACAAACAAGCAAACATATTTTGCGGCACTGGAGCAGGCCTGGAATGAGTTGGATCCACAACACCTCAGAAACCTAGTCGAAAGCATCCCGAAACGACTGCATTCCATCATTGAAGCGAAGGGAGGTCATATTGACTATTGAAGAGTTGATTCCAACTCTTTCGATTATTTTTTTTTATTCATACATGAAGTGGATCTTTTTTTATGTCATACGTATTTTACTAAACTCCAATAATTTTGTTTTTTATTTTATGCAAGGAATAAAAGTGATCGTTATTTTTGTACTGAAATGTTTCGTCTATGTTTTTTTTTCAGAAAAATTTTTTGGAAAACCTCTTTTTTTTCAAATATACGTGTTTTTTTCTCTCAACAATAATACAATAGAAAATAAGAAGAATGATTAGTAATTTCCATTTAATTCCAACTACCTTTATTGCTTATCTTGACAGATACGCGTATTTCGTCTACAATGTGCAGACTTCTTCAGTGTCGTGTACTAATACTCGACTGAAAGAAAACCTTCGCCACCTGCCGTATTTATCCTATTTTCTAAATACAAACACTTGTACCTACAGCTAACATTTCTTGTACCTAACCTATCCTGAGTCCAAAACAAATATTATGCTTGATATCTACCTCGCCTTTTCTTTATACCTAACCTGATTATTCCGTAGCAGCGGGTGTTCCACTGCGTCGGTTTTGATGTCGTTTGGGTATTAAGTTAAAGAGCCATGTGTACCCGTTACCTTGGTCTTTGTTTAGTAGATTTGTGTTTTGTTGTTTGTTAATTTCTAAGCTTTCTGCGACGTCTAATTTCCAGGGTGTAGAGGTAGTCCGTAAGATTGTGATGTCATTCGTCGTTATGTCGGGATTTTCCGTAAAGATGTGTTCTGCAACTGTCGATTTGAAGTTATGTGAAATTCCTTTGTCAGTCTGTTTGACAGCCTTAGTCACCTCCGCTAGATGCTCTTTGAACCTTGTTGCCAAGGTGCTCTTTGTTTACACTTAATTTTGTATACCCCTGCTCTACCTAATACATCTATTGAATCTTTGGTGGAGCCTAACGACGATGCCAATTGGTTGTTCCTGCTAGAGAAAACTAAGTCCAAGCCAAATTCCCTAAGTTGAGTTTTTAGCTTTTGTGTAATATCTTTATCGAAGGGGACAGACACACGTTTCAGGGGTTCAGGTGAATCGAAAAGGGTTGTTTGTGATTTCCTATGAAGAAGTTTTTCCTTTTTTTGGATGATAGCTTGAATTGTCCTCTTTTCGTAACCATTGAGTCTAGCAGTTTCGAAGATATTTGCTAATTCTTTGGCTTTTCCGGTTTTATTGAGGGGAAGGGTCAACATTCGGTGGATCATGTGGTGGAAAGTGGCCATTTTATGTTGAAAAGAGTGGTTTGAAGTGTAAGGGATGACTCTTTGCGTGTTTGTGGGTTTTCTGAAAATTTCAAACTCTAAAGACGATGATGACAATGATTCTCTAACTACCAGAAGGTCGAGGAATGCAAGTTTCCCATCCTTTTCTATTTCATAAGTGAACTTGATGTCTTTATGGAGATTGTTGATTGCTTGAAGAATTAAGGGGAGATCATCTTGTTTAACTACGGCAAAGATGTCGTCGACGTATCTCCACCAGCGAGTTGGAAGTAATCCTTCCGTTTTAAGAATGGTTTCTAGATTTGCCATAAACAGTTCACAGAGGAATGGGGATAGAGGGTTTCCCATGAAGGCTCCTTTTAGTTGTTTATAGAAAGAACCTCTGAAAGTGAAGTAGTTCTCTTCCATGCAAAGTCGGGTGAGCTTAAGGTACATTCGCACCTTTTGCTTCCATGCTGTATCATCTCCTTGTTTTAAAAGCCAATCTTCTAGAAGGTTAATCGCGTCCTTGATTGGTACGCTAGGGAAAAGGGCGGTGACGTCGAAAGATACCATTACTTCATTTTCATTTATATGACCTGATGAAAGAAGATGTTGTACGAATTCCTGAGAGTTACGAACTGAGCTTGTTGGGAATTGCTCGGAGATACCTTGAAATTCTTTCACTAGCCATTTTGCTAGCTTATGGGCTGGAGATCCTACAGATGAAACAATCTCCCTCATTTCGTTTCCGGGTTTGTGGACTTTTGGGAGGCCTTTAATTCGGGGAAGGATGGGGTTTGGTTCGCGAAGACGGACTGCTGCATCCCCTAGTACTGCTTTACACTCCTTTAGTGTTTTATCCACGTGTTTCACCATGTTTGGTAGGGGGTCTACTGGAAGCTGCCTGTAAGGTCCATTGTTGATTTTTAAAGCCATCTGCATGTCGTAGTCCTCCTTATCCATGATGACGACTTTGTTGCCTTTGTCTGCTTTTAGGTAAAAAACAGGTTTAGACTTCAGTTCCTTGAAGATACGAATTTCCTTTGCGTTGTTGTGTCTTTGTTTTTGTCCGTCCTTAATAATGTTTGAAGTGATAGTCCTAGCTGTGTTTTGTAAAGATGTTGGGAGTGTGTGTGTAATTGCTGTCTCCACGTCGATGATGATCTGCTCCACGTCGGGCTTGGTTGTAACCGCGTATCCTAGTCCTTTGTTGAGGAGAGTCAGTTGTTCTTCCGTGAATGCGGTCGTCGATCGGTTGACAACCAGTCCCTTAATGGCGTGGACCATCGTTGTCGTGGTGATGGTGGGTGTAGGTGTGGCTTGTTCCTTGGTGTGATGTGTGGTCCGTGTCTGTTGGGATCCTATTCTTAGCTTGTTGAGTTTCCTATCTAGGACCGTTCGTTTCCTATTCGATTCGCATTCCTCTGCCACCTTGGCTCGGGATAAAAACCCCGGGATTTTTGGGGTTACCCTTGGGTAATTTCTGGGGGGGGGAATATCCCCCCAAAGTTTTGGGGTGCTTTTTTTTAAATTGTTGTTTGGTGGTGTCTTTGGTGTTTTTTTTTTTTTTTTTTGGGGGGGGGGGGGGGGGGGGGGGGGGTCTTCTTTTTTTTCTTTTTTTTTTTTTTTTTTTTTTTTTTTTGTGTTTTTTTTTTTATTGTTGCTTCTTTCTTTGTGGGGGGGGGGGTTTTTTTTTCTCTGGTGTTTTTTGGGTGCGCTGGCGGGGGGGGGGGGTGATGGGATTATGGAGAGTGTGAGCTGTTTAGTGGAATACCTGTAACTAGAAAATAAGAAGAATGATTAGTAATTTCCATTTAATTCCAACTACCTTTATTGCTTATCTTGACAGATACGCGTATTTCGTCTACAATGTGCAGACTTCTTCAGTGTCGTGTACTAATACTCGACTGAAAGAAAACCTTCGCCACCTGCCGTATTTATCCTATTTTCTAAATACAAACACTTGTACCTACAGCTAACATTTCTTGTACCTAACCTATCCTGAGTCCAAAACAAATATTATGCTTGATATCTACCTCGCCTTTTCTTTATACCTAACCTGATTATTCCGTAGCAGCGGGTGTTCCACTGCGTCGGTTTTGATGTCGTTTGGGTATTAAGTTAAAGAGCCATGTGTACCCGTTACCTTGGTCTTTGTTTAGTAGATTTGTGTTTTGTTGTTTGTTAATTTCTAAGCTTTCTGCGACGTCTAATTTCCAGGGTGTAGAGGTAGTCCGTAAGATTGTGATGTCATTCGTCGTTATGTCGTGATTTTCCGTAAAGATGTGTTCTGCAACTGTCGATTTGAAGTTATGTGAAATTCCTTTGTCAGTCTGTTTGACAGCCTTAGTCACCTCCGCTAGATGCTCTTTGAACCTTGTTGCCAAGGTTCTCTTTGTTTGACCTACATACATTTTGCTGCAGTGTTTACACTTAATTTTGTATACCCCTGCTCTGCCTAATACATCTATTGAATCTTTGGTGGAGCCTAACGACGATGCCAATTGGTTGTTCCTGCTAGAGAAAACTAAGTCCAAGCCAAATTCCCTAAGTTGAGTTTTTAGCTTTTGTGTAATATCTTTATCGAAGGGGACAGACACACGTTTCAGGGGTTCAGGTGAATCGGAAAGGGTTGTTTGTGATTTCCTATGAAGAAGTTTTTCCTTTTTTTGGATGATAGCTTGAATTGTCCTCTTTTCGTAACCATTGAGTCTAGCAGTTTCGAAGATATATGCTAATTCTTTGGCTTTTCCGGTTTTATTGAGGGGAAGGGTCAACATTCGGTGGATCATGTGGTGGAAAGTGGCCATTTTATGTTGAAAAGAGTGGTTTGAAGTGTAAGGGATGACTCTTTGGGTGTTTGTGGGTTTTCTGAAAATTTCAAACTCTAAAGACGACGATGACAATGATTCTCTAACTACCAGAAGGTCGAGGAATGCAAGTTTCCCATCCTTTTCTATTTCATAAGTGAACTTGATGTCTTTATGGAGATTGTTGATTGCTTGAAGAATTAAGGGGAGATCATCTTGTTTAACTACGGCAAAGATGTCGTCGACGTATCTCCACCAGCGAGTTGGAAGTAATCCTTCCGTTTTAAGAATGGTTTCTAGATTTGCCATAAACAGTTCACAGAGGAATGGGGATAGAGGGTTTCCCATGGGGGCTCCTTTTAGTTGTTTATAGAAAACTCAACTTAGGGAATTTGGCTTGGACTTAGTTTTCTCTAGCAGGAACAACCAATTGGCATCGTCGTTAGGCTCCACCAAAGATTCAATAGATGTATTAGGCAGAGCAGGGTATACAAAATTAAGTGTAAACACTGCAGCAAAATGTATGTAGGTTAAACAAAGAGAACCTTGGCAACAAGGTTCAAAGAGCATCTAGCGGAGGTGACTAAGGCTGTCAAACAGGCTGACAAAGGAATTTCACATAACTTCAAATCGACAGTTGCAGAACACATCTTTACGGAAAATCACGACATAACGACGAATGACATCACAATCTTACGGACTACCTCTACACCCTGGAAATTAGACGTCGCAGAAAGCTTAGAAATTAACAAACAACAAAAAACAAATCTACTAAACAAAGACCAAGGTAACGGGTACACATGGCTCTTTAACTTAATACCCAAACGACATCAAAACCGACGCAGTGGAACACCCGCTGCTACGGAATAATCAGGTTAGGTATAAAGAAAAGGCGAGGTAGATATCAAGCATAATATTTGTTTTGGACTCAGGATAGGTTAGGTACAAGAAATGTTAGCTGTAGGTAAAAGTGTTTGTATTTAGAAAACAGGATAAATACGGCAGGTGGCGAAGGTTTTCTTTCAGTCGAGTATTAGTACACGACACTGAAGAAGTCTGCACATTGTAGACGAAATACGCGTATCTGTCAAGATAAGCAATAAAGGTAGTTGGAATTAAATGGAAATTACTAATCATTCTTCTTATTTTCTAGTTACAGGTATTCCACTAAACAGCTCACACTCTCCATAATAATACATTGATCAAAGGTTTATCTTTATTTTTGCCGGTCACTGTATGCGCTCGGCCACGTATAAAAAGTTTTCACGGCTCGAGTTTTCAAGCGATAAGAAGGGTTAAAATTGTAAAATTTGAAGCACGATAGCTACCAAAAAAATTAAAAAAACTAAATATATTATTTTTTTGTGTTAAATTTAAAAAAAAATTTATTTTATATTTTTTTTTTTTGCTTTTTTTTAATTAACATATAGGGGGGGGGGTTTTTTTTTTTTTTTTTTTTTTTTTAAAAAAAAATTTTGTTTTTTGTGGGGGGGGGGGGTGGGGTTTTGGGTTAGAGAAAAAAAAAGGGGGGGGGGGGGGGGGGGGGGGGGGGGTTGATGGGTGGGTGGGGGGGGGGGTTACCATCAATACAGCGAACGACGCACTGTTGCCTACTTTTTAACACTTGCAAATAAGTCTGGTGCCTTTAACTCGTTCAGAAAATCAATGGAAAGAATCAAAGAAAATATTATTTTGATCAGCTGCCACCGCTTTAGCACGCGAAAATGGCAGAGGTTTGACATGTGTGATTTACACTCTCGCGTTCAGTAAAGATTACTGAATTCCACTGATTTTCACATTTTGCGTCAGTATTTATTATGGTTTTTTTTGTCTGAAAATCGGTAAAGCATTTACTGAACAGCGGGTTTTAATAACAGTTCATTAGTTTACAAAGTACATCTGTAAAATAAATATAAATGTTCAGTATTATGTTCATACGAATTGCTGGAAAATTGTTGTTCATTGACGGATATCTAGAAATTGAAGAAATTTTACAGATCATCGAGTAGAAATTATATTTTACTAATCAAGACCATAATTTTTTTTACTGAATATCAAAATTAGGATTTAGTGTGTGTTCAAATTTGAAATCTTATTCAGTTTTTATCGAGCTGTAATCTTCCTGAGTATAGTTTTACATCATGTAGATAACTAGCAATTCGAGAACTAATTTTGGTGTCAACTGTTACTGAATTGGTGTTATTTGAAATAAAAAAACGATTACACTTTAATTTTTGTTTTCATTTTGTTATAATCATGCGTTCCCTTTTGCGAACGGGAAAAGTAGTTTTGTTTTTATTGCCTTGTCACAGCATCAAGTGTTAAAATGTTCAAACGCTCAGAACGGCGATGTGTTAAAATTTTCAAACGCTCAGAAACTGAGTAACTATTATGACACACAACAAAGGGGTCCTGTTTGAATAGAGTAATTGTCTTAGGCTGTGAACCAATTCGCGACTTAAATTTAACTTTGATTAAAAATTGACAGATGGAAAGTTATGCTGCTACCCTGCTACCCGAGCTTGGTTAGTTCTGGCAGATGCGAAGTTAAAATTTTACCATCGTGGCTGCATTCTATTCGAAAACCGGTTTATCAACAACACAGGGATTTTCAAACATGGCAACATAACTTTTGAAGTGTCACTTTTTAACCAATGTTAAATTTAACTCGCAAATTAGTCCACAGCCTTAATATCCCATGTATCGTTTATTCGTCGGATGCAGTTTAACAGAGTTGTTCGTTTGTGGTCCCTGGGGTCTGCTAGAATCGTCAAAATTCAAAAATCTTTAGAATAATAAGCCATGGAATTTAAACATCTTCATCAGAACTCAAAGACATACAATTTTGTCCACGTAGCCACTTTACTGAACTGGCTTTTGGAGTATATGGCACTTGCGATATTTATGCAATTGACACATTCTTGAACGAAAGTTATTTATAAATGGACAGACTTTGTACCAGAAGAACATTTTCTACATCGTAGCTCTAGAGCTGTCTTGTACCAGTACCAGGTCATGAGATGTTGAAGATGTTCTACAATCTATTGCAGGTACTCTTTTAATAATGACCATAATTTCAACTTTCAACTTTCAACAAACAAATTGCACGCGTTCCTCCATACTCCAGTATGCACATAAAATAAATTGATACAGTAGCATGTTAACCTTGCATTCTGATTTACCACCTGCTGTTGACTCAATCCTGCTACTCTTTATTGACACATGTCGTCGCATCGAGCAGCCATGCTTTCGCATGTGATCATAGATTTGATTGGTAGTCTGTAAAGCTGGGTAGGTACGTGTGCGAGCAACTCGTTTCAGGGAATATAAGCAGGTGGGATAACTTTTGCTCCTGCGATGGCACATTAATTGCTTCAGGTGGACCGAATGGGCTGAAACTCGTTCGAATAAATATGATATACAATTTCAACTTTTTGGCAAGGATGGTGAAAAACAAAATCGAAGACCAGCATGTTAATTCGTAATATAATTTTCTATCACATGGAAATCCATGGAGCATCATGGAGATGAGCATGCTAAATATAACTAATATAATGCTCGTTTCATATACATAAATGGTTCGAAGAATAATTTTTCTGAATTTGTATGTAATGCTGTTTCGTAGTTCAGAACATTGATTCGTGAAAAAAGGACCAGTAGAAGCCATTGTTCACGATTGCAGCTTTTGTCAATTTAATCTTTAATGCAAACAGTTTGATAGATCAATGGTTTTCCTTAGTTCAGAAGATATAATCACAGCGATCAGCAGTTTGTTTCGTACAAGGTTCAAGAGTAATGCTAAGCTATGCAATATTCAACAACCATAATAATTCACTACAATGCATCGTATTCAAGGCAACGGATTTTCTTGTCGATTGAGTAGGTTTTTTTTCTACGTGTCCCTTAACTCAGCCTAAAAGGCAACGATCGATTACATTTTTTATTATAACTCATTAAGTATTTTAGCTGTAAGCGATATTTAGCTAGTTATACACTCCTAAGATACGTTCAATTAGAAATTTGGTAGTGTGTATCATGAAAAGCTATACAACTCATTCTATATTGTCAGAAATTTTCGAAGGATATGGATGTAATGTCGGTCTATGAGCAACAAATTGGTTCCATTCATGGATGTAACTTCGTCCCATTCGATCAGTTTTTTTTATTAAATGCAGTCATCGTACGGTTTTCTTCCTGATTTTATGATTTAAGGCATTGCCAGTTTTGTTCGTTTTACGCAACATAAAATTTCACAAAACAAATTAAACTAGAACTACTTTGAAATACTTAAGAGATTTTTACATATGATTTATTGGCCCTTCTATAATGAAAACATAATAATTCACTCTGCACAGGTTTTGTTCCTTAGGTTTGTGTTTAGATGAGCCATTTGGAATATATACTCAGCTATCCAGACAACAGGCCATAATTTGGAACAAAGAAAAAAATATGTCCCTAACATTGGGTCCACCGTTTTCTTGTTGAATCATTGTTATTTTATCTGTGTGAACTGTAAGTTTATAAAGTGTGAATATTTTCTGTATATCTAGGCTGAATATTTTCTGGGGCTGCAAAATGGTGAGTCGACAACTGATTAGTAGCCTGCGTCCCCGCAACATAGCTCTGGTCCTCACAAGTTCCCACCTCATGCTTCCACGGGTCAAGGGATGACAAAGCCCGCCAGCTAAGGGTTGCGTACTTAGCTGGTAGTGCAGCCTGGGCACTGTTGTCCTTCTGACTTCAGCTAGATTGAGGAGGTGCGAGCCGAGCGTCTGTCCACCAAGGAGGTGCGGCTCAAACAGCGTCTGTCCTGGCATCCAGCGGCTGAGTAAGAAACGCTAAATCACGTCAACTATACCTTAGGTGGCAGCCTCACCAACGCGATGTAAGTAGCGCGAGGGTAAGGTAGTATGGTGAAATCTTACCCTACCACGAAAAATGGAAGTATTCTTTATACGGTCCTACGGTCCTAATTTCAGATCATCCATGGGATTCCCAAGTGTTGTAGAATAATTTAAGATTATTTTTTCCCTCGTGGCTATGGTAATGCAAGTCCGTTTACAAAAATAAAAGTTAGCGGAGAATTCAAATTTCCTTTAATTTGTTTTTTTTTATTTTAATTTTTTTTTATTTTTGATTTATTATGTTTCCATTTTTAGGCAATAATAATTCATTTTCTTCTTTTTCTTCTTTAGCATTTCAAGCTTATTGCTTTCACAATTAGCTTATTGCTTTCTCTCAACTTAGTGTTCTAAATGCACTTCCACAGTTATTAATTAAGAGCATTCGATGCCAAGTACCATTGTGTGGCAAGTACAATCATACGCTTTGCCCAGGGAGTCGAGAAATTTTCCTTTACGAAAAATTCCTAGACCAGACCGGGAATCGAACCCAGCCACCTCCAACATGGTATTGCTTTGTAGCTGCGCCTTTACCGACTGAACTAAGGGAGGACCCAGGGCAATAATCATACTCATAGGACATTTATTTCGCCTCATTGTTAGCTTAAATTTTCTCTTCTATTTTGCTAGGCTGCCAGGTGATCAACTTTCTTTCATTAAATCATGCTGGAAATTTTCGTTATTTCAGAGTTTCAATCTAACACCGTTGTGGAAGAGACAAATAGCTGCGTTTTATTATCATAGTACATTATTTAGTATTTCATTGCAACATCTTATTACTTCCATCATTTCATCATGGTATATTATTATAATCACATTAAAATTATTATTAAAACAATAATAATAATAATAAAATAACTGCTTCAAGGTTACAAGGAAGTTGATTTCAGATGGTATAGCTATTTTGTTGCATTGTAGGTAAAAGTTCTTTTCTTTTAATTCAGATCATTGGATATTATTATAATTAATAAATGCTTTTCAATTCAGCTGATTATGTATATCCATATGTCATAAATACATACATATATTTTTATTGTTTAGTGTATAATTAAATGTTTTATGAATATTTATACTTCATTTATCTGCGAAATAACCTTCACATTCCGGAGTTACATTCATCTACCAATGATTGAGCTGTAAAGAGGCACCAAGCAGCATATTATTTTCATATGCCTATTATTACTATTTTAATTATTTCATCATATTATTTTATTTATAACAATCTTAAAATTACAGGATGACGAATTTCAACAATGACATATTTTCATTAGATATTCTTGTATATTTAATTGCTGTATTACATACTACATTTATTGCTTATTATGACATATAATTTACATTACATATAAGAAATACTGGGTTGGGAGGGAGCATCAGGGTATCATTCAAGCTGAAACTGGACGATGGTTTGATTGACTGCCTGAGTCTAGGAGGGAATGAACAGTATCATTTTCTTTATCCTATCGATTCGATTGTGATGCTGTGAAGTCTACTCCAACAGTTTCAGTGAGCGTGACGCGCCCTTCTTAACAAGCCATCCTATAGAAAGCTTAATAAGTATTGCGAATTGGGTTATTCGTTTTGTTGGATCGTATCGTTGGAAGGAGATTCTTGATTTCCCGTGGATTTCGCGTGAGTGTCTCTGCTTACGGGTCCACCCCTCCGTTTTTGGCCCTTAAGACAGCGATATTGTGAATTCAGATCGGTGGCTCAATTTGATCTTGCTATTTAGTGAAGCTGCATCCAAGCCAAGCGCTAGCAGGGATGGTGGCTACCTTACATACATACATACATCTAGGCTGAATATTTTCAGTATATCTAGCTTAACCAGTTAAATCATGATGCATAAAATATCGTTAGTTACTTGGAAGTGAACAACAGTAAATTGATTAATAATGTCTGAATTGCTTCAAATTAAATCGGTCATCTTAATAGCAACATAATTTTGTTGTTTATCGCTGAATTAATGACATATTTGGTACATAGGCCGAATGAAGGAGCTAGGCTAACCTTACATCCCCTTACCCTACACTGAACATTTATTTTCATAAATTAACTCTCACTCGTATTGTAAACATGAATTTTGTACATTGAACAAAGACTAAAATATATACTGGCACTAATTAATGAACATTTTGCATTGAAAATTCACAAAATTGCCACTAAATTATTAAACACTGTGCCAACGAAAAAATAACAATTCGCACTAGAAAAACTTAAAATAGCAATAAAAAATTGCTAATTCACTTTCAATAATTCAAAAGTGACCGGTGTAACTTTCAAAAAAAGCAATGGAAATTAGTATAAACGCAATAATAAGCTGATAGTTTTCCGTCATAATAATAAGTTCTATCGGTATACATGTGACAAAAGTCTTCAGTGCGAATTGTTATTTTTTTCGTTGGCACAGTATTTAATAATTTAGTGGCGATTTCAAATATTTTTATTGCTATTTTTTTCCATTTTTATTGATGTTTTGTCTCGTATATTGTATGAAACATTCATATTGCTTTTTATCTGGTGACCTTTTTGTATAATGCACAATATTAATTTCGTGAAGACCAGCCAATCGCTGCTTCTCTTTTATCGTTCTCATGCATGTTGTTGTTGCTTCTGGGATGAGCGGGAATAATTTATCTATCCCAAAATATAAATTTAAGCGCTGTTGACAGTTATAACTTCATACACATTAATTAAATATCATCTCACCAGTCAGCATGGCAGAAACATAAAAAAAAAACGCTGGACAACTCCACGTGGTTACGCTTTTTTTTTTCAATTACATTTTGAGTGTATATAGTAGATTTGTCAGTCATTCCTGCAACCACCACAGAGACGTTTCTTAATTTGTAACAAGATATTCGTAGCTCTTTGTATTGTTTTCGTACAATGCACGAAAGTTCTTTTTGTGTCAACAAATGCTTCGTGCTTTTGATTGTTGCACATGTGGCATTATTTCCGAAGGTGGCTTCATAATAAGTACTAATCAGTTTCGTTGCATAAAACAAGGAATAGGTTCGATAGTCCTACCTTCGATTTCGTAGTTTAAACTAAAATTAATTTTCAGTGTACGAAACAACAACAACAATAATAGAATAATGTGAACTTTAATCCATTTTTTTACCCAGTCTTATGTTGAGTCACACCTGAGAAGTAAACATTACTGTCTCAGATAACTGATGGTAATGGTTACTGGTCGTTACAGCTTGCCTGCTTGAACTTTTTGGATTGGATTCTGGAACAAGTAGAATTCAGCAAATAATAAAAATCAATCATGTCGCAAATACGGCGTAGTTTGCAATCCTGTTTGAACAGCGAATATATACGAAATACTCGGAATATAGTGCACAGCTCGAAAACCAGCAGAGAAAATTTGCTTAGTAGAATTAACAAAATTGTTTGTTGACTTCAAGAAATCTTGTTTGTTGAACTAGCCATTAAAATTTGTCAAAACAACAATCATTTTTTGATGTAGAAGGAGATGTTTCGCTCATCGCCATGAGGCACCAAGAGTAGACAGTCATGTTTGCTAGAATGAAAGATATGAAGAGAAAGTGTTGAAAGTTCCGTGAGTGTACGGTAGGTTGGAAATAGAATAGAAGTATTGAAAATTGAGCGAAAGAGCATGGGTAAAGTAGTACTCGAACCAAGGACGTTATCATTGCCAAACATCCCACTGCGGGGTAGGTTGAGGCACAGATACATCCCCAGTTGAGGTGGCAGATGTAGGTGGCAGATGTATCTGTGGCAGATCTGTTGAGGTGGTAGATGTATCTGTGGCATAGGTGCGTCTTGATGGCCAATGAGGCACACATCAAGGCGGACACAAAGCAATTGCCGGGTAGGAGTTTCACGTTTCCACATCACGATTAGCCATTCCTGAAGAGGTAAGGAAGAAGAAGGTGCACAACAACATGTATCATAAATGGGCAAATCTACCGAGACGAGTGCATCCAGAAGCGCCTGCTGCCCTTCCTACAGTTTCACGGAGGCGAGACATTGTTTTGGCCCGATTTGGCATTCTGCTACTACGCGAGGCCGTTGTAAAGAAAAGAAAATAAACATTAAGTTTTGCTGGAAAGCACAAGGGAATTATTATAAAAATATTATAATTTTAACACCAAAAATCAAAAATCTTTCGAAGTAAACGAGAAAGGCCAAGCTGCCAAAGCAAATTTCAAAATATCGATTAGTGGCTGGATAACCAGCTTAAAAAGCATTATCTCTACGTGACTCTTAGCATAAAGAACGGCTAAGCCTGAATACCGAATGATGACGCCCAGTGATGACGTTTTGCATTGAGACCTTCATTTTTATTGGTTTTTATTGAGACCTTCATAAGAGGGTTCGGGAACGGCAGTCATTGGGCGACCAATGAGATAATGAGCAGGAGTGATAACCTCGCCATCGGTAGGATCATCCGAATGTGGAAAGAGCGGCCTCGAGTTAAGTATAGCTTCTACCTGTGTCAGTAAAGTGTAAAATTCTTCAAACGTCAACGACATACCCTTCAGAATGCGCTTTAGATGATATTTTGTGCTCTTCACAGAGGCTTCCCAAATCCTTCCGAACTCAGGGGCGTCTGGCGGTATAAAGTGCCAGCTGATTTCCTTTGTCTGGCAAAATGACTCGATTTGATTCACTGCGACATTCTCACGAAACATTAGATACAACTCATGAAGCTCAGTCTTTGCACCACGGAAATTGCTGCCGTTGTCAGAGTGAAGTTCACGAATCAATCCCCTACGGCTAATGAACCTCTGCAACGCGGCAATGAAAGCTGCAGCTGTCATATCAGAGACAAGCTCCAGATGAAGGGATTTAGTCACCAAGCATACAAACACACACAAATATGCCTTGACAACCGAAGACTTACGACCACCTTGCTTTATTTGAAACGGTCCCGCGTAGTCAACTCCAGTGACCTCGAATGGCGCGGATGGAGTAACGCGACTTTTTGGAAAATTGCCCATGTACTGTGCCACACCTCGTGGCTTCACCCGAAAACACTGAACATATCCCCTTGTAATTTTTCTTACGGCGGATCGTGAGCCCAACAACCAGAAACGTTGACGAAGAGCTGACAAAAGACCAGAAGGGCCAATGTGCAAATGCTCCAAGTGGTATTCACGAATAATCAAATCAGTGAGTGGATGTTTGGGCAAGACATATTGGTGTTTCGTATCGAATGGTATTGAGGATTTCTGAATTCGACCACCTACTCGCAGAGCCCCTTCATGCAAAAACGGTCCAAGTGCCTTCAATTTTTTGGATGGCTCTCCATTTTCAACCCTTTGGATTTCATCAGGCAGAGACTCACGTTGAATAACTAGCACGATTCTATGGAGTGCTGATCGAAGTTCTGGTATAGAAAGACATCTTCTTTTAATACGATCCTCCGAATTCTTAGTACGACAGTTTTTGAGGAAACGCTGAATATAGGCCAGAACACGTTGTAATTTACGCAAAGATCCAAATTTTTTGAAGAGCGGAAGATCATCACCGTTTATCACGGACATTGCCGTGACCGTAGTAGAGTTCATTTCAGGCATCAATACATCAGGAATCTGATCGAGAACTGTGGGCTCGTAAACCCTTGATTGAAGAAACGGTGGTCCGTCCCACCATAATGAGTTGGTTTTCAAACAACCTGGTAGCTGCCCACGGGAAATTACATCCGCAGGGTTCTCTTTCGATCGAACGTAACACCATTGGTAGTGACCACTGTCTTTTGTTATTTCGACAACTCGGTGCTGCACGAAAGGCTGTAGTTTAACAGGTGCCTTTTGCAGCCACGAGAGGACGATCTGGCTGTCCGACCAAAGGCAAACGAAGGAAAACTGAATTTTTAAAGTCGAACTAATTTTCTTCACCAATCTCGATAGCAATGCTGCCGCACACAGTTCTCTAGCGAGGAATTGTTAGTTCATCAAGCGGAGCAATCCTAGATTTGCTGCACAAGAGCCTAACGATACATCTGCCGTCTGAGTGAATGCTACGAACATACAAACAAGCACCGTACGCGTATCCTGACGCGTCGGCAAATCCATGCAACTCCAGCGATTCGTAATCCAAACCGATAACCGGTCTTGGAATTCTAAAGTCACTAACGTGTTCAAGCGATTTACGAAGGGTCAACCAATCTGTCAAAAGATCCTCTGCCAGTGGGTCATCCCAACCTATTTTAGCAATCCAAGTTTTCTGCATTAGACGCTTAGCTAGCACGGTAATCGGGACGAGTAATCCTAGTGGGTCAAACATTTTAGCGATTTCGGAAAACAACTGACGCTTTGTCACAACTATATCCTTGGATGCAGCAGGCTGGCTGAACAGGAATTCGTCATTTTTGGGATTCCACGCCAATCCGAGTGTCTTCATTACTTCGTTAGCAGAGAGATCATCGAGACGTACAAGTTTTTCGCGCTCAAGCTCCGGAACATCGTGTAAGATGGCCTCTTCTGAGGCACACCACTTATGAACCGGAAAACCACCCTTGGCCAATATAGCCTGGAGTTGCTTACGACATTCAATGGCTTCTTGAATCGTATTTGCACCCGATAACACGTCATCGACATAACAGTCCTCTTTTATTACGCGAGCTGCGAGGGGGAAATTTTTGCCTTCAACGACACTGAGCTGAACTAGTGACCTTGTTGCCAGAAACGGTGCAGCGGAAGTACCGTACGTGACGGTCACTAATTCAAGGACTTTAATGGGTTCAGTTGGTTTAGAGCGCCAGAAAATTCTTTGGAGAACAGTCTGATCAGGGTCTACAAGAATCTGCCGATACATTTTTTTAATATCAGCTGTAAAAACGAACGGATGTTTACGAAACCTCAAGAGAATCGACATTATCGACAGTCGCTCTGGACTACCGGACCGACTTTCAATACCTCATTTAGCAAAACGCCGGACGGAGGCTTTGCCGATGCGTCAAACACAACTCTTAGTTTAGTGCTTGAGCTCATTGGTCTACAAACGGCATGATGTGGCATGTAATATTTAACCTTTCCAGGGGGATCATTCGATTCCATAACTTCCTTGCAGTGACCCAAAGATTTATATTCTTCAATGAAATTTGTGTACTGTAGATGGAGCTCAGGATCTTTTAGCAACCGCCTCTCGAGAAAGAAAAACCGACGCAAGGCTAACGTTCGATTGCCAGAAAGTTGAAGGACATTTTCACGGATAGGAAGTTTTACTATATACCTGCCGGTGGAATCACGCTGATGCGTGGTACGAAATAATTCCTCACACTCTTCCTCTTCACTGGTGTGAGCCGGGCTATTGGCAATCTCTTCGATTTGCCAGAACTGCTTAATTGTCTAATTTAGCGACTCAATGGCAACACAATTCACCTGTTGAACGTTCACAATTGCTGGCACCTCGTCACGGATTTCTCCAGCAATCACCCATCCTAGTTCCGTCTCACGCAACTCGGGAAGACCCTCAGCAAGAACGATGTGTCCGACTTTCAACAACTGGAAGAAGTGGGATAATCCGAAAAGCAGACCCACAGCCGCAGGAACATGGAAATTAGGATCGGCGAGCTGCAAGTTAGAAGGGATGTTCCACTTAGAAATATCAACTGACTTACACGGTAGTGGATTCGTAATCGTTGCGGTAACTAAACACTTCAGAGTCGTTTCAAAGTCACTACATAGAGAGAAGACATTTGGACTTGCTGCGAGCGGAACTGACACCAACGATATCAATGTTGACAGGAACACCGTCAAATCCCAACTTCCTGAACATGGAAGTGGAGAGCAGGTTTGTTTGAGCCCCGCAGTCTAGAAAGGCTCGACATGGCACAGGACGACCAGACTTATCGAGCAGATTAACCATCGCAGTCAGCAACAGTACGTTAGGAAGCACGACACTCTGTGCACACGAAGAGGATACAGTAGTCGATTGGGCAGAATCGGCATTGGAGGACTGCGGAGGGTCAGCGGCAGCAGGTTTCTGCACGACGTCGTTTGGCTTCTGACCAGAGACAGAACTGGAGCTTACACTTCCCTCAGACTTCTTCCCATCTTCATGTAGTAAGGAATGATGACGTTTTCCACATTTCGAGCAACGGTTCTTGGACAAGCAATCAACAGAATTGTGCCCGCGCGGAGACAGTTAAAACACAGACGACATTCCTTTACCTTACCGACGCGTGCATTTACTGCTAGCTTGCGGAAATCAGGACATTGATAGCTGAAATGAGTTTTGGTACAAAAATGGCATGACTCGCTACTAGTATCCGAGGCTGCCGCATGGACCTTAATGCTGGGAGGCTTGGCACTATATTGAACTGACTTCGCTGGTTGCGATTTAACAGCAGACGGATTGTCACACCGTTCCAAAACTCGACACTGATCCCTCAAGAACGTCACCGTAGCATCCAAATCTGGCAAATCACCATGGTTAAGAGTACGTTCCCATTGCTTCCGTGTGCCAGGGCCGAGACAAGACACCAAAATTTTGTTGATGATCAATCCCGCAGTTGCATCCACAGGTTGTTTCATAAATTTGAGCCCTTCAATGTTACGCGTACACGTATCAACCAACTCCCTCAACTCCTTGTGCGATTCCCTGTTCATTTTCTTCATACCCAATAGTTTAGAAATGTGCGTATCAATGATGATACGAAGATTTTTGTACCGATCGGTTGAAATTCTCCAAGCATGTTCATAATTGTTATCTGCCAAAGTTTTAGAATCAATAATTCCGGATGCGGCACCAATTAAAGACTTTTCCAAATGGTGTAATTTGATGGAATCAGAATCCGAGAATGTCTTCAAACATTGCCTTAAACCGTGGCCAACTAGCATATTTCCAATCGACTGTTGGGATGGGAGCTTTAAGCGGTGCCTGCTGAATAATTATTCTGGAAGAATCACTTTGTTGCAACACACCGTCAGAAACATGAGGTTTCTGCAAAGACTCCATCAAACTTTTCAATCTTACGAGAGCTTCAGTGTGAAGCGTATCAAACTCATTTAACTTCTCGTCTTGTTCCTCGACTTTTCCGACAGGAACAAGCGCCAACACTTCCTTATGCAAAGCGGTAGATTCCTCATAGTGTGTTTCCAATTTCATGGAGAAAACTTTTAGTAAAGAGAGACTCACCTGAGAAAGGTCGTCCTCCGCTTTCTCCAACGCATTGAAGATTGCGGTGACTTTAGCCTTTACCTGTCCACGCTGATGGATGATGGCCTTTGCTTCTTCCATGTTCGGTTGCTTCTTCGGCGTATGACTCAACGTCATGTCGGAATGTTTGCTACGGTAGAGCTAGATCGATGCACTTGTATTTTCTTTCGTTCTTGTATTATATTACGTTCACTAATTTTACGTTGAGTTCACTTTCGTTCTCAATTGGACTGTATACTTTTCTCACTAACTTCAGGTTCCGATTAGAATCTATGTTTTACTCACTCACTTCCGGTAAATCCGGTTTCAATTGCACTGTATGTTTTTCTTATTCACTTCCAGTTATTCTGGTCTCAATTGGACTGTATGTTTTTCTCACTCACTTTATCCGGTTCCGATGGACCAGAATATGTTGGCACCCTGCCAACATAGATGACGACGGATTCGAGCTTGCAGTAATTCAGCTCACTGCGAACCACCACTTGCCCACGCACACAAAGAATAAGATTCGGTCAGCCCAATGCCGACGACGATGACGATGACACTGACGCTATGATGGCTCACTGCCATCATAAAGAATGTGCACACCAAAAAGTAGTCAACGGGAAATTAGTGGTATTAAATGGAAAATATGAGAAAATCAAAAGTAAAACATTTATTTAAGACTTCATAAAAATACAAATATAAAACATATACAGTTAAGTCAATTTGACCTGTTATATCCAAATGCCCGCACCTTTCGTTTGACACTTTCCATCAGTTTTTGCACAGTGTCATCCGTCACCAATTTTGCAGCTTTCTGCCAGCGTTTCTCATCAATTGCTACGCTATTCGTTTTTCGAAGATTCCTCTTGACCAGAGCCCAATACTTTTCGATCGGACGGAGTTCTGGCGAATTTGGCGGATTGCAATAATTTGGGACAATATTTACACCATTAGCAATGTACCAATCCTTAGCCAATTTTCCATAGTGGCAAGATGCCAGGTCAGGTCAGAACAGCACCGAACCGTTGTGTTCCCGAATGAACGGCAACAGTCGTTTATTCAGACACTCTTTTACGTAAATTTGTCCATTTAGAGTGCCAGTCGTGATGAAGATGTCGCTTCTGAGACCGCATCCACATATTGCCTGCTATACGAGGTATTTTTTTGGGAACTTCGACAATTTTTTCTGCTTAAAACGATCAGCAACATTTCCTCTTTGCAACGAGGTATAAAACTGTAGTCCCGGTATCTGCTTAAAGTCAGCTTTGCAATATGTTTCGTCGTCCAATATTATGCAGTCGTATTCCTTCAGCATAGTGTCATATAAATTTCTCGATCGAGATTTTGCGCTCTTGTTCTGGCTGTCGTTACGATTTGGAGCAACACCTACTTTGAATGATTTCAAGCCTGCACTTTTCTTCACTTTCTGGACGAACGATGGAGACATTTTCACTTTTTTCGCCACATCACGAACGGAGATATTCGGTTTCTTCTTAAATTCTTTAATCACTTTCTTCCTCTCCGCGACGAAACGAGAATCATGGTTACCTCCGGAACCGACCTTTCTCTTTAAAGTTAAGCGCTGCTGAAAGTTTTTTAGCACTTTAGTAACCGTCGATTTTGCGATTTTTAATGACTTGGCAATATCGCCGTGCGACATATCTGGTTTTTCCACTCTTTTGTGCAAAATTGCTTCGCGCACGCGTTCTTGATTCGACGCCATTTTACTGAATAAAGGTTACTGTAGCCAAACGACGTCTTCATCATAGCACACATACATTAATATTCATGTAGTAGTGATCGGTTTAGCAAAGCGTACACGGAGAAGACTGCATTAGAGCATTTCCGACGACTACTTTTTGGTGTGCACATTCTTTACGTGCATACAATGGGACCAGCGACTCACTACCGACGACGGCACTGCGATTGTGCTGGGCTACTACCAGCACAAGGCTTTCGGATTACTTACCGAAGACGAAATTAACGACGCTCTGCATGGTTTGGCCCACTGCCAACGAACACACACACACACACCCACACACACACACACCACACACACACACACACACACACACACACACACACACACACACACACACACACACACACACACACACACACACACACACACACACACACACACACACACACACACACACACACACACACACACACACACACACACACACACACACACACACACACACACACACACACACACACACACACACACACACACATACACACACACATACACGATTAATGCCAACACCGATGACGCCGGGGTGCTTGGTACCGATAGGTTACTGTCTATTTCCCTTCATCCAGTGAAAGGCCTCGTCTACCAAATCAAATCCTTCAACTCTTTTGAAAACGGTGGCGAGGCAATGCACTGTTTTTTTTTCTAGTGAAATCGACACTAAGGCTGATGGTATACTGAAAGCGTTTGGAAGCGTTCACGCGAGCGAACGCGTTCGCGTCAAAACACTTTTGATGAAAATATATGCGTATCGCGTAAACCTGATATAGCCAACGCGACGCGATGCGGTGCGAACCGGCTGCCAAACGCGTCTAAGCAGCCCGAGTGGTGTTTCGACGCGTCTAAACGCTATACGCTATTATGAAATAATAGCGACTGAATAGATTGTTCTTATTTTTGCAAGCAGTATGGAGTTGTCGAAAAATTAATAAACTGGTTTGACTTCGATAAGTGAAATCTACCTAGATTTTTGGTCTGTAGCAAGAAACCTTTAGAAAAAGTACAGTGTATATCAGTTGAAGCATCAAAATTATGATCTGATTAATTACCTTAGAGTGACAATTAGCCGTTCACAAGGGTAAATTGGTTCCGGTTCAGATTCGTCCTATTTTTCATATGCCTGCCTTCGATCAAACTCAACACCATGTCAAACGTATCTATTGACATTCTGGTGTATGATCGGAACTTGTCCGGGTATTTCCTCAACTCCGGATAGAGCCGATGGAATTCTCCATCCCTTCTTCTGTTCCGATTAATTTTATGCACTGCAAATTCCCTTTTATTAAAAATTAAATCAATTGTACGTGGGGAGGCAAAATATTCCTCGTCTGACGAATCCATCTCGAACACCTCGAATAACAACAAAACAAGTCACCTGCACCACGCGTGTTCACACTGAACACGCTCGGCCAAACGCGTGATAACGCGCGTTCACTATGCTATAGCTCGCGTTGCGCTTCGCTTTTGATCAATTCGCTTTTCCGCAACGCTTCGCTTCGCGCCGCTACGCGTCTACTATACCATCGGCCTAAGGCACTTCGGTACAACGCTGGAGCAGAAGAAGAACTTAGACTGATTTTACTTTCTGTTTCTCTTCTTTATTCGTTGAGGTACAAAATACTTATGAGCTAGAACTTTTTTTTTTTGGGAATTTTAACCTTTTGGTCATTCGTCCCATTGAGCTAGAACTGTTGCTTACGGCTATTTTTATATGCTTGGCAAAGACAAAAAGGTTACATTTGTGATACTTTTTCTTCTCTGATTGGTCAAAAGAAGCTTATTGCTGAATGGTTCAGCGTACCCTCGACGTAGTGACTCGGTTGACTTTACCATTTTTGTTCACGGAACGTGAAGCATGCCGTCAGTTTGATTTTGAGCTGGTACGCTGGGATCGCACACGAATGATGCTGCAAACGAGAGCGCACGGATCCATCGGTGTGCACGCACTAGGAACTTTCGCTGTTGCGAACACATACTGTGTAGAAAATCATAGGATTAAACCCAAGCACCTTACATGACTAAGTAAATTGTTTTTACCATTTCTTATAAAGGTCTTCTGAAACACAAATCATTGCCCGTTATGAAAGCCACATAAAGATCCCACCAAAGAATTCAAACCATATATGTAGCTTTGAATTGATCAAAGTAATCAGTTGTGATTCACACTCGTGTTGCGCTGGAAGTGGATTTGGTGGCCAAGTGCTAATACAGTGCCTACTGAGCAGAAAGTCTTGGTTTTAAACCCTAAAATTGTTTTTATGGGCTTGAAAGGAAAAAAATATCAAATCTTCGTCCACGATTGAAGTCATATGAAAATCTAAACAAAACAAAAAAAAACCTAAAAAATGTAAAATGCTTTGATTTGTTCAGGTTAAATAGTTGTCGGTCGTATTCGTCTGTTGTGATAAAAGTTGATTCGGTGGCCAACAAATATAACTATTTTTGTAAAGGCATAAAGGTAAAAAAAACAATCATTGTTCGTAAAAAAAAAGTCATACTAAGACGCTCCTGTCATAGACTGTAAGCCCTTAAGTGTTGTTGTATTCTGATATCTTTTCGTATCAATTTCCAAGGTGAATCCAGAATCTTCTAACAAAACATCCTTTCCTCAACAACCGTGGCAATGCAGAGGTGTATTCTGTCTCTAGTAGCAATCAAACTAACCATCATCATTCCGTATCATCATTGGTGCCGTGTCTCCTCACGTCACTCGTTTACAAGTTTTTTTTTCCTTTATTATCGAAATTTTCAGGTCTGGGCTGGTTCAACTCCCATAGTTTACAAGTTTGTTTTTTTCCTCTCCACGTGGGTTTTTGCCGAATAGTAATACGGAGTGCAAAGTGATTGAGTGTTCGATTGAAAACGGAAGCTCACTACTTAGACAGAGTGCTACAGTGGTAGAGTACAACATAAAAATAGCATAATCGCAATTTATCATCGAGATAAACTGTCGACCAACCCAGCTACAACACAGCAGCAGCAGGGTGCTGTTGAACCGTACGGGCAAAGTTGTTTACGCCGCTGGCTAAGTATAATTGTATAGCTCTTCAAGCCAGTGAATAACTATTGTTCTGATATTTTGCTTCGAAGCGTGCGCGTCTGTCTCTCCCACGTAGAGGGGAGAAACGATAAAGTTAAATAGGGTGGTAGGCCTAATTGCCACCACTAGCGATAAGTTGTTTTTTTTTATGATTAGACTTAGAGCTTGTTCATAAACCACGTAGACTGATTTTTGATTAGACATCGTGATTTTTCTGGTTAAGCTGAATAGATTATCTCCACGATCTTCTAAAGATCAAAATTTGACTAAATTGAACCGATTAACCGAGTAATGCTGTCTAGATGTACAGATAATAATCACGCGTTATTAATTAACTGTTAACATGGATAAAACAGCAACGAACTAACAAGAAAACCGTAGACCCAATGTTAGGGACATATTTATTTCTGTGTTCTTAATTATGGCGTGTTTTTTTTTTTTTTTTTTTAAAGACCGTGCGTTTCGTAGTTGCTACTCCGTTACTGATCAGAACTAGTGTTATTGCACAGAGAACCACATAGATGGAGCGTGGGAGTAGCTTTACATCTTCAATGTACAACAATTACATCTTCAATGTACAACTCTATTTATAGATCAGTACCGGCGCCGGCCACGTCCTCACAGTCTTTGGGAAGGGGAGAAGGATGATTAGTTTGACAATCGTTGGTTAGCGACCGTGTTCACCTCTGCGTCTCCATAATTGTCAAGGGAAGGATAGATTTGTGTTAGTGAGGCACAATTTATTTATTTATAGATCATGGATTCACTGTGGTAAGTGATGCGATCAATGAAAGTAGTGCAGTAGACTGCTATTTATTTTAAATCTAGTGGTGATAGAAAGAGGCAAGTGAGAAATAGCAAGGAAGGGGACGGGCCTGGGATTGAACTCCCGACCATCTGCTCATTAAGCAAAGCGGGTAACCACTGAGCTACTCAGCCACGTCATTCCTAATTATGGCCTGTTGTATTAATAACTAAGTAAACATGTTGTTTTTTTATAGAAAAAACTTACGAATATATATTAGTTTGCGATTGTACATTTTTCAACTGACTCATCTTAACACAAAAAAAAAACAAGCAAAATCTGTATAGAGTGATTTACAATGTTTTCATTATCGAATGGCAGAGGTATCATATGAGAAAACCATTTAAATGTTACAACGCAGTTTTATTTTAGTATTATTGTGAAATTTTTTGTTGGGTTGATCGACTACAGCTTACAAAGCCTTTAATCAGAAAATCAGACAAAAAAAAACAGTACAAATACTCCATTTAATAATAAATCTATCCAATGGGACGATGTTGCATCCACAAATAGACCCAATTTGGTGCTTATAGACCGATATAACATCCATATCACTCGAAAGTTTCTGACCTTATAAAGTGAGTTGTGTAACTTTTTGTGAAACATACTACTAAACGTCTTATTAAACTTATCTAAGCAAGTGTATAGCGAGTTAAATATCGCTTTCAGCTCAAATACTTTATGAGTTATGATAAAAAATGTAATCGATCGCTGCATATTAGGCTGAGTCAAGGGACACATACCCTATAACGCAGAATATTAAATATTTCTTTCAAACTGTGTAGAGGAGTACGAAAAGTGGTGCGATCATAATCGATAACCAAGTGGCAGCAGGCGTAAAATACGGTGGAAAAAAGCAGATGGACTTACCGACTCATACCAATTTTTCTGACCTTGATTTCCTGGTCACCCAGAGGTGTATTTTTGCCTAACTTTTACCGGAGAGGTATACTTTTGCCTGACACAGTTCTTATCTGGACATGGTAGATTCAGGACTACTGTTTTAAAGAAACAGTTAGATTTGACATAAATGCATGGGCTGTATCATGTAAATTGACTCCAGATATCGCCTAAATCAGGTCTGTAGTATGGAAGATTGCAAACAATGTTGTATGGCGTATGAAAGACTGCAAACAATTTCGTTGTTTACGGTTGCTTTGGCTTGCAATTGAACTTTGGGATATTTTACACGTCTGTTAAAATTCATTACTTTTTTCTCTGTAGGCTTGGACATGTATCGCCACTGGTCTCTCCGGAATGTACAAATGTGGAGAATACACCGAAGCATGCAGTCTTAGAACGCCCAAGATTCAATACTGTGCAAAGGGGAAATGCCCGTTCTGAGGGTGGATAATCTCGTCGAAGAGATGTGTCGAGGGGAGAGTACATGGATTGCCGCAAACAGGGCCATCACACAAATTTCTCAACGTTGCAACGAAAGTGGAAAGACAATCAAAGGCAATGAGCTGAATTACAGAGGTGGAGCAGGTGGTTCAGTTGTGTGTGTGATACCACTTTACGATACAAGTAATGTCACAACTACATACTCAGGACTCTGTAAATTGCCCGTTTAATTATCGACGTCACTATTTGTGATTGCATCGACAATATTTCTTCATTAGGGCCTAACTGACAACCGTAAACAATGGCTTCTTGCGTAATTTTCTCGTGGCACAAAGGCTACCCATGTAAGCCTTCAATTCTATCGGATAGGTGAACTCTTCCTCTTCGAAATGACCGTGGTGGATTGATTAGGCGAGTTTTCAATGACGAGATATTCCAGGAAAAATCTATTGTTTACGTTTGTCAGTTAGGCCCTAGTAAAAAAATTTTGTCGACATTATTTTCGGTTTACTTTTCAGCCTGAGTAACATTCTCAGGCGTCTGAAGGCAGGTGGTAATCTACTAGCATATTTTAATTTTGATAAGAAAAACGCACATACACACATTTACAGACACACTGACATTTTTTGTACTCATCGAGCCATGTTGAAAGATGTATGACAACGGGCCTCCGGCCCGTGGATCAAAAATAGGATTTTCAAGCGATTGCAATTTTTCTTCGATCGATTCTTTGAAAGAAGGGCAAACAAATTAACAACCTGCATCGAGGACAACGTGGCAAGCTTATACGTTTGCATTCATACATTTCTAGCTTCGGGTTAACCACAGCAACATGCTCGGTTACAGCGGCTAAGAAAGATATAGAGACGTGTGTGTCAATCCCAGTAGCACCATGTGCTGCATTGATCATTTTATCCTTTTTTTTGAATCGGTATCAGCAAATTTTGAACTAGTAATGTTTCTTCGATGTGAATGAGCTCCAGACTGCTGAAAGAGAGCAGCGGAAATAAAGTTATTTGTACTTCTGGCGACTTCCTGCTATAGCACTTATATCGGTTTCGGAAGGGGCGGATGCTAGATTTTTTAAAGTTTGCGAGGGTGCAGATAATCGCTTAGCTCGAACAAGAAACCCATTAGCCGTAGGTATCGAATTGAGGATTTAAGATTTTTTTCCTGTTCAAATAAAAAGCATCCGGTGAAAATGTGAATGTTGGTGAATGTTGGTAAATGTTGGTTATGGTGCAACCTTGTTAAAATATTCCGACATTAGATTTAAACTCATTATTTTCTTTGTTGCTTCTTCAAACTATCTGTCACACCTTATATTTTAACAAACGGGTTCATAAAGAGGTGGATTAGTTGTCCATATTTAGTTAATAATTTATACAAATTGAAATTCAAATTTATATGTTTTCTTGACAGGAAGTGTATTATTTTTTCCAATATAGTTTTTAAGGGAATACGGAATACCCGTCAGCGCGGTAGCCGAATTCTCACGTTATTTTCTGGATACAAATCTTAGTCTCTTGCAGCACACCAATCACTCGGATAGACAGTCCTACTCTGAAAATAATCGAAATTGTAAATCCAAGCGTTTTTGCATATCTATTTAGAAATAACTCTCATTTCTTATTGAAATGTTTTTCTCGGCAGTTCAAACATTTTTACTCATTGAATTCAAGTGCTTTAAATCTTAGAAAAAATATATTAGTCGCCCTTCCACATTAGATGTGTCACACAGTTGACAAAAGTGCAGAAACCTTGAGTTTAACGTACTGATTTTTTAATTGAGGTTTTCATGTGCAAAACAGTTTGATTGGATTCTTCTCATTTTGGTGGCAAAGTGGCGATTCACATGAGGGCGACAGAAATTGAAAAAGAACAAAAAAGATGCTGGAAAAGACTTAAGCACAGATAACAATCATTTTTGTTCTACGAGTTGTGCAAAAGTTGTTCGCCAGTAGTGTGATTGCGTTTTTAAAAGTTCACATTTTTATTGGCTGAATTCTTTTGGTTTCTGTAGCGCATTATTTCTTTATAACCAAGGAATACTGTGTTAAATACACCAACATATTTTCGTACAACAGACGGTATTGGTTTTCACGCAATGCACGTAGGACGAGATTAAACAATTTTGCTTTTCATAATCCAACATCTTTTGAATTCAACAAAATTATCATTTTAAATATGGAATAAAATTATTGTATTCCATTTACCTAACGTTTTATAAACGTTTTTCGATTCGAAACAATACGAAAAAATATAATTCTGATCAATTCAATCATATATTATTCATCACCATACCCTTTTATTTCCTTTTAACAGTAAAGTGGATTGAAATTGTTATGCTATTGATAATAATACATTGCAGGATAACTATATTTCAAATGTCCTACACTAAGATTTTACATATGTCAAACAGTAGGGCAAATTGAGTTACACATCACTTCACAGCAAGTTTATTTATTTATTTATACCATCAATAATAAGCAGACCACTAATTATAGTATGTTCTTATTTCTAGCTATAGTTGGAGTTATCATTTACAAGGGGTAAAACCAAGCAGTGTTAGTTTTAAATTGTACATATAATTTTGGCGTATGCTTCATTATCGAGTAGAATGAATTGTTTCAATATAGATTTGGTGAATATAAAATCGATTGTTTTTATGTTACCGTCATCTGATTCAAAAGCTTAGTTTTGGCCTAGTTTGTGCGATGATGGTTTGTAATAAATATATTCCTGTTTCATATTTCCATGGAGAGTATGAACATTTTTTAAAGAAAAGTTCTTCTGAATCAATGCAATACGAGACACAATCGTTTACAAAGGAAACATTTGCGTATTCTCGGCGTTCTGTTAATGTTTTGATGCTGATAAGCATGCAATTGGCTTCATAAGATAGGAGAGGAAATCTTACCCAGGTACGAATAGTCAACAACACAACCTTTTTCTGAACCTTTTGTGCTTCACGCGTGACTGAAAAAAGTGACCAAACAACACTAAAATATTTCCTGGTCCTGGTAACCTTTTCCACATTCACAGAAATTACTGTCGCTCAGCCCAACACGGTATAAATGAGCGTTCAAAGAATTAAGATTAGACATAAGGCGAGACATCACACGAATGAAGTTCTCGATCCTCATCCACCCCCTAAACCAAGACTTCTCCGGCACCTTGGGGATTATAGAATGTTGTCATCGCCCTAATTGTCCTTTACTGCATTATGCCTCAGCTATCGAGTGACTCTTGACGATAAATAGGAAACGAATTATTCAAGGCATGTTTGCGATCATAAATTTGCCTAAAATATCGCCCACCTTTTCAAACGATTCCGCTCTCTCATTGTCCAGAATAGAACAATGAGAATGGACCCATACGAAGGTGATGATAAAATATGAAGATAAATAACTTATAAGTCCAAGGTTGTATTTTCATGAGAAAATATGAAGAATCCTCCACCGGCCTCATGAAGCCTCTATAGAACTGGGACCATCCGTAAAAATAAAGTATTGATCCGGTATTTTTGAGGCAATAATTTCTAGCATAAAGTGTATTCACGCAGAGAAATAGATATTTATTTCGAAAATAAATCACTTTGAATTCAAAGAAAAATATTTTTGGCTCAAGGCCTAATTTCAATTTCTTTTGAATCAAATATTAACGATATTAACTTCAAAGCAAACATTTTTTTGTTTTTGCAATCTAGCTTCCAGGCGACTGGATGTACACTGATAGGCAAAATAAAGTGCCCACCTCATCGTTTTTCTCAATTTCTCTCATTTACTTGGTTCAAACTAAAGTAAACACACTGTATTTTTTTTATTATCTCTTTTTTTTTTTTAAATTCTTTATTATAGTGGCTTTCAGCCTCCTGGGCTGGTTCGCCACTTTTTATTATCTTATTTTTTATATTCTTTTTAAGTTTCACTTATGGAATACTGAAAAAAAGGAGTTTTACTTAAAGAAAAAAATAAATCAATTTGTGTTGAAAAAAAAACAGTGGCAAAATAAAGTGCCCACTTCATTTAGGCTACAGAAAACATAAATTTAAGTAAAATAAAAGCATTTCAATATTTGATGTGTCCTCCTTTGGCCTTCAGGACCTCCTGCAGGCGCTTCGACATGCTCTCGACCAGGTTCTTTAGGTGCTGTGGATCTAGCTCTTCCCAGGCGCGCTCCAGGGCTTCAAAATAGTTATTTTTATTGGTAACACCAGTTTTGTCAACCCTGGCATCGAGAATCGCCCACAAATTCTCGATGGGATTGAGGTCCGGGCTTTGTGGAGGCCATTCCAGCGGTTTGATCCGACAAGACCGGAAGAAAGACTTGGTCTTCTTGGCAGTATGCTTCGGGTCGTTGTCCTGCTGGAATACGAACTTCTCTTCAAGGCCCGTCTGGATCAGCGAAACCTCCAGATTTTCTCGCAGGATGTTGATGTAAGAATCTGCCGTCATTATCCCGTCGATTTTCACAATGCTTCCCACTCCACCCCACGAAAAACACCCCCAGACCATCACATTTCCTCCTCCATGCTTCATCGTGCCTTGGATGTGGCGCTCCTGAAGCTCCTCTCCCGATCTGCACCAAACACGAACCCGCCGCTTTCGGTTAAACAGCTCGAATTTTGATTCGTCCGTCCAGAGAACCGTTTTCCAGAACTCTAGGGGCTTATCCGCATGCTCCTTACAAACTTAAGCGGTTTGGCTTTGTTTGCCTTGCTGATAAATGGGCGCTTCCGGGCAAGTTTGCTATTCAACCCCTGTGCTACGAGACGGCGACGAACAGTTCGACCGGAAACTGATAACTGAAGGGTTTCCTGGATCTCGCGGACAGTTACCTTCGGGTTCTTCTTGACTTCGCGCATGATCTTGGTGTCCGTTCTCACATCCGTTTTCCGCTTCCTGCCTCTGCCAGGGCGATCCACCACTGATCCAAACGTTTTAAGCTTCAGAAGAATTTTGCCAACCGCTGCCTTACTGATACTGTACTTCTTAGCGACAGCCCGGTGCGATTCACCGTTTTGCACATCACGAACGACCAATTTTCGGATACACAAGGGAATTGCTTTCGAAAGCACTGCGTTCTCCATTTTTTTCAATTGAATCAAATGCGATCACGTATACAAATGCACCAGATTGAGCCGTTTGCTTCAAAACATGTCAAAATATCAAAACATAAACAATCGAGGGGTCTTCCAATGGAAACTTATCGAAAACATATCGATTTTTGAAGTGGGCACTTTATTTTGTCACTGTTTTTTTTTCAACACAAATTGATTTTTTTTTTCTTTAAGTAAAACTCCTTTTTTTTCAGTATTCCATAAGTGAAACTTAAAAAGAATATAAATAATAAGATAATAAAAAAAATACAGTGTGTTAACTTTAATTTGAACCAAGTAAATGAGAGAAATTGAAAAAACGAAGAGGTGGGCACTTTATTTTGCCTATCAGTGTAGATTCAATAATGTTTTTATTTGAATCTAGCATATCGTTATTTGAATCAAATTTTTTTTTTACTTCAATTACGTGCTTCTTTTTAAATCAAAACAAAAACGCTCTGACTCAAAATAAAATTGGATTTGTTTTAAAAATAATTCTGATTGATTTTAAAGATATAATTTCAGGTATGCTTTGAATTTCTTTATTTAATCTGTTTAAAGTAAATATCAAGGTTTAATTGTTGTTTTTAAAGAATATTTATTGTTTTCATAATATCGCTGCCCTAAATAAGAATCTTTGCATTCGTCATGCATTTTTCCTTTCTGTTAAAAATGGCTGCTGTATCAGCTCTTTCACCTTCTTCCGTTCGATGAATTTCTAAGTTTCGACGGTGTACCCAGCGGCTGGATAGTCCTGAAGAAAATGAATATATTTTTTGGCTCAGGAAGTACTAGCACACCGGTTCCAAGCTCGGTCCCAAGCTTGATGATTCGCCCCTAATAACGTAACTCGCACCAACACACCCTCAAATATTCTGTCAAAATAACATAGCGAATCAAAACAAAGCCACCAGTACCGAAAGGTACTGAAAAGCGCAAGAGTGTATAGCAAGGTGCATACTGCAAGGTGTACTTCGGACCTAGGGGTTCTACAACAGTGAACCAGTTTCAAATCGCTAGTTTCATATTGATTGTTGGTGTACCGGTTCGCTGAAATAAGCCCAAAAATTAGAATTCTGAACACAAGTAATATAAATTTACATACCTTGAAATGTACCGATAATTGCACCACACAGTTGAAGGACACACAGCCTGATATCAATCTAATCTCCTCCGACAAGTCCATTTTGCAGTTTCCATGTTATAAAATGGCACGAAGAAGATACACACATACACAAAGCATCATACCATTTTGAAAAGATTTTGTTTGCAAATCAAATGGAAATATTGTTGGGGTGGTATTAAAAACAAATAAATATGTTTTTGATTCAATCAAAATCATTTATTTGAATCAAAGCCCTCGTATATTTGATTCCAAGATGATGTATTCCTCTGCGAGTTGCAGCTAATTCTGCGACATCTATGGAGCAACGAACTTGAACCTTACGATCCATGGTATATACCAAAGCCGGCGGACTCCATAATCAATGAACCGTCAGTAACCTTAATAATAATCGGACGATGTTGCTCTGGGATTCCATGAAGTCATGCATGCTTCATGGATAAATCAAAATGAATCAAATTGTGGAAGTCAGAAAAGCTAAAATTATTGGAAAGATTCGGTGGAGGGCTGAAATCGTGTGTTATGTACACGTGGTACAAAGTCATGAAATGAGTGTGAGGATTCAGCTCAAGAAGCTTCTCAATGTTTTCGATTACGTGGGGGTTCATATCTTTATACGTGGTGAGGAGCAGGAGAGGCGATTCTGAAAACCGATTCGAGAGTGGCAACATGCCAGCCAGCACTTCAAGACTTATCAAGTGCATACGATAGAGTTCAATGATGTGCGACCGAACCGCGGACTGAAAACAAAAACTACTGTATTCTGAAACCGACAAAATCTTTTTCCGGTACAACGTTAGATGATCCTACGGAAGTGCTCCCCACCTGTTTGCAGTAATTATTCGAAGAAAGTTAATCCTTTGTTTTCACTTTTGCTTCAGATACTCAAAATGGGATTTCCCAGTGCACTTAGAGTACTTAGAATCGAATCAGACCCGTAGATATTTAAATGACATTGAATGATTCATCGGTGTACCCCAAATTAGAAGCTTAGTTTGTGCTGGGCTATGCATCCTGAAATAAACTACAAACTCAGTTTCCTTTCGTAGAGAATTCAATGCCTATCTGTAAAGTCCAAGTACCCCAAATTTTCTAAGATATGCTTGGTCAATTGCAAGTTTTCTCAAATTGTCTTGTTGGCTGAATTGAAAAGCTGTAGAGTTTTCATGAGGAAGCTCATATAGCATGACAGCAAATTGTACCAAAATTATACATTATTCGAGAAAAGCCACTAGCTGGCGCATAGGCGTAGCCAAAGGGGGCAGGGGGTTTTGATTTAATTTTTAGAATTTTATTATTTGTTTAAATTTTTTACTATTTATTTTTTATCCCTAGCAGATTGCAAGTTAACTGGTTGCAATACAGTTGATGTTACTCCAATAATACTCAATTAAGTCGCAATCAAGTCACTGTAACCAAATATGACGATTTTGTGTTGCTTGGGATGTTTGTCAGATTGATCCTTAGCCTAAATGAAAAAGCCAAATTACGCGAAGTTGCCTCGATTTTGTAACAAGTTGTAGCAACAAAGCGTAAAAAGTGGACATCTATGAGAATTTTTTTGAAATAGTAACGACTAATAATTTTATTACAATCTTTTCCTTTTAACCAATAACCCAACCTATCTAGCCTAAAGTATGTAAAAAACCCACCCAACAAACATCGGTATTGAATTAGAGCTTGTTCAAACGATTTTGGAGAAGCTATTCAGCTATTCTAGAAGAAACAGCTGAATAGCTTCTCCAAATTTGTTTGAACAAGCGGTTATTCGACACCGATGTTTGTTGGGAATGCTATAGCTTTAAGAACCCAAATAATACTAGATTAAGAAACATAGTTGATAATAAGAAATAGTATCAACGAAAAATATTTATTTGAACTATTCATGATATGAGCCAAACCGATCAATTTTACCCCGCTGATAAATGTAACCCCGTTTTGCGGTACTGTAGTTAAGTATATGTTGATCATATCTTACAGTTTGATTCAGCGTGTGAGAAAGCAAGACAGCAAGCAAGTCAGAGCGAGAAGTTGCAATTGTCTTATCAAGTTCAAAGAATTTATCCGTTTTTATGAGCATGAGCAGGATAATGAGCATGATTGACCGCCCGAGGTTGTTACTCCGTTACTGCCAGATCAGCTGTTATTACAGAGAGGATCAACAGATGATGCATACATGCTCAATTTGTAAAACTGGTGATCTTAAACTTAGGCAATACCGGCGCTGGCCTCGCCCGAATGCAGGTCAAATAAGGAAAGGGTAGGAATGTGATGACGTTTATTTGGACGTTTTATTGGAAGCCAAGACAACCGCCGCATTCCACGAGAAATCACTGGGATGTTGGATAACAAAATTGGGTGGCAACAGGGTTCGTTTTGGTAAACGATAAGCTGAATTCACGCTTCGTTTAGTAAAATATTTGACTATTAGTACCGATTTCTGATTTGAATCGATTTATACCAACAGTAAGGATGCTATTGGGGCCACACACAAAGTGAAATGGTGGTTTTTCCTTGGAAAAACAAGGTGATTTTTTATAATGCCGGAAATCTGATTTGAACCGAGTTAAACTAATAATAACGATACTAGTGGACCCAAGTAAAGTCTAACATCATAAATATAGCAATTCGAAAACTTATTTTGAAATCAACATCAAATTGAAATAAAAATTTGATGTCACTTTACAATTGTCAAATTTGATAACAAATTTAGTTTTCATCTTGCTGTAATCTTGAGTTCACTTTTAATTGACAAAAGTAGTTTTGTTTTCAATGTATTGTGGAGTAAAATGGAATACTCATTTTCCTTCCAACGATAAAAAATGTACAGCAAATTGACTTTTCAATTTGCTCTCACTGATAGCAGGATCAGTCTTTAATTTGTTGTCCCAGGAATAAATGTTTGCTATAAATTTTGATCATTTAACCGTTAAAACGACCAAAACGACAGCAACCTGAGTAATCATTATCAGTAACATCACAAAATCATATTAAGTTTTCTATTTGATCTCAAACTCTACTCGGGGAGTCACTGACAAAGTGTGATGGTGGTTTTCCGTTAGGAAAACAAAGTTAATTTTATTAACACTTGAGAGACGCTTTGTTGTTTTCTTACTGCTCGATCACTCGATCACTCGTTTCACCGAATTATAGATAACCGAAACAGTGCGAAACGCGCCATGCCGGGTAGGAAAATAATGCGTAATAAAGCATCGGACACAACCTTTCACAGCCGATGCTCGAACCAAACTCTTTTTTCGTAATTTTCAATTTTTACTACTGTTTCCTACAATCTATTGCACTACTGTAACTAATATCTGCCCGCATATTCACAAACCATTCCTGGACCTTATTTCTAATTGTTGACGACCATTTACGTTCTTGTTACGACATTTACCCTTATAATTGACAACTATAAACTAACAATAACCTATATAGTTTTAACAATATTTCAGATGGTAAAAGGCCAAATAACTAAATGCTGAATTGGCGGTTAAGTTAGGTTACCATATAAAATTGGCTATTTTCACGAACAAAATATTTGCTGTACTCTATGCCAAAAAGTTGGTATATAATCCAGACCACGTGCAGATAATAAGAAACCTTTCAATGACAATATGGCAAACATTAACAATATGTGTTAATGTAGAGGTTGTATGGTGAAAGTGAGATTAAACTATTGAATAACAATAACATAAAATGTGATAATATATTTTTCATTTGAAATATTGTTTTTACTTTATAACAATTTTTTTTTTGTTGGGGGGGTGTAAAAAACAAATTAATTTTTATAAAAAAATATTTATTTTTATTTTTTAAATATTGAATTTGGGGGTTTTTATAAAAAATAAGTGTTTGGAGATCTTTTGTGCGCTCTGCAACTTTATGTTTCTATTTCTATGCTCATCGGTTTAATACCAACCGGGAGAGACTTGGTCTTCTACAAAATGATTTCATTATCTCCAATCCGCTCAACCAATCGCAATGTTTTGTGATATATTGGACGGATTATTATAATTTGAGATAAATCAATGCAGACGTCTTCCAAATTTGGCAGATCGACAAGCAATCGGTGGAGAGCTTTAGAGGAAGACCGGAAGAATAAGCGATGGTTCTGCGCGTGTTTATAAACAGAAAAACCTTCATAACAAAACGGATCACCGAATAGAATACATACATAAGCACTCGGTTACTTTTTTGCATGACAATGGCATGAAACAAGAATAATTGAATAGGTTCATTGGCTGGAAATTCCTCAATCAAATACATACCCCTACAAGTCGAGAACACTGGTATGAACTAAAAAGAAAGCTTCTATCAATGTTCGACAGTGATGGAATTCTCACGCAAATATCAATTCATCGTGCGCTATTTTTTCACTTAGGAACTTCTTGTTGCTAGTTTCACACACCAACGTTTCTTGAGTGAACCCTCTGGGATGAGAGAATAAAATATCGCGAACTTTTTCTACTCGAGTCCCCGACGCGAGGATACGAAAAAAATCAGATCATTTTTCTCTCTCTATATCTTTACACCACATTCGTTCTTGAAAAGCATACTGCGCATTTCATAGAAATGGAATTTAGACAGAAAGATATCGCATAAATCTATACACTCTCTTCAGCCTGATGAATGGTCGATTGCTGACTGTATGGCCGGTGAGGTTGGGTTGAATTTGTCCTCAATGCATCACGCCATTCCAGCAGACGTTTCCTACCACTCGAACTTTGTGGTGGCACAATACTTAAAAACAAACATCAAAACTCGCGTGAACATCGCCTACACATACTCGCAAGAGAAAAAGAACAAGCCGAGAAGATATTTGGTTGGATCGGATCTCGAATATGAGTGAAACGTTGTGAGATGGAGAAACGAAAGATCTTTCGCGATGAGAAATGAAACGTTTGCTCACTCTGCGCTTTCATGAACTTGGGATTGTATTTCGTTCGCGAAATTTGAGTGTGAAGTTCCTCGGCGATATATTTTTGCAATGAAGAAAGAGTGAACGTCTTTTGAAAATGATATTTCCAACACTGATGCTCGATGTACATTACTTCTCATTCCTAATTTGATTTCGAAAAAGTTGCTCTGCTGGTGAATTCAGTGCACAATGTGTGAATTGCGCAACGATTTTTGTAAATTATCAGCAGTTTAAAGCAGTTATTTGATTAATTTTTATCTAGAAGTACCATCAATGGACATTCGAAAGTTCTTTTAAAGGAAGTATAATAATTTCCAGCATGTAATTAAAAGAAACAAACAAACAAAACCAAACGAATGTAATTCTCTTTCTCTCTCTCTCTCTCTCTCTCTCTCTCTCTCTCTCTCTCTCTCTCTCTCTCTCTCTCTCTCTCTCTCTCTCTCTCTCTAAAAAAAAAAAATAAGCTCAACCCCCCCCCCCCCCCCCATTTGAAATCCTGGCAACGTCTATGAGCTGGCGTTTATTTGAAAACACAGATACTTAATGAAAAGTTTCCTTGATATCCAAGAAAACAGAAGCCATTTTTTTATATTTTTAGCAAAAGCTAACTGAATATCTGCAGAAAGCAACGCGAGACAGTCATTCGTTCCTTTACCCGTGGAATTTTTACAGTAACCCGGTGCATTGCTGATTCCACCATGGAGAAGCATGTTCTCTGTGAAATGACGTTTCTGGAACTGATTGAGTTTGAGCTTGCAGCGCGTTGTCTATGATCAGGTTGAATGGAAGTTACATTCCTCGAGCGGTGCAAGCCCTTCTACTAACAATCAACATGAAACAAGCGATTTGAAAATGGTTCACTGTTTTAGAACCCCTTAGTCCGAAGTTCCCCTTGCAATACATCTTGCGGTTTTAGGTACTAGAATTTTGTTTTTGTTTTGATTCGCTTTGTTATTTTGACAGACTATTTGAGGGTGTGTTCGTGTGAGTTACGTTATTAGGGGCGAATCATTAAGTGTGGGACCGAGCTGCTGGTACTTCCTGAGCCAAAACATACATCAATTTTCTTCTTGACTAAATGCTAGCAGGGATTTCTTCTAAATATTCTATTACAGATTTAGTCGTAATCTATTACAAATTTGAACAATATTCTGAGCGAGAGCTTCCAGAACCGATTTAACTATCTTCGTATCTCTTCTTTACCATGAGACACAGACGCAAACGCTGCGAGGCGAAATTTTCAACAATAGCATTTCAATAGGCTTGAAGAACTATACAATTATACACAGCATGCGGCGTCAACAACCTCGACCGTTCCTTTGAATGGCAACTCGTCTGCCTGTCGCTGTGATGGTAAAAAGGTTGAGGGCGATGATTTATTGTGATTTTGTAAACTAAGGTGATGTTTTATGCTGTAATTTCCCGCACAAGCACTCGGAATTTATGGTGAGCTTCCATTTGGAATCTAACACTGTTTCACTTTGCACTCCGTATTACTGCTTTTTAAACCCACGTAGAGAGGGACAAAATATTAGCAACGAGTGACGTGAAGAGACAACTTGTCCTTCTCAATGCTCGATACGGAATGAATATTGGTGTTCGATAAGAGTCCTTCCATGATTTGGGGAAATTGTCGGAACCAAGCAACATATTAAAAAGCCAGAACAATTGAGCTATAAACTCCAGTGCTAAGTTCTTCACAAATATGGGTGGAATCCCGTCAGGTCCACAATCTTTCGAGACATCTTATTTGTTTAATGCTTCTCTTATGTCCTGTAAATTGACACGATAGACACTAATGTCACTTGTTGACTCAGGAATGAATTCAAAGTTTCCCGAACGCTATCTTCTTCTCAAAAAGGTCGTCTCGACATTTTTCTCGTTCCTTACAATTGATTGCCAATCTATTCTGCTTATCGTATTGTTTGTGTTCTCACAATTTGCTGAGGCGGTATAGGAAAGCCTTTCATACTCGCAGGCGTCGGATTTTTTGTTTTTATGTACTAATAGAGATAGCTGAATTGCTGGGTGAAACGCGTCATTTTGGATAATGCGTCTTCAGTGATGTTGCGTGGCGATATAAGTGACAAATAGAAGATTCAACCATTTTCTAGGGAAACAATTAAACTAAAGGTGATTTGTGATATATATATATATATATATATATGTATATATATATATATATATGTATTTGTATATATATATATATATATATATATATACATATTATATATATATATATATATATATATATATATATATATATATATATATATATATATATATATATATATATATATATATATATATATATATATATATATATATATATATATATATATATATATATATATATATATATATATATATATATATATATATATATATATATATATATATATATATATATATATATATATATATATATATATATATATATATATATATATATATATATATATATATATATATATATATATATATATATATATATATATATATATATATATATATATATATATATATATATATATATATATATATATATATATATATATATATATATATATATATATATATATATATATATATATATATATATATATATATATATATATATATATATATATATATATATATACATACAGCGATTCCACGGGAAGAAAATAGAGTTGAAAAAAAAAGTTGTCCGATTTTGCTCAAAATCGCTTGGTATGTTCTTCATTGAAAATAATAAGACCCATATTTTTTTATTTTTTTATTAGGATAACCATATCGATATAGGGCTACCAGAAAAATCGACATTTTTCAAAAAAAATTATTTTTAAAAAATCATTACTTCTGAACCACTGCGTCGATTTGCAATGTCTTTCTATGAATAGAAAGCTCATTATTTTTTGTTTTTATTAAAAATATTGATTAAAATAATTAATGTACTTAAATTTGCTAAAATGGTCAAAGTATTTGTTTTTTATGATTTTCGAAATGTTGGACCGTAACGACTATTTATTTTTTATTTTTTTATCAAAACTCAAACATTTTTACATAATATATCAAAAAATCTTAAATGTGCATCGAGCCGTTTTTGAGTTATATTTTTTTGAAAATTTCAAGTTTTTTTTCCCATACACACATGGAATGAGCATCATTTTACATCAATTCAAAATAACTGCGGGAATTATTTCATTGTAGTTATTTTATTTTAAATCAAAAGTAGCTGAACATACATTCAACGAAAATAAATGTAGCGGAAAGCATAGCAATCCACAAACAAAATCCCAAAAACTTGCTTAGCAAGGGTCAAGGAAACGGATATTCGTGGCTGTTTAAATTTACACCTTCATCACAAAAACAACTAACTAAACAACACAACACCAATTTGACTACCTTCAAACGAAGTAATAATGAATAACCTTGTTGGTATCAAACAACATTTTAGGTAACAAACAAACACATAAACACACTCAAGTACCTCCCCTACCTCACACACTGCGGTACCAACAAACCTACTATAAATACTAGACCTACTGTGATGTTCCCTTCAAGTCGAGCACTCGAAGTCTGTAAGTAAGCTTCCAGTAGAATTAAAAGGAATTTGCTCGCGTGTACTAGCAAAAATTTGAGAAAAGTGTTTCAATGTTTTATTTTTTATTTTTAAAAAGTGATCAATTAAAGTGTTAATTTTAAACATTTAATACAATGAAGCACGAATGCTCAAATTGCCATGTTTGGAGTAATAGTTACAAGAAAGTTACTCTTAAACTATATGGTTATGCAGCGGAAAGGAAAATAAAATTGGATAAAAGCTGTTCCTACTTTTTTAATACCTGCTTTTGCAGATTTTATCGTTTTATAAAGAAAAAAAAAGGAGAAACAACTACAAGAGGATGTAATTATAAAGGGGGAAAAAAAAAAACCACCTTTTGTGATGTAAAGTCGTGGTCTCGGGGGGCCTCGTGGCCGGACCATCTAGAGTGAACAATTTCGCCGCACCAGCAAACATCAATAATGGTGGTTTCGAAATAATCGATCCCAATGCCGCTAGATCATCGGAAATTGACGCTGTTCCTAGTGTTGGTAAGTAGAATAATCTCTTCTTTTTGTTTATTCGGACGTCATGATTTGCTACGTTATACAAGTTGTACTCGATTATTCAGAAAATTTAAAAAATATCAGTTCCGTATAATCTTACCTAATCCGACCTGGTAGCTCAATTTGTAGAGCAGTTGCCTATCATACTTCAAATAATCGAATACAATCTGTATTACATTATACAAATAAAAATGTTCCTAACTAATTGTGATATTTTTCCATCTTGTTTTCAGAATCTTTGTTTTCTTTGGAATCAACGAGTGCTGAATCAATTGGTAGCGCTGCTGCCCAGAAACCCGGAGACGGACAGGAAATTCTTCAACAGATGAAGGCAAAATTTAATGAAACATCTGACAGAAACGATCGATATAGGATTCTAACTTCTCTCCCCAAATCCTGGAGTGCATACAAAATTATGCAAGAATTCGGTGTTTCGCAACGAACTGCTCAACGTGCAAAGGAATTACAGATTGAAAATGGTTTTATGAGCACACCGGAGACCAGAGTAAATATGTTATCTTTGAGCGATGATACTCTAACTGTAGTTAGGGACTTTTATAATAGTGACGAGATAAGCAGAGCATGTCCTGGGAAAAGGGATTTCGTTATTGAAAATATGGCAGAAGAAAAAGTGCATGTTCAGCGCAGGTTACTTTTATGTAACCTTCGTGAAATTTATTTGATTTTCAAAGAGCAATATCCTACTTTTAAAATTGGATTTTCAATGTTTTCCAGCAGCCGCCCAAAAAATTGTATTCTGGCTGGTTCAAGTGGAACGCATACTGTCTGCGTATGCATTTATCATCAGAATGTTAAATTAATGTTTAAAACCCTTAAGGATAAGAAACTTATTCCTAACCATTTAAAAACGTATCATGACTTGTTTTTTAAAATACTATGTGAAAATCCTACAGAGAAATGTTGGTTGAAAGCCTGTGATCATTGCCTGGGTACGCAGACACTGGAGAATGACCTGATGAATTTTCTTGAAAATATCGATTCCTTAGAATTTAAGCAATGGAAGCAAACAGATCGTTGTCATCTAAATTCAATGCGAATGGATGCAGAAGAGTTTGTGGAAACATTTTTAGAAAAATTAAGCGAATTATCTCCGCATAATTTTATTGCAGAGCAACAAGGTAACTACTTAAAACAACTAAAAATTAATTTGGAACCAACTGACTGCATTATAATTGCTGACTTCTCTGAAAATTACTCTTTTGTTATTCAGGACGCTATACAAGGTTTTCATTGGGCAAACGCTCAATGCACAATCCATCCTTTTGCCATATATTATAAGGATGAAGCACAAAATTTAAAGTTTACAAGCTTTATAGCAATCGCAGAATTTACTAAACATAACCATGTTGCCGTTCGGCTGTTTATAACAAATTGTGTGAATTTCATTAAAAAAAAGCTACCTCACCTGAAAAATATCCATTTTTTTCTGATGGATCAGGCAGTCAATACAAAAATAAGATGACTGCTTTCAATTTGTGCCACATGTACAAGGACTTCGGTCTTAATGCAGAGTGGAACTTTTTTGCCACTTGCCATGGAAAAGGGCCTTGTGACGCTTTAGGAGGTGTTCTAAAGCGAAACGCTTCAAAAGCAAGTTTACAAGGCCATCATATTACAACTGCATACGAACTTTACTCTTGGGCTGTTTCTAAAGTAGATTCCAAAATATATTACGAGTTTTTCTCGGAAAAAGATTACAATGCAATGGAAAAGAAAATAAAGAACCGTTATACTCGTGTAAAACAAATCTCTGGGACACAATCGTTTCATTACTTTAAGCCACAAAGTGAAAATTACATTATCGTGAAACGGTTTTCGTTTTCAGATGAAGAAAAGTGCGTTAAATTGTAAGAATTTTGCTATGTAATATTTTTTTTTGATGAATTATGCAAAATCAAAATCATTAAATAATCAAATTAAATGCTGAGTTTTAATTGAAGGTAATCTGAGAAAACCCTTGCTTGTAGTCTAAAGCTTTGAGATTTGAGCTCCAATTCCTTAATATAGCGGAGCCTGGTCCAATCCCGACCCTGTGGCCAATTCCGACCTCCCAAGATTCTCTCAGACAGCGCTTGTTGCCAAATTTGGAAAATGATGCTCATTCCATGTGTGTATGGGCAAAAAACTTGAAATTAAAAAAAAAAATATAACTCAAAAACGGCTCGATGAACATTTGAGATTTTTTGATATGTTATGTAAAAATGTTTGAATTTTGATAAAAAAAAAAATATAAAAATAAATAGTCGTTGTGGTCCAACATTTCGAAAATCATAAAAAACAAATACTTTGACCATTTTAGCAAATTTAAGTACATTAATTATTTTAATCAATATTTTTAATAAAAATTAAAAGTAATGAGCTTTCTATTCATAGAAAGACATTGCAAATCGACCCAGTGGTTCAGAAGTTATGATTTTTTTTAAATAATTTTTTTTTGAAAAATGTCGATTTTTCTGGTAACCCTATATCGAACATGGTCATCCTAATAAAAAAATAAAAAAATACGGGTCTTATTATTTTCGATGAAGAACATACCAAGCGATTTTGAGCAAAATCGGACAACTTTTTTTTTCAACTCTATTCTTTTCCCGTGGAATCGCTGTATATATATATATATATATATATATATATATATATATATATATATATATATATATATATATATATATATATATATATATATATATATATATATATATATATATATATATATATATATATATATATATATATATATATATATATATATATATATATATATATATATATATATATATAGAAAGCAGTCATCTTATTTTTGTATTGACTGCCTGATCCATCAGAAAAAAATGGATATTTTTCAGGTGAGGTAGCTTTTTTTTAATGAAATTCACACAATTTGTTATAAACAGCCAAACGGCAACATTGCTATGAAGCTTGTAAACTTTAAATTTTGTGCTTCATCCTTATAATATATGGCAAAAGGATGGATTGTGCATTGAGCGTTTGCCCAATGAAAACCTTGTATAGCGTCCTGAATAACAAAAGAGTAATTTTCAGAGAAGTCAGCAATTATAATGCAGTCAGTTGGTTCCAAATTAATTTTTAGTTGTTTTAAGTAGTTACCTTGTTGCTCTGCAATAAAATTATGCGGAGATAATTCGCTTAATTTTTCTAAAAATGTTTCCACAAACTCTTCTGCATCCATTCGCATTGAATTTAGATGACAACGATCTGTTTGCTTCCATTGCTTAAATTCTAAGGAATCGATATTTTCAAGAAAATTCATCAGGTCATTCTCCAGTGTCTGCGTACCCAGGCAATGATCACAGGCTTTCAACCAACATTTCTCTGTAGGATTTTCACATAGTATTTTAAAAAACAAGTCATGATACGTTTTTAAATGGTTAGGAATAAGTTTCTTATCCTTAAGGGTTTTAAACATTAATTTAACATTCTGATGATAAATGCATACGCAGACAGTATGCGTTCCACTTGAACCAGCCAGAATACAATTTTTTGGGCGGCTGCTGGAAAACATTGAAAATCCAATTTTAAAAGTAGGATATTGCTCTTTGAAAATCAAATAAATTTCACGAAGGTTACATAAAAGTAACCTGCGCTGAACATGCACTTTTTCTTCTGCCATATTTTCAATAACGAAATCCCTTTTCCCAGGACATGCTCTGCTTATCTCGTCACTATTATAAAAGTCCCTAACTACAGTTAGAGTATCACCGCTCAAAGATAACATATTTACTCTGGTCTCCGGTGTGCTCATAAAACCTTTTTCAATCTGTAATTCCTTTGCACGTTGAGCAGTTCGTTGCGAAACACCGAATTCTTGCATAATTTTGTATGCAGTCCAGGATTTGGGGAGAGAAGTTAGAATCCTATATCGATCGTTTCTGTCAGATGTTTCATCAAATTTTGCCTTCATCTGTTGAAGAATTTCCTGTCCGTCTCCGGGTTTCTGGGCAGCAGCGCTACCAATTGATTCAGCACTCGTTGATTCCAAAGAAAACAAAGATTCTGAAAACAAGATGGAAAAATATCACAATTAGTTAGGAACATTTTTATTTGTATAATGTAATACAGATTGTATTCGATTATTTGAAGTATGATAGGCAACTGCTCTACAAATTGAGCTACCAGGTCGGATTAGGTAAGATTATACGGAACTGATATTTTTTTAAATTTTCTGAATAATCGAGTACAACTTGTATAACGTAGCAAATCATGACGTCTGAATAAACAAAAAGAAGAGATTATTCTACTTACCAACACTAGGAACAGCGTCAATTTCCGATGATCTAGCGGCATTGGGATCGATTATTTCGAAACCACCATTATTGATGTTTGCTGGTGCGGCGAAATTGTTCACTCTAGATGGTCCGGCCACGGCGAAATTAGTGGTGGCTGATGGTCCGGCAACGGCGAGATCATCAAGTTTCGATGGTTCAGAAACGGTGAGTTCTTGATTTCCACATTCTAGATTAACTGCACTTGGAGTTGCTGGCTCGTTTTCTTTCTTGATAAAGCGATAAAGTCTGCAATAGCAGGTATTACAAATGTAGGAACAGCTTTTATCCAATTTTATTCTCCTTTCCGCTGCATAACCATATAGTTTAGGAGTAACTTTCTTGTAACTATTACTCCAAACATGGCAATTTGAGCATTCGTGCTTCATTGTATTAAACGTTTAAAATTAACACTTCATTTGATCACTTTTAAAAAATAAAAAATAAAAATTTGAACCCCTTTTTCTAAATTTTTGCTAGTACACGCGAGCAAATTCCTTTTAATTCTACTGGAAGCTTACTTACAGACTTCGAGTGCTCGACTTGAAGGGAACATCACAGTAGGTCTAGTATTTATAGTAGGTTTGTTGGTACCGCAGTGTGTGGGGTAGGGGGGGTACTTGTGGGTGTTTTTGTGTTTGTTTGTTATCTCTAAAATTTGTTGTTTGACACAAAGGTTTTTATTTTTTATTTGTTTGTAAGGAGGTAAATTGGTGTTGTGTTGTCTAGTTAGTTGTTTTTGTGATGAAGGTATAAATTTTAAAAGCCCCGAAAATCCGTTTTTCTTTGACCCTTGGTAAGCAAGTTTTTTGGGATTTTTTTGGTGGATTGCTATGCTTCCCGCTAAATTTAGTTTGGTTGAATATATGTTAGCTATTTTTGATTATAAAAAAAAAAAACAAAAAAAAAAAATTCCCGGGTTTTTTTTAATGTGGGGAAAAATTCCTTTTCCGTTGTGTGGGAAAAAAAAATTAAAAATCAAAAAAATATAACTCAAAAACGGCTCGATGAACATTTAACATTTTTTAATATGTTATGTAAAAATATTTGAGTTTTGATAAAAAAATATAAAAATAAATAGTCGTTGTGGTCCAACATTTCAAGAATCATAAAAACTAAATACATTGACCATTTTAGCAAATTTTAGTGCATTAATTATTTTAATCAATATTTTTAATAAAAACTAAAAGTAATAAGCTTTCTATTCATAGAAAGACATTGCAAATCGACCGAGTGGTTCAGAAGTTATGATTTTTTTTAAATAATTTTTTTTGAAAAATGTCGATTTTTCTGGTAACCCTATATCGAACATTGTCATGCTAATAAAAAAATAAAAAAAACGGGTCTTGTTATTTTCGATGAAGAACATACCAAGCGATTTTGAGCAAAATCGGACAACTTTTTTTTCAACTCTATTCTTTTCCCGTGGAATCGCTGTATACATATATACATAAACTGAAATTTCTTCATAACTCTAGATCTAATAAAGCAATTGGAACCAAATTTCTACAGTAGTTCGAGACCCCTCCTCTCTCTCTGGTAGAGGGGGCGGGGCTCCCATACAAATGAAACACAAGTTTCTGCATAACTCTAGAACTAATCAAGTAAACGGAACCACATTTGGCAGGCAGAGGTTTTTGAAGGCAAAAAATGTTTCTAGGGTAACTCGAGACCCCTCCGCCCTCTGTAAGAGGGGGGCTCTCATACTAATGAGACACAACTTTGTGCATAACTTGAGAACCAATCAAGCATATTGCATGTGGAGGTTTTTGGAGGAGAGACATGTTTTTATGGAAGTTTGAGACTCCTCCGCTATCTGGAAGGGAGAGGGAGGGGGTTTCCATACAAATGCAACACAAATTTCTGAATAACTCGAGAACTTATCAAGTTAATGGAACCAAATTTGGCATGTGGAGGTTTTCGAAGGCAAGAAATGTTTCTTTTGTGGTTTGAGACCCCTCCGCCTTCTGGAAGGAGAGACTCCCATAAAAATGAAACATAATTTTTAGTATAACTCGAGAGCCAATGAAGCAAATGAAACCAAATTTGGCATGTTGAGGTTTTTGGAGGCAAGAAATGGCAGTTCTATGGCAGTTCGATACCCCTCCCCACTTTGAAGGGGAAGGGGAGGGCTCCCATACAAATAAAAAGCAAATTTCCGCATAACTTGAGAACTAATGAAGTAAATGAAACCACTTTTATCATATGGGGGTTGTTGCAGGATAGATTTCTATATACATAAAAATGAATTTCTCTCTGTCTGTCTGTCTATCAGACCCTTTTAGACTCGGAAAGTTCTGAACCGACCAACGTGAAAATTTATATGAAGGGGTTTTTGGGGCTGGGGAAGGTTCTTCTCATTGTTTGAGACCCCTACTCTCTCAGGAAGGGGCGTTCTCATACAAATGAGACACAACTTTCTTCATAACTCGAGAACTAATAAAGCAAATCGAATCAAATTTGGCATGTGGGGGGTTTTGAAAGCAAGAATGTTTCTATGGTGGTTCAAGACCCCTCCCTTTTCTGAAGGGGGGGGGGGGGAGGTGGATTCAAACAAATGAAACTCAAATTAATAATATAATCGAAGAGCCCAGTGTGATGGTTCGAGAACTAGTCAAGCAAATGGAACCAAATTTGGCATGTGGGGGGTTTTGAAGGCAATGATTGTATGGTGGATTGAGAACCCCCCTCCCCCCACCCCCTCCGGCAGGGAAGGGCTCCCATACAAATGAAACACAAATTTCTACCAAATATGAAAATTATCCAGGTAACTTAAACACAAAAAGTGTATTTCTCGGGTAAGAAGCATGTTTTGATAGAAGTATGAATCTGTGCTTATTCAAAAACAAAAACGGATTACGAAAAAAAAATCATAAACGTGCCAGTTATATTAAATTTCACTTCATTTTGTTGCAAGCGTAGCAGCGCACGCACCGGGTTCAGCTAGTATGTATATAAATATTTATATATATATATATATATATATATATATATATATATATATATATATATATATAAAAAATATATATATATATATATATATATATATATATATAAATATATAAATATATATATATATATATATATATATATATATATAAAATTAAAATATAAATATATATATATATATATATATATATATATATATATATATATATATATATATATATATATATATATATATTTTTTTTTATATATATATATATATATATATATATATATATATATATTATATATATATATATATATATATATATATATATATATATATATATATATATATATATATATATATATATAAATAGGGTGTTCGTTTTATTAAGAATTTTCAGGGGATGAAAGAGATATATAGGTTTTTTTTGTTGTTTTTTTTTTTTTTTTTCGAACGTCGCATCAGTCGCAGCAGTGACATTTCCCTTCATTCCTCCTGTTCCTTTCTTTGTTTTTATCGCACTAACCCCAAGCTGCCGCGGGCAATCGGCTTTCCCTCCCTTACTAACCAATCAGAACATAGTTTTTTTTTTATTTGCGTTGCGCAGTGATAGCCAATCAGAAGCGGCTGACGCAATATTTCAAGTATAAAAGTAGAACACAACACAAAATCTGTACATCAGGGACGAATGACCCGAAGGGTTAAAGTCCCTCTCAAAAGCAATAGAAGAAGAAAAAGAAATCTATATATCAGTATAATTTTGACCGTGAGATAATAAATATCAAAAGTAAAGTGAAGTGGCGGTATTAATCACAAGAAGAAATCCAATCTCATTTCGTCCGTCCGGATCATGGTGTTGTTAGTTTGCTGCATTTCGAAAGAGTTGATATAATAGTTCTTTTCAGAGCTTGGAACGTAGAACGGCAAACGGCGATTTTGAGATAAGTTTTTTCAAAAATGCTATGTTTTAAGGTTGCATTTCTTTCCAAATTTATTTTTATTATACACAATGACTACATAAATTATTGCTTACTATTATTTTACAGTTTTACACATGTTAAAATTATATTCCTAATTTCATAGCTAGTAGTTCCGGTCCCTTTCTAACGAACGGAAGTTGTTGCGGAAAGAGAATACGAGAGAATGTAGGTTTGAGTATTCCTTGAATTCTCTTTTTCGTCAGTCTTAAAATTAATTTGTCAAGTGGCGGTTGTGTTTCGCTGTTAGCACGGGAAAGATGAAAAGAAAAAGTGAAAGAGGAGAGAAAAGAAGTGATGATTCGCAGGAGCTACGGACCGACACCGGGAGGTCTCCAGATGAACGAGAACCATGATAACGTAGTAAATAAAAAGAAAATTTTGTATCGCAAAAGAGAAAGTTTTCGACTTTTGTCACCCCTATATATCATTAACACATTCATGAACTTGCAATTCCTATCACAGCGTAAATGATGCCGACGAAAATTATTCATAATCCTGCAAATTATTTGCTACGAAGCATAAGCCATCTAAAATCTCCCAACCTTCTTCCCTTTTCATATTTTTTGAGTTAATATCACGTTACTGTCGTCTTCCGAGGGCTTGAACCGATATGCGTACCCATCTTTCTCTTACAGACACAAGGGCCGTGACTTAATTTTCATCTTTTTCATCAACGAAAAAGCTTACGAAAGTAAAAGACAAACCTCAAATCAGGTTTCGTAATGCAAAGCAAGACTGGATTCATTCTCATTACCATCTATGACTGCGCAGATGAGGGGAAAGTGGAAGACGCTCACTCCAGATCAGATTTGATAAAAGTCAAGTTTCATCACAAGTAAGCATCTAACTGCGTAACGAACACTTATATAAAGTATTTTACGCAAAGCATTTCATAATTAGCGTTATCGATTATGGTTTGTTTTTTATACCAAATACTAATTAACGTTCTTTTATGTTTTTTTCTACTCGTTTTACCATTCATGGGAGAGGGTCCTCCCTTAGCTCAGTCAGCAAAGGCGCGGCAACAAAGCAAAAACATGCTGGAGGTGGCTAGGGTTCGATTCCCGGTCTGGTCTAGGCATTTTTCGTTAAGGAAAATTTCTCGATTTTCTGGGCATAGGGTATGATGGTACTTGCCACACATTCATATTCTCATGCAAAAATGATACCTGTCATCGAAAGCTCCCAATTAATAACTGTGGAAGTGCCTTTAGAACACTAAGTTGAGAGCAAGTAATAAGCTTATTGCGAAAGCAATAAGCTTGAAATGCTACGAAAGAAAAAGAAGGAGGAGGGTTTGTTCTTTGTTTTCTGTATGGTCCTTTGAGTATGTTGTCTGTCATAATTTTATCGTTGATTTTTCCTTTGTCAAGTAATAAACTGGTATGTTTTTAAGTTCTTTAAGTATATTGTGTTCTTTAGTTTTGTGTCGTGTTTGAGTTTTTGAGGATATTTGCTGTTTCTTTTCTGATTTCTAGTATTTGTGAAATGTGTAAGTTGTTAGTGTTGATTATTGTCTTTATGTCCATGATAATTTGTTAATTGTCAGAGCTTGAAACTACTATGTAATTGAGTCCTTTGTAAAGTCAATTTAGCTGTTCTTTTGAAAATTATTCTGGAGAACGGTTTATAATCCTTCCTAAGAAATTGGGGTCAATTCTGACCCATGGCGCAACTTCAATGTACGCTAAACCTTTTTTTTTAATCTGTTGAACAAAAAAAGTGACAAATAAGACATTAGGGTCAATAATAATCCGGATTTCAACCCTTCTTAGAATTTCGAAATTACAACATAAGCTCCATTTGAAAGGTTCTGGTCTCTTAAATGCATTGGAAGTATAAGTTTGGCTACAAAGGGAAGGAAGTTTTAGTTTGGCTGTGTTAACAGAAATGCATATAAAACATTCCAGACTCATTGTAGAGAACTAGCATCTTCAGCAAAGTTTCTCATTGCGTAACGAATCGTGTTTTGATATGATCATATTAGTTCCAAATCGTGCCAAACGAAGCTCTAGAGAGTTGTCGTCTTAGGCAATGGAATATAAAATGCAGTCATTTAACATTATCAGATTAGTTCCAGATTTTGCTTCAGAGATGGCGCTGTAGTCTATCTTTGCCAAAAGAAACTCCTGTGCAGTTTTTGGCAACATTTCGTAGGCATTATCATATAAGTTCCACATTTCTTTTTTTGAGACTTGGAAGCTTGCAACTTTAACGTTTCTAAAGTTTTAACTTTGTTTAGGAACCATGTAATGATGTGCCAGAATCAATCCTAACAATTTCCGTGAAATTTTCGATAGACATTAGGTATTTTTTTAATGTGGGAAACTTTGTGATATTACGGTGTACATAGAAAAGATACTAAAGGATGGAACGATCAAAACTTGGTCGACACAGCACGAATGTTATAACAAATGTCTGATGACTGCCAGGAAGCCGGGATCAGGAGGAAACCGAAACCAGGAAGCCACAGCGGCCGAAAGAATTGTGGCCACGTTTTCAAACGCAATACCAACCATTCCATCAGAGATATTGGAAACAAATTGGGACAGTCTTATGCAACAGTGCAAAGAGCAAAGAACCGAGCCGGACTGCCAAAATATAAGGTTACAGTGCACCAAGTAGAGATGATAAGCAAAACTCAACAGCCAAAGGAAGAGCGAGTAAGTAGTACACGAGTTTGTTTGGAAAAGGAAAGGTTTTAGATAAGTTTAAAACAAAAACTGTCAAACTTCCCAAAAAAAAACTTAGTTTGGCAGGCGATTTGCACCTGTGGGCAAAAAACGAAAGTTTCATAACAACTGGCACTGTCAACCAAGATATTTATGTAAAGGAATGCTTGCAAAAACGCTTATTGCCTATCTTGAAGAAACATAGTTGTTCCGTGCTGTTATGGCCAGACTTCGCTTCTTTCCACTGCGGAAAAATAGATCAGGAATGATAAACCGCCAATAGTCTACGGGGATCCGCCAATCTAAAAGGGAAACCTCAAGAGAACTCTAAAAGTTAAACAGTTCAAGGCAAATCAGCATCAAATAAGGTAGATATAACAGCGGTACAAAACTTGATGAAATGTGTGAAACGTAAAGCCCGACAGTTCACATTTGGAAATCGGAAAAATTATTTTCCTGTGTTTTGTAGACGATGAAGCTCAAAAAGAAATAGAGATTTATCATTTATATAATAAACTAATCAGTGTGCACCTAATCATGTTCGACCAATTTTTGATCCTTCCACCCTTCAGGTAAATATTTTAAATGTTTTGAAGACCCATTTATTAATTTCAATTCCATCACTTTATTTCAAATCAATACATTAAAATCTTTAGAGTTAACGTCAGTTTTTGCAAACTAGTTCAGAGTTCGTTTACAGAGAAATTTTAGGCATCCAACACACTTTGCTGTAAATTTGCAGTCCGAATTTTTGCAGAAGGTACATCTTCCACGCTTTGGGCTGCAAAATGGTGAGTAGACAACTGGGATGGAGCGTGCGTCCCCGCAACATAGCACTGGTCCTCACAAGTTCCTACCTCCTTCCACGGGTCAAGCGATGACAAAGACCGCCAGCTAAGGGTTGCGTACTTAGCCGGTAGTGCAGCCTGGGCACTGTTGTCCTTCTGACGGCAGCTAGATTGAGGAGGTGCGTGCCGAGCGTCTGTCCACAAAGGAGGTGCAGCTTAAACAGCGTCTGTCCTGGCATCCAGCGGCTGAGTAAGAAAGGCTGTATCGCGTCAGCTATACCTTAGGAGGCAGTCCCACCAACGCGATGTAGGAAGCGCGACCCCGGTAAGGTAGCATGCTGAAATCTTCCCCTACCACAAAAAAAAAAATAGAAGTATTCTTTATACGGTTTATAATTTCCGATCATCCATGGAATTCCCAAGTGTTGTATAATAGTTTTAATTTATTTGTTTCCTTCATAGCAATGATAATGCAAGTGCGTCTACAATTGCGGCTGTACAAATATAATTGTTGTTGTCATTTTGTATTGTATATTCTTCACAATATTTTTAAAACTATTTTCAGGTTCCCATTTATGCATCGTCGTAAGTTTTAGCCCACCTAACCCACGATGTGTATTTGAAAGAATAGGCTGATTTTTTACACATTGATTGTTGTTTTTGTATTCTCCCAAGCGCGGAAGTAACGATCTTTGATGAAGTTTGTCAGAAGTAGATAATTTATCATCTCCATGCGAAGCGCTAGGAGTGGACGGTAATTTATTGCTAGAACGAAATAGACATGAAGGGAAAGTGTATTGATAGTTCCGTATAGGGCAACAGCAGGCTTTGAAAATTGAAAGATCAAGTTTGAAAACGAGCGGAGGGCATTATTGAACGGTAGTGTATCCGATCAGGCACATAACCCTTTACCATACAACCCCATGCAGGATAGGCAAGAGGAGGAAATCCCCTTGACTGGCAAAAGGTTATGCAACCGGTCGGGCTCTTATACTACCTATTGCTTTTTTCTAGTTCTAGCGATTTGTCCCTCTCCCAATACTGCCTAACACGGGTGAGAAATTATCTCCCGCTGTTGGGTTTATTTTTAGCATGCACCGCCTATTTCACACATTTGCTCTTCTCGTCATCTATTACTTATAGATCTCGGAGAGAACGACGGTGAGTGGTGCAAATACTGATCCCCACCAGTACGATTTAATGGATTCCCCCATTATGGGCTTTCTACACATTGATTGTTGTTTTTGTATTCTCCCAAGCGCGAAAGTAACGATCTTTGATGAAGTTTGTCAGAAGTAGATAATTTATCATCTCCATGCGAAGCGCTAGGAGTGGACGGTAATTTATTGCTAGAACGAAATAGACATGAAGAGAAAGTGTATTGATAGTTCCGTATAGGGTTTTTTTTTTTTTTTTTTTTTTTTTTTTGTTTTTTTTTAAAAAAGAGCATACTATTCTTTTTTATTTTTTAAAAAATTTTGATCCTTCATTTTCTGTTGCACTGATATAGAGAGTTGTTAATAGGCCCAGTAGGAAGCAAGAGTTATCGGAGAATTCAAATTTCCTTTTTCTTTTTGAATTTCTGTTTTTTTTTTCTATTTTGTGGATTTATTGGGCAGTATTCATAATTATGTGACATTTATTTCGGCTTATTGTTTGCTTAATTTTTTTTTTGCTATTTTGCTAGGTAATCAACTTTCTTTCATTATATCACTTTGGAAATTTTCACCATTTTAGAGTTTCAATCATCTAACATCGCAGCTGAAGAGACAAACAGTTGTATTTAATTTTTATAAGTATATTGTTACAACATCGTATTATTTTCATCACATTATCATTATATATTAGTATTATCATATTAAAATTATTTATTAAAAGATTAATAATAATAATAAAATTTCATTTGCTTCAAGTTTACAAGGAAGTAGATTTCAGATAGTACAGATATTTTATTGCATTGTATCTAAAGGCGTTTTTCTATTAATTTATATCATTGAATATTATTAAAATTATGGAGTTTAGAATCGATAAATGTCGAACAGTCAATCTTCTTCGGGGTAAAGTGTCGAATACCGGTAGTTTTTGCATCACCGAACAGGAGGAGATTCGGAATATGGTTGAAGGCGAGGATAACAAGTATCTTGGATTCCTGCAATTGAACGGGATTCGCCATACAACAATCAAGAAGGAATTGCAGGAAAAGTTCCTGTATGGAGTCAACCGTGTTCTGAGGTCATACCTGTCGGCCGGCAACAAGAAAAAAGCCTTTAACATGCTTGCCGTGCCCTTATGAACCTGAATGGAGTGAATAAGTGGACCAAAACTGTCTTGGAGGCGATAGAACGAGCAGTACCAGTGGCGTTCACTAAGCATCGCATGCATCACCCAAAGTCGGCCGTCGACTGAGTCACCCTACCACGTACAGAAAGCGGAAGAGGCGTTACCGATATTCAAGCGCTATGTGTTTCCCGGATCCAGCAGTTGCGGATATACTTCGTTGAAAGCCTGACCCGTCAATAAGTCTACCGTGCTGTTTGTGAAGCATACCATGGGTTCAGCGCCCTCCATCTGGCGCAGGAGGACTATCAGCTGGGCTGCGACTTAAAAGCTATCGACGATAAAGTTGCATCGAGGAAGCTGAAGGAGCTGCATGGGACGCATCCTGATCAGTTGAAACAAGCGCTTGTCGACAAAGTAGCGTCGAATACGTGGCTGGTGCGAGATGATCTCTTCTCGGAGACTGAAGGCTTCATGTTAGCCATCGAAACCCGGGTTATTGTGACGAAGAACTATCGCAGATACATATTGCACGAAGAACTAGAAGACCGTTGTAGAAAGTGCAACGCAGTAGGAGAGACGATCAAACATGTTGTTGCTGGCTGCCAAGCATTGGTAGAAGTAGCGTAAAGGGCGATACGGTCAAAATTTGGTCAATATCAACTTGACGTATTTCTTTCAATTTTGCATTTAAAAAACCTGAACACCCCTCATTTTGAAGGTGTGTGTGTGTAGAATGTTGCTCCTATTTTGATTTTGGAATTCACTCTTCAGTTGTCAAAATGCCGTCCAAGCAAGAAGAGCAGCGTATCAAAATTTTGCTCGCGCATCGCGAAAATCCGAGCTACTCGCACGCAAAGTTGGCAAAATCGCTAAAAGTTGCCAAATCAACCGTTACAAATGTAATTAAAGTGTTTGGGGAACGTTTGTCGACAGCCAGGAAGTCTGGATCGGGGGGAAATCGAAAACCGGAAGCCGCTGAGACGACAAAGAGAGTTGCCGGTAGTTTCAAGCGAAACCCTAACCTATCTCTCCGAGATGCTGCAAATAAGCTGGGTGTATCGTCTACAACCGTGCATCGAGCCAAAAAACGAGCCGGACTATCGACTAACAGGAAGGTAGTGACTCCAAATCGCGATGATAAACAAAATACGACGGCCAAAGCGCGATCCCGGAGGCTGTACACGACGATGCTGACGAAGTTTGACTGCGTGGTAATGGACGACGAAACCTACGTCAAAGCCGACTACAAGCAGCTTCCGGGACAGGAGTTTTATACGGCAAAAGGAAGGGGAAAGGTAGCAGATATTTTCAAGCACACGAAACTGTCAAAGTTCGCAAAGAAATATCTGGTTTGGCAAGCCATCTGTACCTGTGGCTTGAAAAGCAGCATTTTCATAGCTTCCGGGACTGTCAACCAAGAAATTTACGTGAAAGAGTGTTTGAATAAACGTCTGCTGCCTTTCCTGAAGAAACACGGTTGTTCCGTACTGTTTTGGCCGGATTTGGCATCTTGCCATTACGGTAAAAAGGCCATGGAGTGGTACGCCGCCAACAAGGTGCAGGTGGTCCCCAAGGACAAGAACCCTCCCAACACGCCAGAGCTCCGCCCAATTGAGAAATACTGGGCTATTGTCAAGCGGAACCTAAAGAAGACCAAAAAAACTGCTAAGGACGAGCAGCAGTTCAAGGCAAACTGGCTTTCTGCGGCGAAGAAGGTGGACAAGGTGGCTGTACAAAATCTGATGGCAGGGGTCAAGCGTAAGGCCCGGCAATTCGGATTTGGAAAAGCGGAAGCCTAGCTGAATATTTTTCCTGAATTTTATAGTAATTGAACTTGAAAAAGAAATTTAATTTGATTTTTTAAATAAACGATTTCACCGATTTACACGCGTTTTCCCTTGACCAAATTTTGACCGTACCACCCTTTATCTCGGTCATCACAATGATGTCACCAAGATTATGTACCAACAACTTGCACTGAAGCACAATTGGATGCACCAGTGCCCTACTACAAGTACCTGCCAGACCCGGTTCTGGAAAATAGTTGCATAAAGCTGTACTGGGATCGCGAGATCCTAATTGATGTCGTCATCCATGCCAATCGCCCTGATCTACGACAAAAGGAAGAAGAGTGTAACTCTCATCGATGTCACTGTACCGCTGGATCGCAACGTCTATTCAACGTTCTCTACCAAGATTACGAATACCACGATTTGGCGGAGGAGTTGAGGCAGGTGTGGCATTTGAAGGAGGTCCGTATAGTTTTGGTAATAATCTCGGCGACCACAATTGTTCCCCGTTCCCTTATACGTTCCCTTGAAGAGTTGGAGCTACGAAAGGAGCTGAACAGCATTCAGAAATCAGTGATTCTTGGGACCTGTAGTATAGGCCGGAGGTTCCTGAATCATCATAACTAATCCAACATTGAAGCAGACCCAATAGGATGTAAAAACCTGACTACTGTATCCACCGAGCCTAACCCCCTGTGGTCCCCAGACGCCCGGGGGTAGGTGAAAGTTTCCAGCTTCATGCTGAGAAGTGAAATGAAATCGGATAATAATAATTATAATAATAATCATACGATACCTTCATTGCATCTTTGCCAATCAAATTATCCCGGTGCTTTGTGCTGATCAATATGACGTTTTTACCCTATGTCGGTATGTATAAAACAATGGTAGTTTCCTTTGTGAAAGCAAACATGGACGAGTATTTGTCAGAAAATCTTCATCGTCTGTTGACCCAACGTTAATTGAGTCCTAGAACCAAAGAATAACATTGAATTATCCTGATGAAATTGCCAATATTGATATTATTATTTTTGTTAAAATATATTTGTATTCTTTATTATTATTGTTGTTCGCGACCAAACCGTCCGCTCCGGAGACTGAAATTGAACGATCCACAACATCAGAAGCAGCAACGCCCATTTAACCACTATCAGGTAGTCATGGAGATGAAACAACACATTTTGCAGTCTGTGCACACCGTAGCTCCACTTCTTGTTTTATTTGGTCTCTGCGAGTGGGTATAAATCAAATCCAAAACTCCTGTCTGCATTCAGTCTACTTTTGTACCGCGAACCATTAACATCGGAAATAAAATAGAAAATAACCAAAGGTAAAAATTTACGTTTCCTTCTGGCACTTTCTAGCCAACTTCGTTTTGGACGTGTTCGATTGTGTCGACCCGCACCGAGTCTGCTGCTTGCATTCTACCTTGACGACAGTAGCTGATTGGGCACACTTCCTTGGAAACCAATTCCTGCCTTTTTCAAGGCAGAAGAAAGAGTTTAATTATTTCCATAACCAAGTGTGTCCATCGCATTCCGTGATATACAGTCCACCACCTTGGTGCCGAGAAGTGCGCCAACATATGGTCCTTCGAGCCGGATTTCCAATCAACGGGTCAACATCGAATTTCTTCTAACGTAAAAACTGAGTTGGCAAAATGCCGAAAGTGAACCATACACCGAAAGAGAAGCAAACGCCGAAGAAAGAATCCAAGAAGGGGGAAGATGATCCCAAACAGTTACTAATTCATCAACGTCAGCAAGTTCAATCCAAAGTGAGTTTAATAAGCCGTGCGCTTGAAGAAGCTGAGGACAATCCGAACAAAGTCAGTGCGTCGCTGCTAAAGGTTTTTTCGAAAAAGCTCGACCTTCATTACAACGAGTTCATTTCGATTCATCAAGCGATAGTTGCTGCGACTGCTTCGAGTGAAATTTCTGAAGAAGATGAAGCCCTGGACACGTTCGACGAACTTCACACCAAAACGCTTGCATTGCTGGAGTTACTCAACGAAACCATTTCCCCTGCCGGGGCTGGAAGTGCACAACAATCCGTAATCATCCAGCAGCAATCACTGCGAGCTCCAGTTCCTACATTCGACGGGAAGGTGGAGAATTGGCCGAAGTTTCGCACAATGTTCGAGGATGTGGTCGGACGCAGCACTGATTCCGATGCAGTGAAACTTCATCACCTAGATAAGGGGCTTACGGGTGATGCTTCTGGTTGGATTACGGCAATGATTATCGTTGATAACAATTTCCAACAAACGTGGAAACAACTCAGCGACCAATTTGAAAACCCGAGAGTAATCGTCGATACGCATCTTGAAGGCTTGCTTGAGATGAAACCGATGACCAAACGCAACCATAAAGACTTGCTCGAGCTAGTGAAGGCATTCAACCGACATGTTGGTGGACTCGAGTACCAGGGACTGGTAGTCGATAAACTATCTGGTCTTATCCTCACGAAGATCCTCACCTCACGATTGGACGATCAAACACTCCAGTTATGGGAAAGGACACAGCAGCATGCCAAGCTGCCCCAGTACGAAGAAACTGTGGCCTTTTTGCGAAGCGAATGCCAGGTATTGGAACGGTTCCAAAACCGGCACCAGATGACTCCTAAAGAAACATTACCAAGATATCATCAGGTTTCGAAACCAACCAACCAGAAGGTCTACACCGTGACTACTGTGCATGCCAGCAGTACCTGTCAGGTATGTGGAGGCTCTCATCGCCATTTTGAATGTCCGGAGTTCAATAAATTATCACCGCTGCTGCGGATTAAAAAAGAGAAAGACTTGAGAATCTGCTTCAACTGCCTACGTCCTGGTCATCGATCCATCGATTGTTCATCAAAAAAGACGTGTTCCCGCTGTCAACGAAGACACCACACTCTGTTACATGAAGAGACAGTTCCCAGTGCGGTGGAAATGGCATTTATCAGCCAAAATGAAGAGCCAGTCAACCAAAACCTTTCGGAGAACTATTCGGATTCGGAGCAAGACATCGAAACCGTACTATCCTGTAACCATTCCAAGGTTGCTAAAACTGTGATGTTAATGACTGCTGTGGTGCGAATCAAGGATTCTCGAGGATGCACAACTCCCTGCCGTGTTTTGTTGGATAGCGGATCCCAGGTCAACTTGCTTTCCAAGGCAATGGCTGATCGCTTGACTACCGACACAAGACCTACACGTGTACCTATCGCTGGAATCGGTGGTGCTAAAACCTACGCCAAGGAAAAGATGTTGGTGAATGTGGAGTCCAATAACTTTGACTACTCTACAACAATCGAATGCCTCGTAGTTCCTGAGATAACAGGAGCTATCCCAGCTGCGAAAATTAACGTTTCATCGTGGCCACTCAACACCGACCTACCGATGGCGGACCCCAACTTCCATGTTCCGTCCGATATCGATATGTTAATTGGTATCTCCCATTTTTTGAAACTGCTGAAGACGGGTCGCCTTCAACTGAGTGATAAGCTACCGGAACTGCAAGAAACTCATTTCGGATGGGTTGTTGCAGGCAATATTGATGACGAGTCAACCTCCCAGCAGTGCTTAGCTGCCATTACGGATCCTACTTCTGAAGTTCTTCATCAGTTCTGGGAGCTGGAAGAAATTGCGGAATCAGCATCACATCCCAACGAACAAGATGAGTGTGAAACGGTGTTCCAATCCACTCATTTTCGAGATGAGATCGACAGATATGTGGTAAGTTTGCCATTTTGTGAAACAGTGCACGAGCTAGGAGACAATCGAAATCTGGCCATGCGTCGGTTCCTCTCATTAGAACGAAGATTCAAGAAGAACCCAGAGTTGAAACAACTATATTGTCAATTCATCGATGAATATGAAGAACTGGGACATTGTCGAGAGATAAGCGAATCCGATGATGTTCCCAATGAACAAGTGTATTATCTGCCGCACCAAGCCATCCTACATCCACCAAGCTCAACAACAAAACTTCGAGTGGTTTTTGATGCTTCCGCTAAGGGTGCCCGGTACGACAAATCACTAAATGACGGCTTGTTAATTGGAGCCACATTGCAGAGCGACATCTTCAGCACTTTGCTACGTTGTTGGAAGTATCAAATCGTCTTCACGGCCGACGTATTAAAAATGTATCGGCAGATATGCATGGCACCAAAACACGCACGATTCCAACGTATTTTCTGGAGGTCAAGCTCGGAAGAACCTCTCTGCGTCCTGGAACTCACAACTATGACTTATGGGAAAGATGCAGCTCCATGCTTGGCAACCAGATGTCTGATGCAGCTTTGTGATGACAAAGGCGAGCCCTTCCCACTAGCCGTCCAAATCTTCCGCCAGGATTGTTACGTCGATGATGTCACCTCCGGCGCGAACACCGTAAAGGAAGCTATAAAAGGTCAAATCAAAATTCAACAACTACTTGAACGGGTTGGTTTCCCCGTCCACAAATGGAGCTACAACAATGCAGAAGTCCTAGAAAATATTCCAGAACTCGACCGTGGAAAATTAGTACATTTGAACAACACCGTACTTGATGTGATGAAGACATTGGAGTTAGTCTGGAGTCCACACCGCAACGAATTTGTCTTCATTACCAGTCAAACCGATCAGGAAGTCAACCAAGCCACAAAGCGAACGGTGTTATCCGAAATTGGAAGACTGTTTGATCCACTGCGCCTTGTGACGCCTGTTACCATCATTTCAAAAATGATTATGCAGCGAATTTGGGGTCTTTCCCGAAAACTTCATTCAGACAATGGCTCCAACTTTAAGAGGGCCAAGTCTGAATTACATGAGCTATATATCCTTTTCCAAAACCGCAATGCCGTCAACGAGATAGCATCCTTCTGCCAGCCAAAAGAGATCTCCTGGACATTCATCCCACCGGAAGCTCCTAACTTTGGCGGCCTCTGGGAAAACGCAGTCAAGACAGCAAAGTATAACCTGAAGAGGACCCTGAAAACAGCTACCTTGACATTTGAAGAGCATGCCACGGTTCTTAGCCAAGTCGAGGCTATAATGAATTCTCGGCCCTTCTGTTCAACATCGGATCCAGACGTCGAAATATTGACACCAGGCCATTTTCTAATTGATCGATCTCTGATAGCCACACTCGAGCCCAGCTACGATGAAATTCCAACCAATCGTTTGTCTAGGTGGCAATATCTGCAGTGCCTTCGTGAACAGTTCTGGAAACAATGGAGCCGCGACTACTTGTTGAATCTGCAACCGAGGGGGGAAAACCGCCAACAACAGTCAACCATTCGCCCTGGCATGATCGTACTACTTGAGCAGAAGGATATCCCATCGCAATGCTGGAAAATGGGAAGGATCGTCAATGTTTTTCCTGGTTCCGACAAGTTGGTACGAGCAGTGGATGTAAACATCGAAGGATCCATCTACAGACGAGCGGTGTACAAGCTGACCGTTCTTCCAATTGCTGACAATAAGAATGAACCCAACAATTCAGTAAATTCTTCCCAGCCTGGGGGGATTATGTTCGCGACCAAACCGTCCGCTCCGGAGACTGAAATTGAACGATCCACAACATCAGAAGCAGCAACGCCCATTTAACCACTATCAGGTAGTCATGGAGATGAAACAACACATTTTGCAGTCTGTGCACACCGTAGCTCCACTTCTTGTTTTATTTGGTCTCTGCGAGTGGGTATAAATCAAATCCAAAACTCATGTCTGCATTCAGTCTACTTTTGTACCGCGAACCATTAACATCGGAAATAAAATAGAAAATAACCAAAGGTAAAAATTTACGTTTCCTTCTGGCACTTTCTAGCCAACTTCGTTTTGGACGTGTTCGATTGTGTCGACCCGCACCGAGTCTGCTGCTTGCATTCTACCTTGACGACAGTAGCTGATTGGGCACACTTCCTTGGAAACCAATTCCTGCCTTTTTCAAGGCAGAAGAAAGAGTTTAATTATTTCCATAACCAAGTGTGTCCATCGCATTCCGTGATATACAGTCCACCACCTTGGTGCCGAGAAGTGCGCCAACAATTGTATATTTGAATTTTTCAGTCACCACGTTATTTTTTATCAGTCACGGTTCCATTAAAGTCTTCTTATTCGCAACCACGAAGGCACTTTGAGAGAACTGACGTATACGTGAAGGTACAAATATTTAATATGAAAAAGCATATGAAGTCAACTTTAAAAAGATTCTGTACAACCGAAAAAGTCTTTTTGTCTGGGGTAATTATATTGATAAGCATATTTTCGAAAATAAAATTCAAAATCGAAATGTATGCCCATTGTATAGCTTATCAAAAGCAAACATTTATACTCAACCTCATGCTCGAAACTCTTTCCAAAGTTCTTCTTCTCACCACCAGATGCTGAATCGATCGCTTAGTTTACATTGAATAGCCTTGCCTGATGAAATTTTTGCAGTAATTATGAAGTAAGACAATAATTTGTTTTTTCTGAATAATTCACTAAATGGATTTACCTCACATTGTCATCTCACGGCAAGACCGTAGGACTGATGTATAACTCAATCGGAATGACCGCCACTCTCACTTCCGACTAACGTCAGTCCCATAAAATTCACTAGGAAGTAGGACACTTTTCTGATCGAAAAATACATTTCCATCCATCTAAAACATCATCAACAATTATTTAATCTTTCTCTTCATTTTTAATTCCAATGTATTAGCAATGTATTATTCCATGTATTAGCAGTATCAAACTCCTATTTCTTATACAGTGAAGACTTCAGCGCTATCTCTTCGGCAAGATCTGGAACTAATCTGATAATGACAAAAGACGAAAAATTACATAATGAGAAATTTGGCCCAAGGCGGCAACTCTAGCGCTTCATTTGGAAAAGATAGACTGCAGCGCCATCTCTGTGGCATGATGTGAAACTAATATAATAATGTCAAAAGACGACAAATGATATACTGTGACTCGGCAGCCCCATGCTTGCACCTTTAAACTGAAGAAATGATCCATGAAAAATTGAAATTCGTTCCATAAAATACGTATTTTTAACCTAAAAGGCTCTGATGAAAATCTATAAAAAAAATTAAAATGATCCATAAAATACAGCAATCTGATCCATACTAAATTTTAACGATAAAATATTAAAAATGTACCGTTATATATCTAGGGTACAATGAATAAAATTGTACGGATTACCCATAAACATATTGCAAATGTTCCATAAAAGGTTCAATATCATTCCTTAAACTTCTAAAATTGGTTCATAGGATGTAACTTTTGTGAATCAAAATATATGCACATGATCAATAAATTATTAAAAATATTCCATAAATCATTCGCCAATCATCCACAATAGGTGTGAAAATGATCCACAATCTTCCAAATATGGTCCATAGCAAATCAATTTAAAAATTTAAAATAATATGATATGAGTATTTCAGATAATATAAATTATGCCGGAGTTATTCCAATTTTGAGTACATTTTTTTTAATGTGGCTACGGTTTATTAACCTGTTCGTTCCTTTAGCTATGCGGCTCAAATATTGCTGTTAAAGAAGGATCGCTATGGATATAATTTTCAATTTTTCAGAAAAATCTACTTTAAGGTGAATCTACTTTAAGGTGAATTGCAGCTCCAAGTATGTTTTCCTATCTTTTATCTCTCTCGCAAACATACGTCGCTATTTCAAATTGATAAATCTATATTGTTAGTGAATTAACATCGAATCGAACTCTATCAGATTGCTCACAGCCAGTAAGCATAGAATTGATGTGATGAAATATTCAATATCTAGTACAGATTCTGATCAATTCTAAATTTTGAGGTAATGGCTGCCGTCGAGGATGCTTCAGCGTAAGCCCTTAAATACTAGACCTACTGCGATGTTCTCTTCAAGTCGACCACTCGGCACTGAAGAAGTCGCAGACGGAATAGGCTTGTCTGTCAATGGATAAGCTTTTTCTAGTGGAATTTAAAGGATTTTGCTCGCGTTTACTAGAGATTGTTTGAAAAAGTGTTTCGGTTTTTTTAAGTGATCAATTGAGGTGTAATTTAACTTTTCCTTGCTTTTTCAATCAATGAAATAACGAGATTATGGCTGTCGTATCTCGCCTCGTATCTCCCTATTTTAATCTGTCCGATAAGACATTATATATTTTAACAGCAGTTAACAGAGTTAATTCAAATCAGTAGCAACTTAGATATCGCAAAATAAATTGTAAAAATTATTCACTTTTTACAAAAAGATATTTATTAATTCACTGTCACAATACACAGTAGCTGGCTTGAATATCAGAGAATTAATGTGGTTTTGTTTACAATTTAGTATTTTTGAGCATTCCCATCATATCTAGCACACATTAATCTTAATTTTCGTTATGTTTTGTCCTGCACTTTGATGTTCTGTATTTTGCTGCTTTCAGGTCCTTCGCTTGTCATAGGAATATGTTTTGTTATAATTTTATTATATATTATATTTTGGAATATGAAATTGTTATTGAAACTATCACCTGAAAAATTAAAACATATGTAAGAGCTACGAGATTGCTGAGCGTGCTGAGATTTAATATATTTTGACGTAGGCCTACGTCTTTGTTTTTACCATTTTAATAATGTTCCATTGTACGGTGTAGTTTTTACCATTATAATAATACTCCGATATCGAACATCGGAGGTAAAGCAAAGGGTAATAAATCGAATGAACGTTCGACAGTTGATATTATTTGTATTTTGTTTGGCTACTATTTCAAATTTGTGCCAGAAAGCTTCAACAATTACATAAAACACATTAATAATTATAACAACTTATTGATACGTACTTAATAACAACCTAAGAATTGACAGTGGGACTCACAATTCATGAGTCCGCAGTTACGTTCGTTCTTGTAAAAGCAGGTGAATAAAATGAGGGAGGTGGCTTTTTAGATTTCTAAGGTGATCTCTTTCCCCTTCAGACGAAAATGTCGCGTGTCTCTGTGTTCCGGATGTTGTGCCAGAGTAAAATGCCACGAAAAGCTCAGAAAATTAAGCGAATAGATAAGAATCACGAGAAGTTCAAAATTTCCCATGTGAATTAAATTATAATCTTATTAATTTTGCACCTCACAAACTTTTTCTCATTCACCCGCTCTGCTCCATGATACCTTGCCTTGCTTTTTTGCTTTGGTGGAAATCTTCTCATTTTCGTCCCGAAGAAAGGGACAAGTTTCTCCGCAGCAGCGTTTGGTTCATGTTTTTGTCGAGCTTCTCCTTTTTGTGCAAGTAGAGATTTGAAGTTTATTCCAGCTTTGATTTCTGTATTTATTAATAAGAAAACGCTTCAAGTAACGTTTGAAGAATTATTATTGCTTTGGTTTTTATCTGACGGCCTGTTCAAAAATGAAAATGGAAAATTAATTATTATTTCTTTGCAAAAGTTTTCACTTGATCTCTTTTCTATTTTCTAGATTAATCAGGGAAGTTTTCATTCAACGGGATTGGTGAATGGTTGACAACTCTCTCATTTTATTTTGCATTATATGCAAATATACTTTTAAAACATTTTGCGTAAGTGAAGTATTTTCAACCTACATGAAAGTGAAACAAGATTAAGAAAATTTGGTACGGAGTTTTAAATAAACTATCTTTCTATGACGGAATCGATGCATTATAAAATAAAATTGCTTTGGATGCAGCAAATCTAAATATTATTATATGGGACATGTTCAAATCACTGTACTGAGTACAAATGCGTTACTCTCTTACTTTTCAAGTGAAAAAAAAGGAACTGTTGATACGAGTAGGTTTCTTACATGGATTGAATCATATTTTATTGATCAACGACAGGTATTTAGTTTTAATGACAAAAAGTCACATTCTAGTCATGTATCAGATGATTTTCGTCGAGGATTATAACTGGGATCTTTGCTTTTCTTATTGTTTTTCAACTAATTATATTATATATTTAAACATTTCAAATATAATCTCTGACATGACATTTTCTATGTTAATCAGGAATGATTCAAACTATGTACCATATCTGAATGAAATACTTATATTTGATGAGAAGTGCAAGTATAGCTTACGTATATAAACGATAGGAAATGTGTCATAATCACTCTTAGTAATAAATTAAGCACTCCACTAACGACTGTTACTTAAGGGGTTAAAATATTGTAAAGGACAGAGTAAGGAAAAGACTTAACTGCTTCTGATTGTGATATAGTTGAAAGTGAAATAATTAAGAGTGGTCGACGCTGAAAAATTCTGTATGTCGCAGACAAAATAGGCCTATCTGTAAAAAAAAGATAAGCTGTTTCTAGTGGAATTCAAAGAAAATTGCTCGATTTTACTAATTGTTACCCGACCTTATTGAGACCCTTCAGTGGAGGGTTCACGTTTTTCCCACATCTAAGGGCGAGAAACAAGCTGGTTGATCAAGGAAACGGAATGTTGCTCGAAAAAAAAGGTCGTGCAAATAGGTAAACGAGATCCGTAAAACCGATTCAAACCGATGAAAAAATTTCATTCGCGATTGATATCATCACGGGAAAATCTGTTCCCAAGCACCTCGAACAGATTCCTGTTCGATTAAAGATCTGTCCTTTGATTGGATTCAGAGCCAACCTTCCCAGGAAATGACCAAAATGTCTGAAAAAGACAACCGAAAACGTGAAAAAATCTATCTTTACCTCTCTAGACCTCTCCCATTAGCACAAGTGGAAACACTCTTTTTATTGGTTACTTATTTATTGAACGCATCGACATTGAAAAATTCAGTTTCTCCCATTTTCATCCTTGTCTAAGTTTGTTCTCTAATTTAACTTCTTTATCGACAAATTCATTTAGGCCTATCATAACTTTCCCTCACTATCTCACTTGTTTTCAATTCTTCGTGTGCTTGCTAATTCTATATGCGGTGCAACAATGGTGTTCATTTGGCTGAGTAGCAATAGATGTTGCCGATTATAATTACCGACGCATAAGCCGGCCGAAAACGGATGCCACGCTAGCGAAAGAACGCAACTGTCGGCAAAATTCACCATGCGCATGGGAAAAAGAATGAACATGAATGTTACTCACGATTTGTCACCGTTTACTTCCGATGAGTCATCGGTGGTGGTTCGCTGCTGCTGCTATTAGACACGTCCCAGACACGTGGTCATTCCCCTACGGACTCCGAATTTACTGCTGCTGGATCGTTGATGCCTGTTGACAAACCCACCGTGCAAGCGTTACCGGTCGAAAAGTGAGTCCCGATTACGCCCTATACGTTTACGCAGTCAAGCATAACGGCAGCTGTCATGTTGTCCGATCCGTCAGAGCAGTGGCGGCAGAGGAGAAATGTCAGAAGAACGAAAATTAACAACAGTAATGGAAAGAAAGGATAATAGAAGCGGGTTGAGAAGAAATAAAAGCTATTAAAGTAGGAAGTTTAATCGTGAATTTGCAACGAGGAAAATTTAATTAAGTAGTTTAAAGGAAGGAAAGAAGTTTGTTAAGGAAGATTGTATTGCGGAGGTGAGGAAAATAATATTCAAAAATTAATGTGAAATGTATGCTAACAGCAGTATTCTAGATAGACCCAGCGTGTGTAATCCAGTGTTTTATTACCAAATTCGTGAGGCACACGAGAACACCCAAATGTAAGTTTTTTTTCTACTTTGTCGTTAAGTTCGAACTAACGGAAAATACATTTCAGCTTTGAAGCTGTGCAAAGCTGCTATCAAAATAGGTGTTTCCTTTCCGTCCCGCAAAATAGAGTTTCTTCCCGAACTAAATCTTCAAAGATTTTGATATAGATTTGTTGTTAGGATAACCGCGTTCCGGCAGTATGAATCCGGCAAGCAATTGTGTGCTGTGTGATCGACCGGACGAAGTTGATAATCTTGTTCAGTGCGACAAATGTGACAACTATATACACTTCTCTTGTGCTGGAGTAAGTGACTCGATTGCCGATCACGATCGGAGTTTCACCTGCAGGAGGTGCGTCGAGGCAGAAGATGTTGTCACCATATCATCACATCGGACAAGCAGACATTCCTGATCTAGTTCACGATCGACTTCACGTAGCAGTATAAGCGCAGTTCGATTATCTCTGAAGATGCAGCAGTTGGAAGCCAAAAACAAACCCGTTTGAAGGAGTTAGAGGACGCCGAGAAGTTTCAACGATTGCGTCGCCGGGTAGAGGCGGAATTTGATAAACAGCGGTTCGAAGCACTCGAAGAGCAGTTGCGTGAAGAAGAAGAAAGTCGTAGCACAAGAAGCAAAGTAAATTCCAGGATTGTGCGGGAGAACACTTGAAGATGGATTGGTGCAGTTAATGAATCGAAGGTTCCAGTGTTAATCGCATCGGAAATCGCCGTAACAAGCCATACGGATGGTGTAGTCGACGTGCCACATAGCAACAGTGCAGTGCTACAACAGGGAAAATTCATCGCTGAAATGAACGAGCTACAAGTACCGGAGCAGCAGGAAGATGATGTTTCAGTCGCTACCGGGTCCAAGGATAATGCTACAACTGAAACATCTAAAGTGGCGGTTGGTCAGACCATAGTACCGTTCATTAACGATGGCGTGACTCCAGTGCAGATCCATTCTGCTGTTAGTGCACAGTCAGGCGCAGTGGCTTCTTCTTCGTCATCGAGACACATATACAGGGCACATGGATGCATCGGAGAAATAACAGTACACGGCAGTAAACCCACTAGAACAGTGACGGGTCAGTCTTCGATGAACCAGGTGAGAACTAGTAAATGTAGCATGGAGGTAGGGTTGCAGCTTATTGTTGAGGTAGTAAAAAGTAGTACACCAAAGCAGCCACTTGTAACAACAACAGAACCGACAGAACGGATTGTGTCGGCTATGCTTGATTCCCCATCGAACATGGCCATGTCACTCCAAGCAGGAGTGCGGAGTCGGAGACTGTCGCATGTGCCATCATCCTTTACTGCATGTGAGGAAACCAAACACAAATACTCCTTCACCATCATCATCATCAGCCAACACAAATGTCGCACACCAGCATCACCATTCCCTTACTACGTCTGCTTTGCTGCGCTATCTGCCTGTGACATTGTACGGTAACGGGAAGAGCGTCTTCGACGACGGATCTTCCTCAACCATGTTGGAAGTTGAAGTGGCAAACCGGCTGGGAGTAAAAGGGCCTAGTGAAGCATTGTGTCTATGCTGGACTGGTGATGTGACCAGGATTGAGAAAGGATCGCAACTTATTGAAATAACTATCTCAGGACGGAGGGAGGAGAGGAGTTTTCCACTAAGAGCAAGGACGGTAGAGCAGTTGAAACTTCTCAGTCAGACTGTCGTTTACGAGGAACTTTGCGAGGTGCACCCATATCTGAGAAAACTACCTATGCAGGGTTACGCTAATGTCGTTCCTCAGCTGATAATCGGCGTAGACAATGCTAAGTTAATTAGTGCACTCCCTGTCAAATATGGTCGATGCACCACCGAACAGAGAATTGACGAGTACGTGAATGCTCACGTGGAGCAAGGTGAGAAGGAAGCAGACCTTTACGATATGTTCAGGTGGTTCCTGGCCGTAGACGAGGCGAGCATCAAAGTCAGTCCTCAGTCGGAGGAAGACAAACGTGCATTGAAGATTCTCCAGGAAACTACTCGAAGGGTGGATGGCAGATTGGAGACCGGATTGCTATGGCGCTGTGACCAGCCACGTCTTCCAAACAGCTACCCAATGGCAGTGCGAAGGATGTAATCACTGGAACGGAAATTATCGAAGGATCTCGACCTCGATGCGAATGTGAGGACACAGATAGCGGAGTATCTCGAAAAGGGGTACGCCCATCGGATAACAGCCTCAGAATGGGAGTCAACGGAACCTGGACGCGTCTGGTATTTACCGTTTGGGGTAGTGAAAAACCCGAATAATCCAGGGAAGGTGCGACTGATTTGGGATGCTGCAGCTCGTGTAAATGGCGTTTCGTTCAACGATATGATGCCAAAGGGGCCGGACATGCTGACTGCTCTAACGACCGTTCTATTACGTTTCCGGCAAAAGCGCATCACATTCAGTGGAGACATAAAGGAAATGTTTCACCAATTCCTGATCCGGCAGAGGGATAAACAGGTACAGAGGTTCATATTTCGAGAACGGCCTGGACAACCTCCGCAGATTTTCGTGATGGATGTAGCCACGTTTGGCGCGGCGTGCTCTCCGTGCATCGCGCAGTATTTAAAAAACAGAAATGCAGAAGAGTACGCGGACGTTTTCCCTGATGCAGCCAGAGCCATAATCGAAAACCACAATGTCAATGACTATCTGGACAGTGTTGAAACGGTAGATGAAGCGGTAAAGTTGATTAATGAGGTGAAACATGTGCATTCGAAAGCCGGGATAGAGATTCGGAACTTTTCATCTAATTCTGCCGATGTGCTTGAGCGCGTCGGTAAAACTAGCAAAGTTCAACAGAAGTCACTTAAACTGAATTCGGGAGTAGAGAGGGTACTAGGTATGGTCTGGAAGCTATTTGAAGACGTGTTCAGTTTTGAAATCAGGAGGTTGGTTCGGAACATTGTGGAGAGTCAGGATGCACCTACTAAACGCCAAGTCCTACGGACGATCATGTCTCTGTTTGATCCGATAGGATTGGTAGCCTATTTCTCGGTCCACGGGAAGATACTCATGCAGCGCATCGGGAGGACAGGATTAGGCTGGGATGTACCAATCAATGGTGAAATACTGGAAGATTGGCACCAGTGGATTGGATTGCTGGTTAAAATAAGCGAAGTCAGTGTACCAAGAAGTTTCTTCGCAGGGGCCGTGGCTTCACTGGAGCATTCCCAAATTCATATCTTTGTCGATGCCAGCGAGAACGCATATGCCTGCGCCGCGTATCTTCGGAGTATAAGCAATGGGATTCCAATATGCACGTTGATAGCTGCATAGACCAAGGTTGCCCCATTGGAACCTCTCTCGATCGGATCACGACCTCCTTAATCGGATCACGACTATTGGAAAGTATTTGCAAGGAATTAACTGTACCAGTGTCCGACCGAGTCCTGTGGTCCGACTCGACGACCGTTCTCGCGTGGTTGAAATCTGAGACCCGACGTTACCATCAGTTAGTCAGCTTCCGGGTAGGAGTAATTCTGAGCACGACCACCGTGGACGAGGCGTAAGGTACAATCGAAAGTGAACGTTGCAGATCAAGCGACGAAGTGGAGAGACGGACCCAGTTTCAAATCCGATGACTGGTGGTATGTAGGGCCGGTCTTTCTAATGGAACCGAACGAGAACTGGCGAAAGGAAAACTCGGAGGAGTATTCGACAGTAGAGGATTTACGGGCAGTCTTCTTACATCATCGAGACATGCCACCACCGATCATGGATGTTCAACGGTACTCCAAGTAGTCGGGGCTTCAGCGGACGGCAGCATACGTTATTAGAGCGACGAAGGTGTTCCTGGGTCGGAACGCTCAGGGTTCACTCACGCAGGGAGAACTACTGAAGGCCGAAACTCTGACTTGAGGTATCCGATCATCATTCCAAAGGACCATCGGGTGACGGAATTGTTAGTGGAAAGCTACCATGTTCACTTTTTTGCATGGGAACAACGAAACGGTTGTCAACGAGATACGACAGCGGTTTCGAATACCACGGCTTGGGGTGATAGATAGCCAAAGGGTGTCAACGTTGTGGGATCAAGAATGCAATACCTGGGGGGCGATGTGGCGCCACCTGCCGGAAACCCGGGTGGCTGCGTTCGTGCGATTTGTAACCCGTCACTTAAAGGGTTACAATAAGATCTCTTGGTTTTTGGGCCAATTTAGTTCAGACCACAAAAGAAGAATTGTAAATATATGTACGTGTGTTTGTCTACTAATTTATCATTAAATGTCTATATATGAAATAAATGTCTTTGGTCCATATTTATATGTTTGATTGATGTTTATTTTGTATATAATAGTTTTAGGATGTAAATAAACAATTATCGTAAATAAAAGATGACATTTGTGTCCAAACTTGTAAATATATATGTAATTGTTTGTTTACCTCCTGGTTGGTGTTGATGAAGAAATATTTATATACATTATTTATTCAAATATTTATTTACCCTATTTATTCAAAAAATTTATTTCCATTATTTATCATTATATTTATTTACCTTATTTATTCAGATATTTATTTACATTATTTATTCAAATAATTACTTACATTATTTATTCAGATATTTATTTACATTAAATTATTTATTGAAAAGAATACATACACTATTTATCAAACTAAATTATGCGCGAAAAAAAGAATGTTAAAGAAAACAAGCACTAAGGGTCTAAAATATGTACAGATTATGCATGCAATCTAGTCTCTTAAAATTATTTGAATTCAAATTTGATAAAAAGTACAACACCAACCAATAGTACTAAAAATACCGCATCGAGAAACGCAACTAAATGTACCGGAACAAAGAAGCTGATGGCTATGGGCATTACTGGATCAACGAGAAGATGAGATAAAAGGCCAGGAAAAAATAGGGCGGTCTCTTAGTTTTGATCCGGTCCAGAGGAGTGAAGAATTGTGGTAACACCTGCGAATACGCCCGTCCGTTGTGTTTCGTAGTTCCGCGAGTTTGTGCTAAGTAAAGTCTAAAACTTACAAACTACATTAAATCCTAAAACCAAGTGAATTAAAACTTACAGCTAAAACACCATAACACATTAAAAATTCACCGAACGTTTAAATGTTGTACGGATCATTGCTCGGCTGCACTACGGACGATCAGGGGGAAAAAGGCACCCAAAAAGTAAATAAAAGATAAACCTGATCGAGCTTAGCCGGCTTGGTCATTATCGTACCGAATCAATCCGAGCGAGCGTAGTGTAATTACTTGAACTGTAACGATCGTTTAGGGTCCGAGCTGACGGTTAAATAGTGCGCATTGTGGACAGAAGCGACAAGCACATGGTGTTAAGAAAAGTCTGTTACCGTCAGCTCACGGTGTCTTCTCGCTCGGATAGGACCCCAAAAGTGATAGTGCGCGTGCGAAAAGTACCACTCCCTGGACCAGCGGAACATTTGCCAACCGCTACACATTCGCAGTAGTGTTACCCGTGGTTCCCTTGCTAAGACTGGGAACGAACTCAAGTGTCGCCAAGGCACGGTATATTGATGCCTAGCCCTACCGCCAAGAAGAGAATACCCCTCGCTGCTGTCGTCGCCTTCACCCAGATCGCCCCTGCTATTCCTGATTGCTGCATGTCGACCACCGTCCATCGATCGGCCGCAACGAAAAAGTGTCTCTAATGAGAAGATAATGAGACAATGAAGAGTGATAGACCGCAAGTATGCCTGAGATGCACGGTAATAAATTTTATATCCAAAATTGCTCTGTATAAATTCTATTCTTATCTGAACTAAATTGATTCGTGACTAGTATATAAATATTACATTCCATTTTGTGTGTTTCTTTTGCTTGTTTTCTTGTTATGTAAAAATTGTGTAAATTCAGCCCAAAAACCACGAGGGAAGCAAGTCCACCGAAATTAACCAGTCTCTTCCAGGAACATGATAATTCATAAACGACCCTGTTAAAACTATCAGAAAAGAGGCTGTTGTCGAGCCCACCCCAACAGGACACCGTGGCTAGACCAGTGTCTAGGGGCGTAGCCAGGGGTCCATCTGACCCTTGTGGAAAAGGATAGTTTCACTCAGTATCACATTTACACACACTGGGGTGGACTACTTTGGTCCCGTTTTCGTCAAGCAAGGACGCAGCTCGGTCAAGCGTTGGGTAGCGCTCTTTACATGTCTGTCGATCAGAGCAGTGCACCTCGAGATTGTTCACAGCCTGTCCACTCAGTCGTGTGTGATGGCGCGTGGAGGTTTGTGGCGCGCAGGGGATCTCCAAACACGTTTTGCTCAGATAACGGAACTTGCTTTGTAGGAACGAATAACTTGCTAAAAGAGCAACCCAAGACAATCAACCAGCGCTGTGCTGCTACATTCATAAATACAAATACAAGATGGTTATTCAATCCACCACTGGCGCCCCACATGGGAGGATCATGGGAGAACATGGTTAGGTCGGTGAAGGCGGCGATGGCGGCGATAGCAGACCATCCACATCACCCCAACGATGAAGTATTGGAGACTGTGGTGCTTGAAGCTGAGTCTATCGTCAACTCGAGACCACTAACGTACATTCCGTTGGAACACGTGGAACAGGAGGCACTCACGCCCAACCACTTCTTGCTCTACGGAACACAAGGAGTCAACCAACCCAGCCGGGATCTGGTACAGGACTACGCGACTATTCGAGACAGCTGGAAGTTGGCCCAATACCTAGTTGACATGTTCTGGGCTCGATGGGTACGTGAATACTTGCCTACGCTAACCCGACGTACCAAGTGCTTCCAACCAGTAGAACCTTTGAAGCCCGGTGACTTGGTGATCGTATTCGACGAAGGCAAGCGCAACGGTTGGCTGCGGGGGCGAATTACTGATGTTGTGTCAGGGAAGGATGGACAAGCCTGAAGAGCTGAAGTGAACACTGCCAGAGGGTTAGTCTTCCGACCTGCGACCAAGTTGGCACTGTTAGACGTTCGTGGGACCAGTGCTTGAAGAGGGATCGCTTTTCACCCGTGACTGCGTGAATGCGTACGTTTTGTGCATTACCTTTGCACAACGAGAACGAAGGAATGAATGGACAAAATGGCGCAGTCGTTCTGCCGTTTTTCGGTCGCGATCATGATGTTTGTCGTAGCAGTCCTGTGGAAGACGATTGTTTCATGCATTCTCTCTTCCGCTTCTCGTGCATATTGAAAAGCTGAAACTGCCGAACGAATGGGAGCGTGCGGCATACGAGGTATTTTTGTTCGTTTCTCCACTTTTACACTTTAATCACGTACTAATATACGAATTCCCCGATTACACTGTAGGACTCTGCTAGGGAATATGTTGCTCACTGAGTCCCCGCTGAAACTCGGCTGTTTTTATTTTCAAATCCTTTAAATTAAATTCGATTGTGCCCGGTGTTTGCGCGTGGGATTGCACGGATAATGCAAATCTCGGGAGGGCTAGTTAACCAACTTCCCCTTTATCCAATCGAGTTGAAATTTAGCACATAGACACGTTTCCAGTGATGATGCGTTTGTATGGTATGTATGGTAGCCACCATCCCTTCATGCCCTTGGCTTGGATGCAGCTTCACTCAATAGCAAGATCAAATTGAGCCACCGATCTGAATTCACAATATCACTGTATGACGGGTTAAAACGGTGGGGTGGACCCGTAAGCAGAGACACTAACGTGAAACCCGCGGGAACATAAGATTCTCCTTCCAACGATACGATCCAACAAATCGAATAACCCAGTTTTTTTTTTTACTTGTAAAATTTGTTTTATTCTTCCGATGTTAAAAACTAATTACAAAATAATTAATCAAACTTCGTTTGCCAAATTCAAATTCTAGAGGGGCTACGTCAATCACATTATTAGTATGCATAATAAAGATGACGTATATTATGAATAGTTTCAAAATTTTAGTCTTCTTTACTCTGTCAATGTTTTTCAGTTGAGGTCTCACTAGCTCCTCTATCGAGAGTCTTCGCCATCCAATAGAACGTTTTTTTTTTTTTTTAAATATTCATTTATTTGTACAGGCTCAATCGAATCAACTTTACAGAGCCAAGTTTTCATGTTTATATACATCAGTTATCTTAGAACTAAGGTTAAGGGGGTGGAACCGATTACTCGCGGCCGTCTCGAGGTTAATAGGAATTACAATTTTATGGATGGGAAAATTGCGGTGGAAATTTTAAACAAAGCATAAGGAACAATGGTTTTCTTATATCTAGAATTTCAAATTACAATTTTATAATTGAACGTTTTCAATTTAAAAAAAAAAAAATCCCTCACACACACACACACACACACACACACACACACACACACACACACACACACACACACAACACTCACACACACAACCACAATCACACACCGATGCACACAATCCTCAAAAATTTAACCTAAACAAGTAAGTTAATCAAACTACAATCTAAGGCTAATGTTAGTCAAAAACACATAAATGAGTTTCATAAACTCCAGATCGCGTGCAGCCAAAATGTCTCGAATCGGTACATTGGGTTGTCTACCTCGAGCCCGAAGGGAATCATAAAGCTCAGATCTGACTCCACGGTGCTCAGCACAAAACCAAATAACGTGATCTGCGTCCTGGTAACCTTGTCCGCATTCACAGAGATTGCTGTCTCCCAGCCCAACACGGAACAAATGAGCGTTTAAAGAATAATGATTGGACATGAGGCGAGACATCACACGAATGAAGTCTCGACCCACATCCAATCCCCTGAACCAACATTTCTTAGACACCTTAGGAGTGATAGAATGTAGCCATCGCCCCAGATCTCCTTTACTCCATTTATACTGCCAGCTATCGAGTGATAACTGACGATAAATATAGAAAAATTCGTTGAAGGCGATTTGTCGGTCATAAATATCGCCTTCCATAGCGCCCACCCTTGCAAGCGAGTCCGCTTTTTCATTGTCAGGAATCGAACAATGAGAAGGGACCCATACAAAGGTGATAATAAAAGAACGTGAAGATAAAGCACTTAGAAGACCTCGTATTTTCATAAGAAAATAAGAGGTGTGCTTTACCGGCCTCAAGGAGCGAATAGCCTCTATAGAACTGAGACTATCCGTGAAAATGAAGTATTCATCCGGTGTTAGTGAGGCAACAATTTCTAAAGAAAAATGAATTGCTGCCAATTCCGCGACAAAAACAGAACAAGGTGCTTGAAGTTTACGAGCGACGCTATAATTTTCATTGTATACACCAAAGCCAGCGGAGTCCACTATCAAAGACCCGTCAGTGAAAAACGTTTTGGTGGAATCAACTAGGCCAAACTTTGCAGCAAATATCACCGGAGCAATCATAGGACGATGATGCTCTGGGATTCCACGAAGCTCCTGTTTCATGGATAAATCAAAATGAACCGAATTTCCGAAGTCGAAGAAGCAAACACGATTGGGAATATTCAGCGAAGGGCTGACATCCTGAGTTATGTACAAATGGTACAAAGTCATGAAGCGAGTTTGAGGATTCAACTCAAGGAGCTTCTCAAAATTTTCGATCACCTGGGGGTTCATAACTTCACACCTGGTAAGGAGCCGGAGAGATAATTCTGAAAACCGATCCGAGAGTGGCAACATGCCAGCCAGCACTTCCAGACTCATGGTATGAGTCGAGTGCATACAACCTAACGCGATACGAAGACACCGATACTGAATACGTTCCAGTTTGATGATGTGCGACCGAGCCGCTGACTGAAAACAAAAACTACCGTATTCTATAACCGACAAAATCGTTGTCCGGTACAACGTTAGAAGATCTTGCGGATGCGCTCCCCACCAGGTCCCGGTAATTGTGCAGAGAAAGTTGATCCTTTGTTGGCACTTTCGCTTCAGATACTCAATGTGGGATCTCCAGGTGCACTTTGAATCGAACCAGACCCCAAGATATTTAAATGACATAGAATGAGTTATCGGTGTACCCAAAATTTGAAGCTTCGGTTGTGCAGGGTTATGCTTCTTAGAAAAAACTACCAACTCAGTTTTCTCCGTAGAGAATTCGATACCTAGCTCGAGAGCCCAAGTAGACAAATTGTCCAAGGTATCCTGTAAGGGTCCTTGCAGATCGACCCCATTGGGTCCCGTGACAGACACTACACCGTCATCTGCAAGTTGTCTTAACGTACAATTCTCACTCAGACAACCGTCAATGTCTTTGACATAAAAATTATACAAAAGGGGGCTTAAACATGATCCCTGGGGGAGACCCATGTAGCTAAATCGAGAAGCTGTAGAGGTTCCATGAGAAAAGCTCATATGTTTCTCTGACAGCAAATTGTACAACAAATTGTTCATTAATGGTGAAAAACCACAAGCGTGGAGTTTATCTGAGAGAACTTCAACAGATACTGAATCAAAAGCCCCCTTGATATCCAAGAAAACAGAAGCCATTTGCTCTTTTTTAGCAAAAGCTAACTGAATCTCTGTGGAAAGCAACGCGAGGCAGTCGTTCGTTCCTTTACCCCTACGGAAACCATATTGAGTATCTGAAAGCAGGTTGTTCGTCTCAACCCATTTGTCCAGGCGGAAGAGGATCATTTTCTCCAACAACTTTCGAATACAAGATAACATCGCGATGGGTCGATAGGAGTTGTGGTCGGACGCGGGCTTACCAGGTTTTCGAATGGCAATAACTCTCACTCGTCTCCAATCATCCGGTACAATGTTGAGAGCCAGAAACTGATTAAACAAGTTCAACATGCGCCTCTTAGCGACGTCTGGAAGGTTCTTAAGCAAGTTGAACTTGATTCTATCAGCCCCTGGAGCCGTATTGCCACACGAAAGGAGTGCGAGAGAGAGTTCTACCATTGAAAAAGGTTGGCTGATCTCATCTATCGAATTCGTGGTTTCGCGAGGAAACATTTGTGCTGGAACAGAATCTGGACAAACTTTTCGCGCGAACTTGAGGATCCATTGGTCCGAATACTCCTCGTTCTCGTTGTTCGTAATTCTGTTACGCAATCTTCGCGCCGTGTTCCAAAGGGTATTCATCGACGTTTCACGCGATAGCCCGTCCACGAATTGTCGCCAGTAACCACGTTTCTTGGCCTTGATGAGGCTCTTAAATTCTCGTTCGAGAGCCGTGTACCTTTCGAAGTGCTCAGGTGTTCCACGTCTACGAAAAACTTTGAACGCGTCGGACTTTTTGCGGTAAACCTCGGTGCATTGCTGATCCCACCATGGAGAAGGAGGTTTCCTGTGAAATGACGTTCCTGGAACTGGTCGAGTTTGAGCTTGAAGCGCGCTTTCCAAAATCAGGTTGGAGAGGAAGTTATATTCCTCCAGCGGTGGAAGCCCTTCTACCGTTGTAACGGCTTCATCTATTGCTGTCCTGAACCTTGTCCAATCGATATTACGAGTTAGATCATACGTGACGTTGATCGATTCCGGCGGAGTGAGCCCGGTGGCAACCGAAATTTTAATAGGCAAATGATCACTACCGTGGGGATCCTGGATCACATTCCACGTGCAATCCAACGATAATGAATTCGAGCAAAGTGTGAGGTCTAACCTACTGCCAAGTGAGGATGGACCAGCCAAGCGTGTAATTTCTCCATTGTTGAGAACGGTCATATTGAAGTTGTCACAGAGGTCATATATCAAAGAAGACCGGTTGTCATCGTACAGTTCTCCCCAGCCGGTACCGTGAGAGTTAAAATCTCCCATGACCAACCGCGGAGCAGGAAGAACCGAACAAATATCTGAAAGTTGTTTCTGGTTTATTGAGGCTCTAGGAGGAATATAAACGGAAGCAATGCAAAGGCTTTTATTTTTAATAACAGCCTGACATGCGACAACTTCAATACCTGGAATTGGAGGAAAATTCACTCTATAGAAGGAGTAGCACTTTTTGATCCCCAAAAGTACTCCTCCTCCACGTGAATCCTCACGATCAAGCCGAATAATGTTGAAATCGTGAATCGGAAGATCGATTTCGGGTGAAAGCCATGTTTCACAAAGAGCAAATGCATCACAACTGATATTGTGAGCTAAAAATTTAAATGATTCCAGTTTAGGAATAAGACTTCGACAATTCCACTGCAGAACAGTGATCAAATCCCCGACCTCTTTTGGCAAATTATCCATCGAAGGAAATGATAGCTGCAAGGAGGGGCCACTTTAATGTTAATTTCTTTAAAAAAGTTTTCACAGTGGGAAGCATTGCCATAACAATGCTTTTAAGAGGGTCAGACATTTCGAGGTACTTGAAAATACCTTCCACAATATCGTCAAATGAGAACAGCCCAGATGAAGAGGGGGCTTCTGTTCTAAAAATCGGGGCATCGGGGGTTCTGGATGTCCCCGGGAGAGATGGGAAATCCTGTGTGTAGTTGGCACTTCGAAAACCAGGAGGATTTGGATTATCCTTATTTCCACTGCTCTTTGAATTGGGCATGTTGATTTGGGGCTTCTTTTCAGCTACTTTCCCTGCTCGGATGCGTCTTCGCTTCCGTGAAGCACCTTCCGGAAAACTGAAAGAGGTCCCCTCCTCAACCAAGTCCGAATCAGACTCGTCATCTGACAGAGCAGCAAAAGGATTTGTATTGATATCGGGTGGCGAGGCTTTTTTAAGCATTTCTGCAAAAGATTGCCTTGAACGTTGTTTCAGAGAACGTTCCAATTTTTCCCCGCGTTGTTTGTACGCCGGGCATGACGAAAGAGCATGGGGAGGAGTTCCCTTGCAGAAAACGCATTTTAGTGTGTTATCTGCACAGGGACCAGCCTCATGTTTCTCCCCGCAAGTTGAGCAGCGTGCCTTATTGCCGCAATGAGAGGCCGTATGCCCCATCTGCTGGCAGTTTTGGCAGATCATTACCCGGGGTACAAATAACCGCACAGGTAGCCGAAGTTTGTCCAGTTCTAAGTAGTGAGGAAGGGCAGAGCCAGAAAAGGTCACCCGAAACGAGTCTGTGGGGGTAACTTTTTTCTTACCCTCGCTGTGCGATATTTTCACTAATTTTGTTACTTCCAGTATCTGTACTGGGGGGAGCAGAGGGTTATTGAATCGGCCAACCGCCCGCTTCTCCAAAATTTCAGTGCACAGACTCGCCTCTGTGACCACTCCTACAATCTCCACATCACGAGCTGGAATATAAACTCTATATTCCAGTGTAAAATGCTGGGAGGAAGCAATCTCATTAGCCTGCTTCATGTTAGAGACGACAACACGGAGTTTATTAAATTTAACTTTCGTGATCTCTGTCACGGCTGAGAATCGCTTCGTCAAATCAGTAGTTATTTGGTACACGTTCAGAGGTTTAATTTTGGGCTGAAAGTAGACAACCCATGGACCGACCGAGTCCATTGGATAAGATCGCGGCCGGAAATTTATTTGTGCCTCCCCATCATCAGGTGGCAAAGGCACTTTTTCAGCTAAACCGTCCATGTAGAAGAAACCTCTTCAACATGCACGATTTGCCTTACTTGTGGGAGCGTTGAACGCCCCCAAAAATTTAAATCACACACAAACACAAAACAGGAACACACACAAATTAACGCTAAACTCTAGTGGGATGAGAGACAGAGGAAAAAAACTTAACTAATATTACTGATCTGTTGCTGCTGCTGCTGCTGCTGCTGACGCACCGTATGCCTGAACGTCGCACTTCTATGCGGGCAGCGGGGAGCGGTGCGCTGCGTAGGTGTACGGGTGAATCCGATCGCCTTCTGGTGCACTCGCTCGCCGATGTCGGATGACCGTTGGCGATGTAGTGGTGTATCGCTGGTTAGCGTCACCACGCGGGGATGAAGCGAAAATGAGCGGGATGATAATTCGCCAGCAAGCACTGCTTGATTTTCTTATTTCACTGGAAAACCACACTGCCTTCTTAGAAAAAAAACTCACATTCACTCCTTTCACTGAAGTGAATAGATTTTGAGAAAAAAAACTAATTATTTCCAAGGATCGCACTCGAAAAATCTTCCAAAATAACGGAGCGCTGGATCGAACGGACTTTCTTCTTTCGCTGAACGAAGTGAGATGCGCCTCAAATACTGTTGGATATTGTCCCATACGAGTTTTTTTGAACCATCTGTGAAAAAAACAAAAGAGCCCGGACGAAGACTTGGCCCACCTTATTCCCATAGGTAGCGACTTGTTGCGACCACTTTAAAGGGAATTTCATAGTTTTTTTCATCGGCATCCAGTCTACTATTGAGTTTGTCGCTGGATTCAAATGAAAGTTTTTAAGGATCTCTAAATGGCTCACCAATTTTCCTTTTTGAATCCCGACAGCTCGTATCCTTAGTTGAAAACATTTCCCTGCTTGCAACTCTATAAATTGATGAAGTGGTAATAAATTCAAGAGGGCATTTAGCGCCATCGATGATGTGCTATGCATTGCCCCGGTTATTGAAAGACATGCTAGTCTTTGCAGCTTACCCAGTTTTTTTTTTCTGAGCAGGTACTTCTTTTGTTTTTGGCCACCACGCTAAAGAGGCGTAAGTAATTCTTGGCCTAACTATGCTGGTATAAATCCATTTGCACACAGACTTCTTTTTTTGCCAAATGTTCTTTTAAAGACCCAAAAGGCATTTATTCCTTTACTAATAACACTATCTAAGTGTAAGTTCCAGTTTAGTTTTCTGTATAAAGTAACACCGAGGTATTTTACTTCCGTGGAAAAATCAATTGAAACCCCCGTTATAGTCAGTTTAGGCAATGATACCGTTCTTCGCTTTGTAAACGGTATAATTACCGTACCAAACATGATCGGCATATCCAACTACTTTAAATGCAAGATAGATTAACTTTTTCAGAAGATCATCAACTACTAGCGACCAAAGCAAGGGTGACAGAACTCCACCTTGTGGGCATCTTTTCTGTGGTCTGACTACCAATCGCGATCCACCGAAATCTGCAAACATTACTCGATTGTTAAGCATCGTCTCTATCCAACTTATTATGTCTTTGTCAAAGCGTCTAGTCTCCATGGCTGTGCACATGGAGCAATGAGATACAAAGCCCCTTCTATGTCTAAAAATGCACATAAAGATATATCCTTGGCTTTAAATGAATTATCAATTTTTGTTATTAAGCAACTCAGTGCCATAATAGTAGACCTTCCGCTTTGGTATGCAAATTGGGATTTGCTTAGAGGAAAACTCTTCAAAAAATGTTGATTTAACAAAGGCATCCATTATCCACCGCACACTTCGTTTTGGCCATTACCACCCTGAAGGCGTCACTGTAAACTCTGTCCACCAGTACACCAGCAACTTCCCATTTCTAGGTTTGACCTTCCTAGGGAAGTTTGCGCCGCACTAACGTGAAAGTAAGGACTGTTCATTACAGAAAGTGGACACCTGTTTCTCAAAGGAACATATTTATTTTCGAACAAATTCATGTGTTTGCGTTATATAAATGAAAACCAACAAACATATGACCGTACTCACCTGAGTTTGAATATTAACTTCTCATTTCTGAAAAACGCTCGGACTTTTCTCTTGATTCCTCCCATTAGATTCCGCACAACCTTCTCCGTAACTTTTCGTTGTGCTGTTGACCAGATTTTCTTGAAGCAGTCGACAGAGCTTGCTTCTCTTCCATCTTTCTTAAGATGCCGCTTAATTATTGCCCAGTATCTTACGATAGAACGCAGCTTAGGGCAGTTTGGGGGATTTTGACATTTTTCGGCAAAATCGACTTTTTCCTTTCTGAGCATCTCCAGTTCTGATCTGGCCAAAACGATAGAGGATCCGTATGCTTTTGGTAGATGGGTAGAAGCTGTTTTGCGATGCATTCTTTTCGGTAATTTTCACTATTGATTGTACCCGTTGTGAAATACGAAGCACATTTCAAGCCACAGCATCAAATGTCTTGCCGCACCAAAACCTTTTTCGCAAATTTTTCGGTTCGGATGTATCGTCAGGCACATTTGTTCTCTGCTCAACGTAGAAAAATTGCGGCCCCGGAAGTGTACTGGTATTCCATTTGACGTACGTCTCGTTGTCCATCAAAACGCACCGGTTCGGCTTTTGGAGGAGAACGTCAAACAAGTTCCTTGACCGTATTTTCGAAGAAGCTTTCTGTGAATCCATCCTTTTGGGTGCTTTCTGCTTCTTTTAGAGTCTGATATTGTTATGCTTTTAATATTCTGCACAGTTCTCATATCCTTTTTGGCAATTTCATGAACAGAACACGGTTTACGCGACTTCAAACTACCAGCTCCTTTTTCTGGTCCGATGCGCCCTTTTTACGTCCAGATTTCGGTAAATCTTCAACAAATCACGTTTTTCCGAACATTGCAGTGTTCAATGCACTTCACGCGTTTTGCCAATTCTCGAAACGACAACTTTTCGGAAAACCATTTGTGCAGAATTAATTTGCGAGTTGATAGCTGATCCGACCCATCGTTCGAAATTTCTTACTTTTTTTCGATTTTGTCAAGTGTACATTACACACTGAGCAAATATTCACAATTTTTCTTTAAGTTTTTATCCTAAACCATTGATAAAAAGGTGTCCACTTTCTTTTATGAACAGTCCTTGGCGATACAAGTTGATCATCGCACAGGTCCTAAGTTTCGCACATGTTTCGTTTCCTTGCAAGCACCGCTTTGAATATTTCATTGTCGAAATATGATGCCATCTGCGGGTGAGTGGAGTGGGTGCTCTTTCCTCCGTAATAAATGTTCAGTACTGTTGACAATACTATAACTAACCGCCAAGTGATCACTGTGAGTGTTGCCATCCTCCACCCTCCAGTTGCTCGTTACCCCAGGGCTACAGAACGGTCGATGTAGACTCAGCTCCGTTTCTTTAATAGGTACTCTTGGTATATGACAAGCTTCATATTTTGACAGTATCAATCGCCCTAAAAGTGAATTAAAAATTAAACTTTTTTAGGATTTTGAGATGGAGAGTTGATGTCTTCAGCAAAATTGTAGAAATAGTCAATACAAACTACTGTGCCGAAAACATATAAATTGTATGTTCACCCAATTGGAGATAGAGAGCGTTATATAAGAACTAACTTCCAACTTGTTTTTAATTTTAAGGACAATATAATGTTCAACAAAGTTATTTGCAATTTTTTAAATACAAAACATTTTAGAACAAAAAAACGGAAAAAAAAAGTCCAATAACTCATCCTACTGAAATTATGCAGGTATTGCTTATTCTAGAAATATTTGTATTTAGATATTTTAAATAACTTTAAAGAACATTATGTTGTCCTTAAAATTAAAAACAAAATGTTTTAGTTAAAAATGTGTTTTTGGAGGTTAGTTCTTATAAAACGCTCTCTATCTCCAATTGGGTGAAAACATACAATTTATATGTCTTCAACAAAATAGTTTGTATTGACTATTTCTACAATTTTGCTGAATACATCAACTGCCTATCTCAAAACCCTAAAAAAGTTCAATTTTTATCTCACTGTTTAGGGGGATTGATCACAAAAGTAATGCCGTCAAAATATAAAACTTGTCATATCTAGCAACTTTGCCGAAGATGCCATTGCTCTAGCTCCACTATTTAGGGAGCTATCAGTTGAGAGCGTTTGAATCGACTTTTTGACCACTGCATCGAGGCGGCGCGTAGCAGCTGTAGAAACACTCACGGTTGAAGTTTAGTTAGGATATCAGCACTATGATAAGCGACTTGGTTAACCCGTATAGGCCGGGCACTTTGGGCTTCCCATAACGTGCTTGTCGTCCCGTTTCCCGGAACACATCAAGCACTTTGGGAGCCTTTTGGTCTACATCTCAACACCTTCTACACAGTAGGCTGTTGTCGGGTCTTTTACAATTCCAGAGCATCTAAAACATGGTTTTGGTGGCATGGTCAGTGGACAAACCGACCATGCCACTTTTAGAGCCGAGTCCGCGTCAGCTCTGACAACCGTATCGGGTTTACCTGGGTCTCAAATGGTCCCTTCCGAAGCCGTACTGCCGTTTTGGCTACCTCGACTCCCCATTGCTCCCTCAATGCCGTGGAGTCCTCACACGCTTCCGTGATCTCATCCAGATTCCTAAAGATTATTCTCCGAATGCTTATAATTCTAGGCGTTGACGATTACACGGCAGGACAATTTAACTCAATTTTGAATCGTTTTTGACTCTCTTGCGTCAAAAGTGGAGTCACTCATTTATGAGTAACGGTGACTGGGATTGAAAAGTCGACATATCTCAAACATTGATTTGATTTAATTCGGTGTCTTAGATATGTCGACTTGTCAATCCCAGTCACATTTACTCATAAATGGGTGACTCCATATTTGACGAAAGTGAGTCAAAACCGATTCAAAATTGAGTTAAATTGTCCCGCCGTGTATGGCCTCGCCACGATTTCTCTTCCGGTCATTTCCTTTGGGGTTCACTCTTTCTATCTCTCTCCCGGTTTTTCGTTTTATGCACCTTCAGCCACTGCACACTGAGAAATAATGAATTTTAAACGAGACTTACTTCCTGTTTGTAAAAAGTCGGGGAACGTAGAGAAAGATTTCGTGTAAAATTATGTCTCCTGAAATTGACACACACGCAATTCGACAAAAGATGTGTTTGATTGAATTTATTTTCTCATCTCTTTCAACTCTTTCTTATGTGCCAAAGGACGCTTGCATGTGTCGGTCTCCGTGGACAGAAATTTACATGACATTTTGGTAGTGTGTGGTTTTCTTCTTGCGTGTCAGCCCTGGCACTTGGGCCACCCCTGGCGCTTGACTTATCCTCCCGGCTGTTGTTGGTCGGCACTGACTGACACCGCTACTACACACAACAAAAGTTTTATAAAATTTGGGGGTGCGGGGACGACGACACATGCAAGCGCCCTTTAGCACATAAGAATGAGTTGAAAGAAATGAGAAAATAAATTCAAACAAACGCACCTTTTCTCGTTTTTTGTATGTATCAGTTTCATGAGACGTAATTTTTCACGGAATCTTTGTTCACGTTCCCCGACTTTTTACAACGATCAATTACGTCTTGTGTAAAATTAATAATTTCTAAGTGTGTACGTTCGGGTAAGTCTCTGGGTCCTTGGCCACCAGTCGCTTCTTAGAAGTGCCAGGCCCCACTTCTCTGGATGAGTGCTTCGCACGGTTGAAGTCTCTGCTCCCATGGTGGATGGGATGGAACCTCTCACGGAGACAGACGCGTCCGCCTGCGTGTGCTTTATGGTCATGCAAACGCACAATGGATGGCGCCGGGGAGTTCCACAACATCGTGTGAGGCGTGCTCATGCAGGCACTCCTGTTTTCCGAAAAATTGACGCTCTCATTAGACCAAACGACGATTTCTCAGAGCCCGATGATAATTTGACGACATCTCTAGATCAAAGAGGGGTAATTAGATCATTAATTAGATTTGACGAACTACCATCAATTTCTTCAGAAACATTTGCTACTGAAATTCTGGTTTATGGTCAGAATTTTAATCGCATGAAAAGTACATAAAAAAATGAACGAAATTCATAAAAATATCTTGAGTTCATCTTTTTCGGTAATTTTAGGTACTGAAACAAGTTGGAATAAAAGTGTGAAAAGTGAAGAAATTTGTTGGTAGTGATTATAATGTTTTCAGAGATGATCGTGATTTAGTTTTAACCCAAAGAAGGTCAGGTGGTGGAGTTCTTATTGCTATTTCTACAAAATTGATATCAGAACTTCTTGTTTCGCAAAATTTAAAGAATTCAAGCATGTATGGGTAAAAACTTATATCGATGGTGAAACTCATATTTTTGTCACAGTTTATTTTCCATTAGATCAAGCTTGCAAGTCAACATATGAAATCTTCTTTCAAGCAGCAGAAGAAATCGTATCAACCTTTCCCTCTGAATTTGAAGTTCATATCTATGGTGATTTCGTTGCGTTGATGCAGATTTTATTCCCGATTTCGAAAATAAGAGTATTCTACTTCCAGTCGTTGGGGGCAGTGTAACTTTGCAATTTATTTTTGAGAAAATTGCATTTTTAGGACTTAACCAAATAAATCATGTTAAAAATTTACGAAACTGTTACTTAGATTTTTTATTAACAAAGACACATGAAGATGTCTGTATTAGTGAATCTCTCTCCTTTATGGAAAAATGAAGCTTTTCACACAGCAATCGAGTATTCTGTGTTTGTGCGTAAGAACCACAACCCCAACAACTGTGATTACGAGGATATATTTGATTACAAGAAAGCTAATTATGACAACATTAAGTTCAAACTGAGTAGAGCGAATTGGCAATCCATTTTAAAGGATCAAGAAAATCTTGAATGTGCAGTAGAGGTATTTTATAAATTGTTGATGGAAATAATTCAAGGGGAAGTTCCACTCACGAGGAGACGACGAAATTATTGCTCTAAAAATTCAATTTGGTTCAACAAGCAAAAAATTAATTTAAAAAATCGGAAGCAAAAGGCTCACAAAATGTACAGAAAACAAAATAATCAAATTAACTTGGAAAAATATTTGAATATTTGCGACCAACTTAATTTAGCTATTTCTTCTGCACTAACTGAGTATAACATTAAAACTGAAAAAGAAATTAAGTCATGTCCAAAAAACTTCTTCACTTACGTCAAAACCAAGTTAAAATCGTGTAGCTTTCCCTCAAAAATGACTTTGGATGAAAAAGAAGGAGACAGTTCAGAAGATATCTGTAACCTTTTTGCAACATTTTTTCAAAAAACAAATTGTAAATTTTCTGATAAAGATCGTGACTTTGAATACTTTTCATACTTTCCTGATTTTTCAAGTAATGTTGGTATCTGTCAAATTAATGCGCAAGATATTTTGAAAGGTTCAAAAGATTTAGACGCAAGTAAAGGTTCAGGACCAGATGGAATCCCACCAGTATTTATGAAAAATTTAGCAACTAAACTCACATCCCCCTTATTCTGGCTGTTCAATATGTCGCTTGAATCGGGAAAATTTCCAAATAAATGGAAAAAGTCTTTCTTAGTACCCATCTACAAATCAGGTAAAAAATGAGATATCAGAAATTACCGTGGGATTGCCATTATTTCGTGTATTCCTAAACTTTTCGAATCAACTATTAACAAAAATATGTTTAGTCAAATAAAGCATATAGTGACGACTGCACAGTACGGTTTTTTTGAAGGCCGTTCAACTACTCCAAACCTTTTAGAATTTGTAAATTATTCAGTAACTGCAATGGACAGTGGTAATCACGTAGAAGCTCTTTACACTGACTTCAGCAAAGCGTTTGATAGAATTGATATTCCAATGTTCATTTTCAAGCATGAAAAAACTGGAATTGATATGAGACTCCTCAAATGGATTGAGTCGTACTTAACGGACCGCCAGCAAATATTGAGATTCAATGAGAAAAAATCAAATACAAACCATGTCACATCGAGGGTTCCCCAAGGCTCTCATTTAGGTCCGCTTCTTTTCATTTTATATGTTAACGATATTTCATTAATTTTAAAAAATCTCAAAGTTCTTATCTATGCAGATGACATGCAGCTATTTTTAGAATTCAGTAATGAAGATGATATGTATGTTTTGCAGAATGAAATACAAGTTTTTCATAAGTGGTGTTGTAAAAGTCTATTAAAACTAAATGTTAAAAAATGTAATCACATAACTTACAGCAGAAAACCAAGTGTTGCAATTGTATAAGGTAATCAACATGTTGAAAAATGTGATAAAATAAGAGATTTAGGAATTATTTTAGTGAATTATGGAGAGTGTGAGCTGTTTAATGGAATACCTGTAACTAGAAAATAAGAAGAATGATTAGTAATTTCCATTTAATTCCAACTACCTTTATTGCTTATCTTGACAGATACGCGTATTTCGTCTACAATGTGCAGACTTCTTCAGTGTCGTGTACTAATACTCGACTGAAAGAAAACCTTCGCCACCTGCCGTATTTATCCTATTTTCTAAGTACAAACACTTGTACCTACAGCTAACATTTCTTGTACCTAACCTATCCTGAGTCCAAAACAAATATTATGCTTGATATCTACCTCGCCTTTTCTTTATACCCAACCTGATTATTCCGTAGCAGCGGGTGTTCCCGACGCAGTAACATTTTATGTTATTTGCGTTTTCCAAATTTTGAAATGACAACCGGTATAGTATATGAAACAATGTGAAATATATGAAATTCAACCATTTTCGCTGATATTCATCCAGATTTACATACGGATGTAGTTGACAAGGACAACGAACATAAAGAGATTCCTTCATCCACATGTCATCACAAAACTTTTCAAAACATCATGTCACAACCTTGGAGCCTACAATATTTTGCCATAACAAGCAAATAACACATCACCGCCACATCAATGCACGACCTAGACTTAGTTCTCATAACTCTTACTTATACTTGCTGAGCGTATTTCAATTTGCCATGACCTACATGCGGATGTAGTAAAAACCTATCACCGTTTCAACCTCCTCATGCTTAAATCAAACCACTAGAGGGTATTTGTTCAACACAACCGGCAAGTTGTACATGTAACTGAAGAGCTTAAACAACTTTTCTCAACCACAATGGAAAACAGTCACTGTATACATTCACCACAGGTAGTAATGTAGATAAATCCCAAGAATGAAGTGAACCCTGCCAAAATGCACCACCCTGGAGTTCAGAGTAACAATGTTCGGATGAAAATTTAATACCGTTGAATGCTTAATGTTCCCTTCGACCACCCGTTCGTGAAAACCCATGAAAAAGCAATTCTGCTATAGTTTTTCATTTGTGCTTGAGTCAATGAAACACATCCAACCACTAACTAGGAGTGTATTTCGAATCACATGAAACCACACTTCTGCCATTCGTATTCAAGAAGGAAGTGTCTTGACCACTACAGGTGTACTCGAGGATGATTTAATTAACATTTCGGATTGACTTTTTGGTTCATCTTGTTTCAGTTAATTTGGAACCATATTCATTGAGTCAGATTATCTCTGTGGCTTGCCATATTTTCTAATGAGAAAAATATTCCACATCAAAGCTCGTCGAGCCAACAGTCAATTAGCTTTGATGTTTCTCACATGATTGAATTCTACTGCCGGTGAATTTCACCCCAACTCGTCTGCTGAGTTGGCCACACCGTATAAGAATCGAATGAAACTTTGTGTGTGTCAAGATTTTGTCATTTTTAGCACCTTTGCAATACATTATTGATCGCCCAATCCTAGCCGTTCGAGACGAAAGTTTGCAAAGTGTGAAAAGATAATCTTAAAGCAACAATTGCATTTGCAAAACAAAAACAAACGAAGAAGAAAAAAACAATCTGAGATTGCTTATAAGAATTCCGCGGATTGAAGTGAAAGTATTCAAAAAATTAAAAGAAACTTTAAAACCTTTATATAGATAAAGAATTTGTAGTCCTGCATGTGTCTTTGCATTATATTGCGAAAAACTATACGTTGTCATTTATAGGACAGTAGTTAATTGAACATGTTAAGTTTTCGCATTGAAAAGTCAATGGTTAAAATTACTTATAAGCATAGCATAGCATAACATAGCATAGCATTTTTCGATCATACACAATCCTGGGTTAGCTGTTGTAGAGATGATGGAAGCGCCAGGAGAGCTGCCTTGGATGTGACAGCCTCTTCATCCATCGATCTCTTTACACAACACCTGGCCAGGTCCTTACACACCCAAAAACGATCAAGCATTTCAGCAAAATGATTTGCTGAAAAGCCATCAGCAAATATTACGTTTTACTGAAAATCAGCAATTTGGTTTGTTTTTGCTGAAAACCAGTGAACTGGCCCAGATTGCTGAACATTCAGCATCTTAAATCACCTAACTGTCAGTCTGTCAAATTAATCAAAAAGAAAAGAAAAACGTTTTCATCGTTTTTTCGGCAGCGCTCGTGCAGTTTGCGACCGGTTTAATTGAAGTTTTGTGTTAAAACTTGTATAAATTATCGACGACTTCAGTGCAGGAAGCTCTACTTAATCTTAAGGCAGACCGTTGTGATGTGGAGGAGTTGTTTGGTAAGTAAAACAGATAAAAATAACTCTATGTTTTCTACAGCGTCGACAAAAATGGCGAAAATTCTCAAATCTTTCTCCTGCCTTCAATTCGTTGAGGAATATGTTGATGGGCTTCGACGACATTTGAAAGTGCATCAAAGCAAAGAAAACACTTCAACAAAGCGCTTGTGCAATATACATGCACTAAGAAAGGTTGCCGCATAAGCTATCGGAAGTTCAGCCGCTTGAAACAGCACATCTTTACAAAGAATCCGATAAAGGTACCAGATACACATTACCAACTACAGTAAGAAAAACCTCAGCTTCAAAAATAAAATTTCAACCGCACTGAGGGGAACATTTCACCTTTTATGGAGAATATAGATGCAAAACTGGTTGATGCAGAACTAAGTAACATTTCAACTGAAATATCTTTACAAATTTTAGAAGAAACCTCAATTTGTTTCAATTCAATCAAAATAGTATGAAAAAACCAAAATAAAATATGGTTTTAACAATCCCAACTTGAAATGGAAACCAGAGAGCTAATTTTTCAGAAAATTGATATTTTTTGCTGAATTCTACCAGCAAAGTACCGTCAAATCACGGAACAGCCAAAATTTATGAATTTTCAGCAAAAATCAGATGTGTGTGTGTGTGTCTTCACAATCAATCTCCCACTGACCGGCAGTGCTTTTATGGAAGAAAGTTGTCTGCATTGGTTCAGTAATTCATATGTGATCACTATGTGCAAACATTTTTAGCCCTGGAGATTGAAGGCTCTATTGAAAATCCAACGACCCATTTCAAGAATGCCTGTTCCTACACGTACATTCTGAGGTCATCTTCATATACAATAAGCCCCGCATGAAAATCTTCACACATCAAATGGATATGTGAAGAGTTTTTACACTTCCAGAATCAAAAATGGAAATTCTTGATCCTGGCGTGTATATAGTCAAAGTATATATTTGATAATATTAAACGACCTCACCAACGTTCCTTATCTGATGCTGGAAAGCTCGTCCGGATGCGGGAGCGGGTCACTAAAAACACAAAAAATGGGAAAAAACAACCCATCTTAAGAAACACGACCTGAACGCACTATGAGAGGGATTCCATTCACAACGTCCTACGCAAAGCACTCGGAAGAACTATAATTTCACGATTTATTTCAGTAGAATGAAGGAATATTTTTTAATTTTATATCCGCCAAAATGACGCAGCGAGAGCAAAACACGTCATTTTCAAAGCACGGCTTGCTGCGATCCATTTTCGGCAAAAATCAGATGTATACCGAAAGTTCAGCAAACTTCTGTCAAGTAGGATGACATTTCGCATTGCTGGAAAAATAAGTAATTTTATATTGCTGAAATGATGACTGAAGATTCAGCTCGGCAAAATTCAGCCAAATTTTGCTGATTTTCATTGAAAAAAATTGGGTGTGTATATTTATATGTATATAGGTCGTTGGGAGTGACGAACCTAAGAAAGTTAATGCATTCCTTTGTTGTCCGCTTTTTGGGCTGGATCACAGGCGCTTCTTAGTTGTATCAAGGCTCCAAGGCCAAGAGCGTATTGCTTTTTTTGCGTGAGAGATTGTCTGTCGGTTGGAACATGAGCACTAACTCTTGTCCTAGCCTTTTATGGCTTATGGTTATAGCTCCATGACTCTCTTTCTGAAAATAGAAGGACGCGCCGACACAAATAATCCAGATAAGAATTCATCATGTCCCTTTCGACCGACACCCGATATTGCACGGACAGGACAAAGAAAAGGCCAACAAGACCTCCAATATTTTAATTTCCCGGAACATGTGACTTAGAAAACCACAAGAAACACTTCCAACCTCACACTGGAATTGTACATCGCTCCTCTAAGCAGTCTAAGTATAACTTTATATCACTTTTTCACTGTTCGAACTTTTTATCATCGACAAAAGAAACCGACCGACATACGCCTCCCATAAGGGAAGGTCCATTGATTATGTCACGCAGTAGGGGGAGGGGGGTTCGAGAAAACGTGACGATCCATACAAAAAAATTTGAAGGTCCATACAAAAAACGTGACATGGGGGGGGGGGGGGGTAACAAAACGTCAATTTTTGCGTGACGTAATTAATGGACGTTCCCTAATAACATCCTCGACATCCTCATCGAAACAATTTGCACAAGCATTAGCATTAGCATTGACGTTTGCACACCTCGTGGATGGAGCTACGATGACGAATAATTTGTTGAAGACATTGCATGCCACCATGAAACGAAACCAGTTACTGATTCGTTTCATCACGCACTAATCTCCACGAAGACACTCCTCGATCGCTCACCTGGACGCGTCCATGCAACCGTTGGTGATAGGGAGGATTTGGTATCTACCTTAAGAAGACACGGGGAACCAAAGTAGCCTTCAGTAGATATCAAAGGAAAACGAAAAAAAAATAGTCGGAGAAAATAGTGGAACAGAATGCTTTGTTTGGTGTAGAGAACAATAATTGATTTAAAAATGATCGTTGGGAGCATCTATTCTAAGAAGGTTAAGTGATGCTCCATTTCTCTTCAAACGGTTGGGACTTTAGCATTTACTATAGCATTTACCCTAGCTCCCTATGGCTTATGGTTATAGCGCCATTACTCGCTCTCTGAAAAGAGAAGAACGTCGGAAAATATAAGAACGGGCGGTGAAAGTGAACTTGTCAGATTTCTTGGATTGCTGCAACAACATTGCGTTACTTTAATATACAACTTTATAGCATAGCATAGCGTAGCATTTTTTTACCATACACAATCCTTGTCTGTTGTAGAGACGATAGAATCGCCAGAAAAGCTGCCTTGGGTATGACAGGCTCTTCAACCATCGATCTCTTTGCACAACACCTGGCCAGGTCCGTATGATCAGCAAGGAATGCGATGGAATCAGATGTCTACTTAAGAAGATGCTGACAACTCACCTTCATAGACATCTGGAGTTGGAAGTTGGATGGGATTGTGCGGTGCGAGAGCATATGTATATATTTATATGTATATAGGTCGTTCGGAGTGACGAAGCTAAGAAAGTTAATGCACTCCTTTGTTGTCCGCTTTCCTGAGCTGGAACACAGGCGTTTCCTACATCTATTCAGGCTTTTCTTGCGTGAGAGTTTGTGTGTCGGTTGGGACATGAGCACTTACTCTTGTCTTAGCCTTTTATGGCTATATTTTATGGTTATAGCGCCAATCCTCGCTTTCTGTAAAGAGAAGAAAGGTGCATTGACAACAAAGTCAAACGCTCCCCCCCCCCACACACGCACACAAATATGCGTTTGTGGGCGTACATGGCAGATGATTCTGGGGCGATGGGGGTGGTCTTAGGTTGCGTTTCACAACAATGTCATTTTAATCGTGTGGGATCTGGGTCGTCTGATTCTGCAATCTTATAAAATTTCATTGCTAAGACATGGTTTTAAAAACGCATTAGATCTGATTCAAATCAACAATTCCCTGGTAACCAATAAGCAGTTCCAAAGCGTCTTAATGGCAGCCTATCAAGCAATTAAGTCGTGTTAAATGCAACATAAATGCCTCTTTTAGCCCAATATACGGCTGTTTTACTGCCATGCTATTATAATGCTTCATTAATTGTATTTTGCATTCGATATGCTTGTTTCAGGCTACAAGCATTTAAATAGCATTGGAAATTCAACTTTACAACAGATAGCATTTAAGATGCTGATATAATGCTAATACAATGCTTGTAGCATCTGAAATGCAGATTAAGGGTTGATTTACTGCATATACTAATGCTTATTGGTTACCTGAGTAACATGCTGTTAAGGCCACTCACAGAGTGATTTAGTGGTTTTTCATTGAGAAGACTAGGTTATTTAGAACGATGCCTGAGAGTCGATTTGGACCAATTTATGTCAATAGCAATAGGCCTCTCACAAAATGTGCTTGGAAAAGCCATTGAATATAATTCGAAGACCGATTCAAACCAACAGAGAGAATGCTGCTTAGACCACCTACAAAGTGTAGTGGCAGTTCTTCTTATAGGAAAGGCAAGACAACCTTCAGTAATGCTTGGGATATTATTTGAGCCGACATATATCAACAGTAAGGATGCTGCTGCGTCTCTCACAAAGTGATTATCGAAGTTTAACAAAATTGTAGACTAACTTCAAAAAAAAAAAAAAGTTCACGGAAGACCCCAGTGGACTACACCAAAGGACCTAACAGCTGACGTCACGAACTCTTCAAAAAACTACACACTTAGAAATTATGAATTTAACACTAGACGTAATACACGTCTGTAAAAAGTCGGGGAATGTAAACAAAGAATTCGTGTAAAATTATGTCTCCTGAAACTGCCACATACGCAATTCGACGAAAGATGTGTTTGATTGAATTTATTTTCTCATCTCTTTCAACTCATTCTTATGTGCTTAAGGACGCTTGCATGTATCGGTATCAGGAGACAGAAATTTACATGACATTTTGGTAGTGTGTAGGATCACTTACTTACACGAGAGATAGGCACAGAAAACAACACATGTCTCAACGGTTCAAGCTCAACCATATCAGTATTATGCAGGGCAGTGCTGCTAGAAAAATTGAACAATAAGCCATACCTTCAGCTGATTTGTACTTAACAATTTGCCCCACTTTGCGTTCTTGGAGGTATTTCATCTCAGTTTTAATTTCCAATAGAAAGAAACATTGAAGATACTGGGTGTCCTCCGGAGACTCGTAACAGTAATCCTTCCCGTAGCAAATCCCATACAAGCTCCAAATTATGATTTCACCGATCGACATGAGCCCCCTCACAGCTACTATAACAATCGAAAGGAAGCAGAAAAGTTACTCGGAGCTGACACCTTAATCTTGTCAAACCCTAACGTTCACTGCTTTATGTCAACCAAAACCCACACCAGAAACGCATTTTTTTCTATAATGTTACCCAACACACTCTTGTAAGCAAAAAAAAAAACCGTTCGTAGTGTAATTCACGGCTGGTTCCTTAAGATGTCAAACAACCCCCTACAAATAAAGACTCATAAACACGGTGAAACTCTCAACTCGTCTCACCACTCACAAACCACACAAGAATGATGCCAGAATCCCCGTCTACAACCACTTGTAATTCTGAGAGCCAGCCCACTACACTATTCAATATATTAATTAATAAGAACTATAAAATAATTGACATAGTCTTGTCTTTGTATTCTCCCCATACACGGAGTAACGATCTATGATGATGTTGTTTTTGAGAAGGAAATAATCTCTCATCACACGTGAGGCTCTAGGAGTAGACGGCACTTTTTTTGCTAGAACAAAGTTGTTAAGAGAAAGTATTGATAGGTCCTATCGTACCCCAACCAACGCTTACCAATCGTACCCAAACCAACGCTTACCAATTAGGACTTTTAGATTTCATAGACAACGGGGACCCCAATAGATTTATCGCACGAACTCAAATTTTAATTATCACAAATATTTGTCCAGAGTCGGTTTCGTTCTTATTGCCCCATTTATTCCTTTTCTCACTCAGTTGACTACCTCTGTTCTATCTGCGTTCTTCACTCGTATGTGTGTGTGTGCCTTGGTGTATTCTGGCTTTCTATTTATAAATAATACGGAAAGATCTAACCTTGTGCTTCTCGGTGTGCTGCAGCCATGTAGTACCTCTCGATGATGATGATGCTGTCAGTGGTGCATGTCTCGGATAAGCCGGTTATTTACTCGAGACGGTAGCCACCATACGTGAACACATTTAGACTTTTTTTCTTCTAGCGGGCCCGCTGTAATACTCGTTTGTTCGAGTGCTGCACTTCTGATGGCCCGTAGATGCGCTGGGGAATATCACTAACCCGCCAACGAGACATAGCTACAAGTTGACGAGTGGACCTTCCCAGAAACCGCGTGTCGTATGCAATCCCCTACATCTACCCAGACGTAACACCTTCGCTTGGTTTTAAAACATTGGCTGTACCATCTGCGATTTTATCAAAGCGATGTGACTTGCTTCGCGATCAGATTCAAATTCTCGCCACCCGTGGCGCTGCGATATTAAAAGAGGGCTTGAATGTGAAAATCACCCAATCTACAAGTGAATGCCTTTCGGCATTCCGGGGAGCGGTAGATTCAACATTTCTCACCCAAACTGCTTCAAAAACAAACTTTTTGCGGAGTAAATAGACGACAACATGGCTAACCGGTTTATATTGGATGATTAATAATTTTCTACCCGGCAAGCACATTCATTTAAATTGGGTATTATTCGCATCGGTTCCGCCCCACCTTGGGGGCCCGTGGGGTGGGGAGTTTTTACGGGGTGGGGGGGGGGAAAACTTAAAATTTCATGAATCTCTGTAAATTATTTTCGTTGTCCGAATGTGCCCCATGACTGTCCGAAACTACCCCACATACAGGGCACATCCGGACAAAAATGTAAATTGCTGAATTGCAAATAAACAACTCATAATTGCATAAACGCACACCTGTAACACACTCATATGATGCTTCGATGTCCAAATGACAACTAGGATGAATTCAGGATTGTTTGCAACGTTCACAAAAATATGAAAATTCGAAAGAAAAAGTGTCCGAAACTACTCCTCTTAACCCTAGAATATGTGAACTGTAAATTGTTGCATTAATTTAAAATTCACATATTGTATGTAGTTTAGGCCACTGCTTTAAAGGGCGAACACGAAATTATTGCGACACCGAAAATGTCATGCCAATTTTCTTATAATGTTTAGAATCAAACCAAAATTTTAGGGTAGTTTTATACATATATTTACTTCAAAAATCAAAAGAAAAGTTAATCGATGGAGCCTTGAGTGTAAAATTGAACGCATTTTCGCTTGATGCCCTCCATCAAAGTCTTTACAGTGTCATCCGGTACCAGTTTCTCAGTTTTTTTTTCCATTTTCTTAACATGTCCTTCTCGTCTTTTACTGTCTTCTTGCTCTTCCGAAGTTCCCGCTTCATCATTGCCCAGTACTGCTCCACCGGGCGCAGCTCCGGACAGTTTGGCGGATTCATGTCCTTTGGAACAAAATGGACAGAATTGGCCTCATACCACTCCAGGACACTTTTAGAATAGTGGCATGATGCCAAATCTGGCCAAAATAGCGGAGCTTCGTCGTGCTGCTGCAAGAACGGCAAAAGGCGCTTCTCGAGGCACTCAGATTTGTAGATCTCGCCATTTACTGTGCCCTTTGTCACGAAAGGCTCACTCCTCAGTCCGCAAGAGCAGATGGCCTGCCAAATGAGATATTTGGAGGCGAACTTCGACATTTTCTTCTTCTTAAATTTGTCGTCCACATAGAACTTGCTCTTGCCGGTGAAAAACTCCAACCCCGGAATTTGCTTAAAATCGGCTTTTATATACGTTTCGTCGTCCATCACACAGCAGCCATATTTTGTCAGCATCTTCTCGTAGAGCTTCCGTGCCCGAGTTTTAGCCGTCGAATGTTGCCGCTCATCGCGGTTTGGGAAGTTTTGTACCTTGTATGTATGTAGTCCAGCTCTCTTCTTTGCATTCTGGACGTAGCTCTGCGACATGCCGATCTTTTTAGCCAAATCACGGCTTGAGACGTTGGGATTTGCTTTAATCATCCGCTTCACCTTTCCCTCCGTCTTTTTGTTCTCCGGTCCCGGTTTTCTTCCAACTCCTTTGCCGTGGTCCAACGTCAACCGCTCCTGGAACCGCTTCAACACTCTGGAGACGGTTGAATGGTGAATGTTCAACATTTTTCCCAACTGCCGGTGCTACAGGTCAGGAAATTCCAGGTGTTTGGAAAGAATTTGTTCTCTCGACTCGCGTTGGTTTACCTCCATTTTCGTTGAATCGAAAAACACGACTTCGAGTTTGACAGCATATAAACAATACACATCAATGAGAAAGTGTGCAAAATTTGGTTGATTTTTACCCAATGGTAAAAAAGTTATGCCCTGTTGAATGTGTCGCAATAATTTCGTGTTCGCCCTTTATATGGAGCCGTCCTATTGTGCAATGGTTTAGCAGCGCGCAGAGGGGTTTACCCGGGGGCGGAAGGAAAACATAAGGGGAGAGGGGGGGGGCAAAAAACCCCGCGCCCCGCGCAGAGGGGGAAAACCCCACGGCCAGGGGGGGACGAGAAAAAAAAGGAAACCCCCGGGCCAGGGGCGAAAAAAAACAACATAAAGCTTTCTGGCAAACCACGCCAACAGGGCAGGATGTGATTTTATGTGATAATATTTTTGACCACAAAATAATTATAAAAAAATAATAAAAAAAAAAAAAATAAAAAAAGAAGAGGGAGGGAAATTTGTTGTGTGGGGGGGGAAATTACAAGTAAATAAAAATGTGCTGGGGATAGGGCCAAAACACTATCACGTGCTGTCATGACGAAAATATCGATGAGATCTAGACGAAAATCTTCTTCATCGTTTTTTCGCCCAATGAGATTTTCAGACGCAAATCGGTAAAAATCGTTGGTCATTTTTCATTGAAAATGACATTTGCCAGCCCTGCGCACAAGGCACCCACACTCCCATGCCTCTAAACAGTAATCTATTTAACCTGTATAGGGTGAACGCTCTGATAATTGCGGTAACTTTGAAGTGTTAGTTTCCTATAGTTGCTTATGGAGTCTCCATACACAACAATAGGAACCTAACGGTATAAAGATACCGCAACTATTGCAGCGCTTACCCTATGCAAGTTAATGTTCATAGGTAATAATATTGCTTTTTTTTCATACACGGTCCCTCACAAGATTCTGCAATACTTTATTCCCAAGGTCAAATACATACGAAACCTGAACCGGAACTTGAACGACAAACCATTCGCAAATGCGCTTGCTAATCTATTTATTTAGAGAATCAACATCAGTGTATTTGACCAGTTCCCGCACTCCAGAGTTCTCTGGGGTGCGGTTCTGAGTGTTCACTGCAGTATGTTTCAGAGCGCTGAGTTACCTCGCCAGTGGCTTCCAGAGGCCACTTCAAAAACTACAGATAAAGGAAGAGTGTGGTGAGTATGCTGCTGCGTGCAGCGCTCCTGCATGAACAATAAGAGAGGAAAGAGTGGTATGTTCGCTCTTGTCTCACACAGAGGAGAGGGACAAGTATGCTGATGACCATCACAAAAATCACCGAAAATCTTAGTCTATTGTGTCACAGTTTCGTTGGGCAGACGGATTGGCTAACTTACACAAATAAACGTGCTCTTTTTCACTCACGGTGATAATTTTTACTACGCGGAAGATTACCATCGTCTTCTAGAATACCTTCGAATGAAACTTTGGTTTTAGGCTCACTTGAGGAAAAATATTAAGCAAAAAACACCAAAACCAAACAGCTGAGTTGTAAGTCGTTTTTCGACTGAATTCCGAACACTGCGTGAACTTATGCAAAACTGCGTGCAAAACTTATTTAACTGAAGTTGTGCTCATAGGAACCACTTATACACACGCACTAGTAATCCGCAACGGCAGCTTGCACGAGTCAAAGTTCATAGTTCAGACTGCTCCAATTCACTTTTCTCCATTTTCGTTTACAAATTTCCGAATCATCAGCAAGAAATATCCAAAATTATCGACGAATTTTTAAGGCATGTACTAACGAGCACATAAGACTTGCACTCCGAAGAAAAAACCGTCGTCTTCGCCCAAAAGCACAGCCTACCATCGCCTCAACGAAACAATTTGCCCAAGCGCACTAATAATCCAGAGCTTCCACGAGTCACAGTTCATACTCCTAGTTCACAATGTGCCAATGCGCTCTTCTCCATTTTCGATAATACATTTCCAAATCACTCGCGAGATACATTCAATAAACAAACAGTAGAGCCTTTTTTTTCTCAATGGTTAAAATAACTTATAAATCTCAAAATAACAAACATGGAAAGAAATACAACCCTTCTTGTTGTCTTTAATATGAAACCACTTCAGTTGGAACACGTTGACGCCTGTCTGACATTAAAGCCCCTTAAAGAGTAAATTTCACATCAATGTTAATTTCAGCAGAGGTCAAAACTGACAGTGACTGTTTCAATGACCGTTCAATTCCACGACAGTTTGAACCAGTCGAGTTCAGCAAGAGACTAAAAAGTCTCGGCATACATAAAAAGTATCATTCGATGCTGAGATGGTGTTGCCGAGCCATGGTCGATTTGACGCGAAATTCGTCCGCCCGAGAAAAAAAAGGAAAATACTCACACACATACTGAAAGCAATCACAAAGTTTCTCCTGCGTCGTTCGTTGTCATATTGGTCGTCCGCCACTTGGACAGGTGCTTCGATAAATTGATAAAGAAGATAAGGTTAATAGAGCAAACGTGACTCACCGCCGAACTTGCACCTAAGGAACTGAGGCGGGGAGTTTTCACACAAAAGTTGTAGGAAAATCAAAGCTGCCAGGAACGCCGGGTGATATCAAGGATTATAGTTTTATCGTCGGTCACCGTAGGGAAGAGAGCAAATGGAGCCGCGTTCGAAGGAAGTTATTATTTAGGGTGAAAAGTTGTTCAATCTGTGATGCCGGGGATGAACCGGAACAAACGGTGATTATCTTGTTAGTTACGGCATTAGGTAAAACATGCTGCTCGGTTGTTGTGTAGGGATTAGGTGAGTCAAAAGTTGGCTTGATATCGAGTGGTAAGAATGTTGTTTCCGTATTGGATTATTTTCTTAGCAAACTAATGGAATCACACCTGATTTTATTTTCGATAATAATTGCTAAACTCTACTCTCGAGAAACCGCATTCGATGAATGGTTGAGACTACAATCTGTAGAAATACTTCAAAGAACGCTCTGATAAAAGTAAGCAAGGGTATGAGCGTCGACAGCCGGGATGAAGGCGAACTACCCCATTAACGCATGCTTCATTAACTGCTAATGACCTTCGACGGACGTGATTTGGTTGCAAAACTGCTAGGTTATTATTATGCCACTGGTGTATGGGAAACAAAAGCAAACATAAACGATAAAGAACTCTCCTTCTGATAATGACCTAGGAGCGAAACCCCACGTTGCGGAAATAATCTCTTATCCAATGCGTTAATTGTCTCCATTAAAGCGTTTAGCTTGAAAATTTCAAAGCTGGGGTGAATTATTAAAACGACATTGAGCTTAGAAACGTGATTTTGAAATTCTCGCACATTAACCCAATGGTACGTGACTTGAACCATTGATGGTATGTTTCATTAGACCAGAACATGTTAGTTAGGTAACTGGATGTTATGTTAGCCTATATTTGCAACTTGACGCTGGTTCTACAAAATAGCAATAGCATTTTGTAAAACTTAAAAATATTGTAAATCGCGTTGCAGGGAAGTGAAATGATGCCGATGTTTAAATGAATGTGAGGACAACTTTTTTTAAATGGATATCGTTATCAACCAAACATTCCTGATCAAAATATTGAGAAGTAAAATGATCTGAAAATCGTGTTGGAATAAGTTTGTTTTTAAACACTTTCGGATTTATGGATCAATATTCTGTTCTACAACGAAAAATATAAACGCCCTAGAATAAATCCTCGAGAATAGAGCATTGCTTCAGAACTTGAGAGAGAAAAAATTGTGTAAAATTATGTTTACATGTGGACGAATCTGATTTCTGATTCATTCGAAGAATTATAAATCGTTACAGGTTCATGTTAGGTTCAAACTGTGGAAGAATGAGTGAAATTTAAAAATATCATTTGGTATTGCAAAATTTTGGCATATGGTGGCTGGCGATCAAACCAAATACACTACCCGCTAAAATAATCATGAATCCATTCTAAACACGTGAAGTACTTCTATGATATATATTTATATCTTAAAATTATATTAAATCTGGTAGCGACAGTCGTAGTTTGATAGTGAGTTATCTTTGTTTGTGTATGCCTGATTTACTTAGAATTAAAAACTACTGTACTATTAATAAATTTAATACTACACTAAACTAATAGCTGCTTATTTGTTCAAAGGATATGCAGAATGTACTGAAAAGTCTTCAATCGATTGGAACAAAGAATAAGAATGATTCAGAAGCTACACCATGTTTTTTTACTCAAAAACTGAAGAGCAATTGAGTGGGGATTTCGTTAAGAGGTTCAATCGGAATAAGTAAATAAAATCCTAGTATTATTAATTCTTCCATGAATTCGAAAACTGGATTGCTTGCAATTTTATTATCCGTAATTTTGGTGTAGGTCACACAAAAAAAATTTCAAATGGTATTATAACAAAACATAAAATGTTTTATTTCCTTTACTTAAGAAACAACTGTTTCTAAGTGAAGTTATCTTAGCAAAGGTAGAAAATATCAAACACTTTTTATAATGTGAAAATTTTATTGCAATTATTTTAAATATTTTATTTTTGTGTTTTTTAAGAAAAAACACCAATCGTTTTAAATTTATTATTATATTATTTTAAAAAAGAATATAATACGTCCTCTGCTCTTCACCAAGAGAAAGGGGACGAGAAGTTAAATAACTTACTTTGAAAAGACGAACACATTGTCTCATTATTTCAGTTTGTCGTTAGAACCAATCTTAATAAAGTTTATGTTTTATTGTTGCTTTAAGATTATTTTATTGTTATTTGAAGATTTATTTGCTTAACTCACACAAAAATTTCACGTAACAAATTTATTGAACAACTTTATTATGATTATTTCCGCTATTTGGGTTCTTTCCATATTCAAAACACTACAATCCCTACTTTACAGATATGGTTGTTGGGGTTTGGTTTAAAAATTAAATTATAAAAATAAAAACATCAAGTACAGATACACTGGAAATTTAACCATTGTCAAAGCTTTACTATGTGATGAATACATTAGGTGGTAGTTGGGAACATAGCAAATCGTTTGTCCTTTAAATTGGGTCCAAGGGTTTCTTGCGAAATCATTGATTTATGGCAACTGTTTATTTTGATTGGGAAGATGATTTATTACAGCTTTATGAAGGTAGCTATTTTATTTATATTAGTTAGTTAGTTCAGCCAAAAATTAAAATATTATGCTCTAATTATTTGAGTGATCCTTGTTAAAAAGTTAAATAGTAATAGCCACTACAGTGAAAATCACAGCTGATAGAAGTTGCACAATGAACACTTCAAACCATTTTCTTCTTTTAGACCTATACAATAACCACAACCTCTAGAAATCAACCCTTACCTAATTTGATCAGATTATGAATTGATTATTTTTTCAATCATATCAAAACACATGTGGTCGGTAGTGTGCATTTCAATTGGTATCACTGTTGTGCAATTGAACGTTGCAAGAACGTAACGTTATTCATTGCCTTTATATTGCGTTCTCATTACGTTGCGCATGTGGTTCAAAAAACGCCTTTTGAAAACATTAAGTATCAGAACGCTTCATTGGAACACGAGTGTAAATTATTTGTTATGTTGCCCTGTAGGTGAAAAAAACTCCATAATAAAGATCACATACACTGGAAAATATTTAATATGCAACGTCATGATTAAGTTTACTTAGCTGCAAGTTCACAAAGACAAACAGGTCTCGACTAACTTCAATGTTTGTTTTGAATGGTCTTGGCAAACCATTTTAGCAACACAAATGAAATATCTATTAGGTGCGCAACTAAGTTCTCGCTGTTTTTTTGGTGAAAAAGGAACTTTATTTTGAAAACAAAGGTTACAAAAGAATTATTCAAAGTATTGCCCATCACTAGCTACGACTTTTTCCCATCTTTCTGGTAGAACGTGAATACCATTTCGATAGAACTGTTCGTCTTTTGATGCTATCCAAGAATCACGCCATTTTGAGATGTCATCATATGAGTGGAATTGCTGACCAGTGAGACCATGTGCCATCGAACGGAACAAGTAATAATCGGACGGTGCAATATCAGGAGAATATGGCGGGTGGGGTAGGACTTCCCATTTGAGCGTTTCCAAGTAGGTTTTCACGGGTTTCGCAACGTGAGGTCGAGCGTTGTCATGCTGAAGAATCACTTTTTCGTGTCTGTGCTCGTATTGTGGCCGTTTTTCGTGCAGTGCTCGGCTCAATCGCATCAATTGAGTTCGATACCGTTCCCCGGTAATGGTTTCGTTTGGTTTCAACAACTCATAATAAATAACACCAACTTGGTCCCACCAAATACACAGCATAACCTTCGCAGCGTGAATATTCGGCCTAGGCGACGATGTTGAAGCATGCCCGGGCAGTCTCCATGAATGTTTCCGTTTTGGGTTACTGTAATGAATCCATTTTTCGTCACCCGTCACAATGCGATGTAGAAAACTCTTCCTTTTTTGCCGCTGGAGCAGTTGTTCACAGACGAAAAAAAGACGCTCAACATCTCTTGGCTTCAAATCGTAAGGAACCCAAGTTCCTTGCTTTTGAATCATTCCCAACGCATGCAATCGCTTAGAAACGGCTTGGCGGGAAACTCCTAATCCTGAACCAAGCTCTTCTTGCGTTTGACACGGATCCTCATCGAGCAATGCCTCCAATTCAGAGTCTTCGAAGTTTTTTGGTCTTCCTTCACGCGGACGATCATCAACACTGAAATCACCGTTTTTGAAGCGACGAAACCAATCACGACACGTTGTTTCACTCAGAACAGCATCACAGTAAACTTTTTGGAGCTCTCGATGTGCTTCAGCCGCCGTTTTCTTCGAATGAAAGAAGAAAATCAACACTTCCCGCAAATGACGATTATTTGGCACGAAATCAGACATCTTCAAACAACCAAAATATATAACACTAAGCGCCATCTGTTGCTAAACAGCGGGAACTTAGTTGCGCACCTAATAGTATATCGTGTACGTGAAATAAACTCTGCTGTAAGAAAATAGGCTTTTTGTTACTGCAGATTTACTCAAATGAAACTTGAAAACCAAGTCTTGAATATTAAAGATGTTTTGTATGCTACTTGGGGTGCCAATAGGATTCATATTTTAGTCAGGTTTATGAGAACCTACACAGCTTGTAAAAAATGATCATAAAACCTCGTTTTCGCACATTTTTTACTCCTATCAAAGGTTTTATTTCGACTTTATGAACTCCTCAAATGCTGCTTGGAAATGCCTTTTTAAAACGCATTTTAAAACCATTTTGCCTCCAGTTAATGCATTAAATGGCAAATTGGCATTGATGAAAGCCATCAAATAACCAAATGGTTTTAAAGTAGTCATTGCAAAGAAAACTTTGCTTTATGGCAGAATTGTGATTTTTTTTTCCAACCCCATATTGAAATATAAGAAATAACTGAAATGTGGAAAAAAAATGGACCAAATTTTAAATGTAATGCAAATGAACTGTAGATCAGTGACCAATTTTTGAATTTTTTTAGATAACCTTGTTGAATTCCATCAATTTTAAAGAAATTCATGATTACTTTATCGAATATATTTGTTTTAATTTTGTGTGTTTTAATTTCCCGCACCTCCAGACATTTTTTCTCAGGTATTATTTGCTGCTAAATGAATTAAAAGAGCGGAGAATCGAACAAAGAAGAACAGCAAAAACCCAACCACGATATCACATTTAAGTTTGACAGCTGTGGCCATTTTGCCGTATGCTGGTTTTCATGGCTGCCAATAGGTTTCATGAAGGTTCTGAAGTGGTCATAGCATCTTAAACTAGAACATTTTCAAATTCTTAAAAATTCTTAATGGTCTTTAAAAGGTTTTATTAAATTGTTTTCACAACCGTCTATAGAGTGGGCCACTTTGTACAAATTTCGGCTTTGAAGAAGCATAGAGGAGGTGTTGGTAAACAAAACAGTTTTGAAAGCAGTTTTATCAACAAAGCCGGGAGGAATGCTGTACGGAATTAAAACAGCCAATCAACAAAAATGTCAAGAACTTCGCCCAATAGAGAAGTACTGGGCTTTAGTTAAGCGGAAACTCTTCGAAACTAAGAAGAAAGCAAATGGTACCGATGATTTCAAGAGAAGATGGCGGGTGTACCACAGAAAGTTCGATAATTTTATAGGAAGATGAATAAGCATCTTAATCAACTGTTTTTTATGTAGATATTACTCTATTATTGTGAATTAAACAACCTTTTTTTTTTAATTAAGTATACATATTTTTGCTGCTATTATTTTGGTGTCCGAAATTTAACGTGGACTGGCTTTAATTAACCAATTGATTAAATTATTCATTAAGTTGAATTCGATTCAAAACACAATAACAATATTGTTTATGAAGCAGTAAATATAATTTTTGCGCTGATAATTTATTTATTTGATGATCTCATGTCCATGAAAACAGTAACGGTTACACTTGACTTCATTTTCAAAACACTTGTCAGAAAACACTTTAACGAGCGTATTAGCAGAACGATTTTTATAAGAAAACTAGAAAAATTCAAATTATCACTTCATTTTATTTTTTCTTAAAAAATCAAAACCTACAACACTTTTTCAAACTATGTGACTAGTCAGTGTTACGCAAGAAAATTCCTCTCAATTCCTTAAAAAAACTTATCCTCTGATCGATAAGCTTATTTTGCCGGCGACTTACAGACCTCTTCAGTGATAAAGTAAAGTGTTGATATAAATTTTCCTTGTTTTGCTATTGGTAATGGCTAGTTTAAAAAAAAAAAACAAAATTAAAATCAATACATTTAAAGCATTTTGCATTCGAATGTTGGAACGATTTCAAAAAATCCTACAAAATGAAAGTGATCTACCAGCTATCGAAGTGATACTTATGCAAATGACAGACTTCCTTTATCTGCGTCGTGAAACAAATCCCGATCGATCTGTAACAATATCGAGAGCGTGGGAAGGGCATATTATACCGAAGCACATAATTCAAATGATTACACGTTACACCAGATCATGTCTTTCCCAGCCCAAAAAATAAAGCGCTCCACCAACCAAAATCCAGCAACGGTAAAGTGCGTAAGCACCTCCTGGGCTCACAATCGGCGACGACGGCGTCACAACATTGTCTTTCGCGATGTAAAACACCCCGCTGAGTCAACTGGCCTAGGAAGCCTTGTCTCACCCCATTACGTAAAGTCCAACTTTCGCCTCTGAACCACGCCATCGGAAAGCCCATAGAGTAGCTCGGTCGTCAGTCACTTGGTAGTGATTTAATTTCGTAGCTAGGCAGAGTCCAGCCTCGCGACATGGCACTCGCACGAGCGATCGCATTCAGTTGCAATCTTCGAATAGGCGGACATTCAGATGGACAGAAGAATCAACAGCAGCAATGATCCGGCGGCAACCGGACCGGCACCCGAAAACTTGATTCAATTCAAACATATATCACATAACATACGCGCATGGATTCCTTGTTGCTAGTGGGGTTAGCGCAACGTGATCAACCTCGAAAGGCCATTCTTCCCATCAATCATGCGGTGGAAGAGTTGCAAGATAAAGAAGAAGACAATCTACTGGACCGAAAAAGACTGGCCGGATGATTTAAATAAGTTTGATTTCTCGAGTGGCAAATCGAAGTTACTATTTTCTTATGCGCTCATCGAAAGGATATCAGTTTCCGTTACTTATACTTCAGTATAGGGTGTCCCAGTAAGTCTAAGCACGATTTGGAAATAACAAAACGAGCTCGGTTTTAGGTAAACTGAGTTTTTAAAAGCGCTTTTATGTTCTCTACGCTATTCTTCTACAGTTAAACGTGACATTCCCGAGATCCATTTAATCGTACGTCAAAGAGCGGACTTTTGATCAAACACTGCTCATTAGCTTCAGCACAGGTTCACTGTGGCCGGAGGCCGGACAAAAACTAAATATGTTTCTATTTTTCATGTTTTATATTTTTCCAGCGTTTTCATACATTGAAAAACCTTTTTCCAAAATTTCGTGATCATTGGATGAGATTTCGATTTGTTACAGCTAATTGAATATTGATGTGTTTGGTAATTCTAACGATTTTTGAATTCGAAAACCGCATTATTTAGGCTCTCTTTATATGTGTTTTGCTCCTTCAAATTTTAACCGATTAAAGCACAAAAAGTTTCATTCAAAAAATAAAAATAAAATACCTTATTTCTGCATTTTTATACATTTGTCAAAAAAAATTATAGACTTTGAAATTGGTGCTAAAATATATGGATAGAAGTCTGTTTTTCAGACGATCAAACGGTTCGAAAAGGTCACATAGTATGTATCCTATAGGAAATCATCTCTTATTTTCAAACTCCACGGCCTTGCTCTGCTCATTGTTGCTCCAAGAGGCTAAAAATTGATTTTATGTTTTTACCCCATGGAGGAGAGTGGTAATTAAAAAATCAAAAAAAAATATATATATTTTGACAAAATGCACAAAGAGTTAAATGTAGTCTTACAATATCACTATGCCATAAGAGTTAATTAAAGGAATCAGTCTAAAGGCAAAGATATATGGAAGCTATAGCGTGAAACTTCAAGAGCACACATCTCAGCTCCCACAAAACAGACCAATCTCACATTGCTACTTCTTGATTGCCGCACTGTAACTAACAGGGAGTAACAAATTCATCATCCTATGTTTTGTTGGAGCTCACATTTGCACTTATGAAGTTTCAGGCCATGGCTTCCTTGTATTTGCACCTTAAAAGGATGGGTTGTTTTAGGTTAAGGTTAAGGTTAAATTTTAACCTAACGTAATCAAATTTAGCGAAACGTAATATATGTATAGAGGGGTGTAAATTTGGGTGTAATAATAAAGAAGTTATTTGGGTGTAGTAATACAGGGGTGTTCGATGGGAGGTTCGATGAACATCTGAATGGAGTACAGGAAGAGGACCAAGATAGTGATGGAAGAGACGTAGTCGATGCAGTAAGTGACGGAGATGTGCCACCCCCAACGATAGGTGAAGTTAAGGATGCCATCAAGCAGCTGAAGAGCAACAAATCGGTTGGAAGCGACTGTCGCCACTAGCATATAGATTTGTGGGAAGTTATCAGGCCGGCTTCATCGAAGGACGGTCTACAACGGACCAAATCTTCACCTTGCGGCAGATCCTCCAAAAGTGCCGTGAATATAGAGTCCCAACGCATCATCTATTCATCGACTTCAAAGCCGCATATGATACCATTAACCGAAATGAGCTATGGAAGATCATGGACGAGAACAGCTTTTCGGGGAAGCTGACCCGACTTATCGAGGCTACGATGGATGGAACCCAGTGCTGTGTGAGGATATCGGGTGGATTATCGGGTTCAAGCGAATCCTGCAGGGGGCTTCGTCAAGGTGATGGTCTCTCTTGCCTCCTGTTCAACATTGCTCTTGAAGGTGTTATGCGACGACCGGCGTTTGACATGCGAGGCACGATTTTCAACAGATCCGGTCAATTTATCTGCTTTGCCGATGACGTGGATATTGTCGGTAGAACATTTGAGGCGGTGGCAGAGCAGTACACAAGACTAAAGCGCGAAGCAGAGAAGATTGGGTTGAAGATAAATGTATGTATGTATGTATGTATGGTAGCCACCATCCCTTCATGCCCTTGGCTTGGATGCAGCTCCACTTAATAGCAAGATCAAATTGAGCCACCGATCTGAATTCACAATATCGCTGTATGAAGGGCCAAAAACGGAGGGGTGGACCCGTAAGCAGAGACACTCACGCGAAATCCAAGGGAAATTAAGAATCTCCTTCCAACGATACGATCCTACAATTCGAATAACCCAATTCGCAATACTTATTAAGCTTTCTACAGGATGGCTTGTTAAGAAGGGCGCGTCACTCTCACTGAAACTGTTGGAGTAGAATTCGCAGCATCACAATCGAATCGGTAGGATAAAGAAAATGATAATGCTCGTTCCCTCCTAGACTCAGGCAGTCAATCAAACCATCGTCCAATTTCAGCTTGAATGATACCCTGATGCTCCCCCCCAACCCAGTATTTATTATATAAAATGTACATAATATGTCATAATATGCAATATATGCAGTATGTAATAGAGCAATGAAATATACTATTATATTTAATTAAAATATGCCATGGTTGGAATTCGTCATCCTGTAATTTAAATATGGTTATAAATAAAATAATATGATGAAATAGTTAAAATAGTAATAATAGGCATATGATAATCAATCGCAACTTGGTGCATCTTTACAGCTCAATCAGTGACAGATGAATATAACTCTGGAATGTGAAGGTCTTATTGCAATTAAATAAAACATAAACCATTTAATTATACATGAATCAAAAAAATAGGTATGTATTCATGACATATAGATACACATAATCAGCAGAATTAAAGAGCATTTATTAATTTTAATAAAATTCAATGACTTAAATTCATAGAAAAACACCTTTAAATACAATGAAATAAAATATCTGTACTAGCTGGAATCTATTTCCTTGTAACCTTGAAGCAAATGAAATTTAATTATTATTATTAATCTCTTAGTACATATTTTTAACATGATTATTTTCATATATAATATGATGTGATGATGAAAATAATACGATGTTATAATAGTATACACATAAAAATTAAATGCAACTATTTGTCTCTTCTGCTGTGATGTTAGATGATTGAAACTCTGAAATGGCAAAAATTTCCAAAGTGATATAATGAAAGAAAGTTGATCACCGGGCAACCAAGCAGAATAGCAAAGAAAATTTAAGCAAACAATTAGCCGGAATAAATTTCATATGATTATGATTACTGCTCAAAAACGGAAGCTTTATAAATCCACAAAAAAAAAAAAAAACAGAGAGAAAAAAGAAATTTGAATTCTCCGATAACTCTTGCTTACTACTGGGCCCATAAATAATTCCTTATATCTGTGCAATAGAAAAATGAGAGATCATAAACAATTTTAGTTTTTGAATTATTAAACTTTTCTTGAAATTTTATTTAGTAGAATTTGTCGTATGATCCTTTCTAAAAAAAACGTTAAACACCATCCTATCTTTTCAAATACATATCGTGGGTTAGGTGGGCTAAAACTTACGACGATGCATAGATGCGAACCTGAAAACAGCTTTAAAAATATTGTGAAGGGATGTTATAATATAAAATGATAGTAACAATTATATTTGTACTGTCTGCATGTCTGTAGACTGATGTCCAGCTACAATTGTAGACGCTCTTGCATTATCATTGCCACGAAGGAAACAAAAAATTTAAAATTATTAAACAACATAATTCCATAGATGATCTGAAATTATACACCGTATAAAAAAATACTTCCATTTTATGTGGTAGGGTAAGATTTCAGCATGCTACCTTCCTACATCGCGTTGGTGGGACTGCTTCCTAAGGTATAGCTGACGCGATACAGCGTTTCTTACTCAGCCGTTGGATGCCAGGACAGACGCTGTATGAGCTGCACCTCCTTGGTGGACAGCCGCTCGGAACGCACCTCCTCAATCTAGCTGAAGTCAGAAGGACAACAGTGCCCAGGCTGCACTACCAGCTAAGTACGCAACCCTTAGCTGGCGGTCTTTGTCATCTCTTGACCCGTGGAAGCATGAGGTAGGAACTTGTGAGGACCAGTGCTATGTTGCGAGGACGCACGCTCCATCCCAATTGTCTACTCACCATTTTGCAGCCCAGAAGATTGGGTTGAAGATAAATACGTCCAAAACGAAGTACATGCTGGCAGGCGGAACCGAGCACGACAGGACCCGACGGGGCAGCAGTGTAAAAAGCGGCGGGGGGGGGTGCGGGGTTGTCGGTGTTTTTGTCTATCTCGGCTCTCTGGTTACTGCGGACAATGATAAAAACAAAGAGACCGAGGGGGGGTTTGTCGGGGGGGGGGGGGCCCTCTGGGGCCCCCACAAACACCAACGGTCAAACAACCTTGGCCCCCGTGCGGAGGTCCTGTAAAAAACGCTAATAAGACCGGTTATTCTCTACGGGCATGAGACGTGGACAATGCTTGAAGAGGACCTGTGAGCACTCGGAGTTTTCGAGCGACGGGTGTTAAGAATCGCGCAACTCGCCGGCGAACCCAGTATTCATAAGGTGGCAAAAGCTGGTAGGATACGCTGGGCAGGACATGTTGCGAGAATGCCGGGCAACTATCCTGCAAAAATGGTGTTCGACGGGAATCCGGTTGATACAAGACGACGTGGGGCGCATCGAACAAGATGGTCAGACCAGGTGGAGCAAGACCTAGGGGGTACAAGGTGCTCGAGGGATTGGAGAGGAGCAGCCACGAATCGGGCATTTTGGAGGGATATTGTGTATCAGGCTATGTTTAGGTATTGTGACGTTATGCCATGTAAATAAATTAAAATAAATAATATTAAAGGGGTGTAATTTTGAAATTTTGGCCATCATCCGGTCAAATTCTTGGCAGGTCGTGTCTGCAGTTTCTTTAAGTAATTGTATAAAAATGGTCGATAGTATCGAGTTGTTGAAGGATACAAGTTTTCTCAAATGACATTTTCCCCATACAACAATTTCAGTGATACAAGTGATGTCAGAATTTCATTTGTATCTGAGCAATCGGAAGTATTAAATTTTTGATTGTACTCATTTAAGGTTGTTCCATGCATTCCCCATTTCAAAACAAGTCTCAAATTCAAAATATTGTACTCGATAAGCTTAGCTAATCTTTGCACAATATGATTTAGAAGCGCTTGTAAGTCAATTTTGCAGCAACTTTCTGAAACATGGAAGTATTGATCTGAAGGGCTGGTTACGGATTTATTGATAAAAAATAGTGAATTTAGTGACTAAAATAATAAAAATAGTGACTAAAAAGATTTTTCCAAATGTTTAATCATTTATACATTTTTTGTATAAGTATAGTAAAAATGAACTAATTGAACACCCCCGTTTGCGAAAATGAGTAATACGGCGACGCAGTCATTTTTTTTCTTTTTTTTTTGTCAAGAAGCCTGTAATCAAGCGTCTTTTTTTTCCACGACCTCCTGCACTTGGTCCGCAGCTCGTTTTTGCGAATCCTGTTTTTACACACGGTCAAAAAACATCTTGCTTCTCAATTCCGTTTTCAAGCCGTGAAACGTGAATTGTATGTGATGCTTCTAAGGCTGTTTTCACTACCTTAGTCACCTGAGGGAATGTATGCTCACTAGCCTGGGACACGGATATATGAAACAAATTTATTTTCGTTCCCTATTGATTTTTAGCAGCCTTTTGGTTCCTATAATAACTGTGCAAAATTTCATCTCGATCGGTGAAACTATATTTTAGCGCTCGCAGTTTTAATTTTCCATAGTATTTTATATGGGAAAACTTACCTTTTCAAAGAAATATCTGGCGAGGTGACCCGTTGTCCTCTAAAAATAAATCACTCGTTTAACTTGCTGGGAAATTTTTCAATAAAACTTTTCTTAGAAGACCGCAAAGCGATCCGACGCTTGTGGAAAAAGTTAATAAGCTGAAACTGATTGCTATCCAATCGAACGGCTCATTGTTTCATTGTACTGTTTTTTCTAGCAGCACAGTTTCTCCTTGCTGAGTGAACATAAACAAAACACAGTTGTTGCTTCGCGCAGGCAGCAGCAGGTTGCAGGTGGCAGTGCTGCAAGAGAAAACAGTTCAATGAACCGTTCGATTAGATAGCAATCAGTTTCAGCTTAATAACTTTTTCCACAAGCGTCGGATCGCTTTGCGGTCTTGAAAGAAAAGTTTTCTTGAAAAAATTTCCAGGTAGTGGTTGTATTGATTTATTTTTCAAGGACAATGGATCCCCATGTCAGATTTTTATCTGTAAAAGTGAGTTTTCCCATGGAAAATCCTATGTAAAATTAAAACCACTAGCGCTAAAATATAGTTTCACCAATCGAGCTGAAATTTTGCACAGTTATTACAGGGTCCAAAAGGCTTCCGAAAATCATTAGGGAACTGGAATTTAAATTTTGTCCCAGGCTAATGCTCACCTACAGCCGTTTTCTTAGTAAAAAAAAAAACTGGTTGCAATACTCCTTAATTCTGTACTCTGTACTCGAGGTCAGCACTTCGCATTTTAACAAGTTCCATTCGTCAAGAAGAAGATCATAGTTGACCTGAATCAGAAGTAACTTGGGGATTTCCACAATATACTCGGAGGCGGTGACTGTTTAGGATGTGGGGGGACTGAGCAGTTCTTGGACTCTGTTGAGTTTCTTCCAAAAACCCACAAATATCCGAAAGCAGCCCTGACAAAAGCGAGTAACCCCGCTTTTTAAAAATATGGGTAGAAGTCCAAGCCTTCACCGATTTAAGCGTCTGTTCTCGATGTTAGGAGCGGCTGAGCCACCGTCTTGTTAGTGCGCCCAGGACTCTAAATACAAAAGCCGAAAGTCCTGGTGGTGCTTGGGACTGTTGAACTGCAGCATCACGATGGTCCTCCTGCGAGATAGTGGGTTGGTTGTGGGCCTTGCGAACCGACACCATTAAAAAGGAAATGCAACGAATAATACCCAAGGAAGAAATTCCAACCGGAACAATCGGCATGGACCTAGGCTACTTGGAGCTTTCACTGGATGCAACGGCTCGTGGGTTGAGGCATTTTCAATATCTTATAAACGAGTTCTGCAAACCAGACTTTTTGCTTGCGTGCCTACCAGCAACAACGTAGTGCTAACTTGTATTGTTGAAAAAATGAAGTTTGTCGATCTCCTTCAATTTGATCAGCTCTGCCGTTGTTTTATACCCAACAAAAACTGGTTGCAAGTTCTCGATATTGTCCAAAATGTCCTCTGGAAGTGAAGTATTCTTGGGCCACACATTGGGCTTACAAACTCTACCCACGATGGTTCGCACCAATCTTTCCAGATCAGTGTACATTAGATGTATGAGTGGTACGTCCTTTTTGAAGAAACCTTAGAAATAGTATTGAAATATTTTTGTTATAAACAGCTCTTTTAATTATCAAAGTTTTTTTAGAAGTTTTTTTTTTGTCAAATTCTACTTAACAAGTCTTGCAACTTTGCCAAAAAAATATAAATATAGTAAAAAAAAGTTAGAATAAACTCAAATAATTGATGAATTGTGATTTTTTACAATTTACTGTATCATAAACTATCTTTGGTGACGTACAGGAGGATGGAGTGTGGCGGCGAAGATGGAACCACGAGCTCGCTGATCTCTACGGCGCACCCAGCATTCAGAAGGACGCGAAGGCTGGAAGGATACGGTGGGCAGTGCATGTTGCGAGAATGCCAGACAACAACCCTGCAAAAATGGTGTTCGCCTCGAATCCGGCCGGTACAAGAAGGCATGGGGCACAGCGAGCACGATGGGCGGACCAGGTGCAACAGGATCTGGCGAGTGTGGGTCGTCAACGAGGTTGGAGAGAGGCAGCCATAGACCGAGTATATTGGCGAAATGTTGTAGATGAAGTCATATCGTAAATACGATGTATGGCTATTTAAATAAATAAAAATAATAAATGTATCATAAACTAAGAAAATTTGTCTTAGAAATTTCCTGGAGGCAGCTGGCCGAATCGGGCCAAAAGCTGACTTTGCCCCTATGCTTTCAGTCATTCTTCAGTCATTCTTCGATGTAAACTTGGGATGTCATCGTCGAGGATGTGACGAATGGTTCCGTTTTCAGGCCACAATTAAAATCGCATGCCAAATGATGGCCTTCTTCGCGAACTTGTCGGCAAACACGAACTTGAAGCTTCCCGGCACATCCCGACGTCCAGTTGCGATGTAAAACTTTTTTCCGGGATGCTGTTTGAAATCGAGTTTGACGTATGATTCGTCATCGATCAAAGAGCAGCCTTTGTGTTTCGTCAATACACAGTCGTATAAGAACCTTGCACGCTTTTAGGCCACAGAATTCTGCTTTATGTGCCGGTTCGGATGTTTACTGGCTTTGTACGACTTGTCTCCTTCCCTGGCAAGGATGTTCCACACCGTTTGAAAGTTGGCGTTGTACCTTCTGGCCACATCTCGGATCGAAAGGCTGGGGTTGACATTAACGCACCTCATTACCTTGATGTGCATCTGACGATGCTTGGTTCTAGTTTTTTCGTAGGTTCGCTGATTCCTTTCCACAATCAGGGTTTCCTTATAGGTTTTGAGCACTTGACAATCTGTTGTTTTCGACATCTTCAGCACTTTAGCCAGCTTGGAACTGGACCACTTCTGATTTTCCAGTTGTTTGTGAACAATATTTTTTCTTCTTAAGAGTTTCATTTGGCATTATTTCTGAACGCGATCGACTACTTTGATCAAACTTGCTCCAGTTGTTCACTATATAAGTGTAAAAAAACCATAAAGATTTTCGATTCCCAACACTAGAGAGGTGCCAGCGGCGCACAAGGGGCGCTCCAATTTACTTTAAGTCAGCCTTTAATCGATAAGATTTGAACGATTATCCGTCAAACGGCCTACGCCATACTTCAAATCACTTTCTCCCTACCAGAAACCGAGCTCAATCGAGACGGCAATTTCTGAAGCCCTCGCGTTCTCTCTACTTCGAATTTTGTTCTGAAAAAAAATCAAACCTAACGCGCTTCGCGAGAAAACAAACGTGTTCGGGGGTGTGAAAATCTATATAAATAAAAATGAATTGGTGTTTTATATGTCACGATTTAACTCGATGACACTTGAACGGTTTTACAAGATTATTTCTGCGTTCGATTCATCATGGGTTTCACAAAATTTACATGTTTAAAAGTTTGAAAAATTTAATAATAATGAAATAATGAAACAATGAAAGATGATGTAATATGGGACCACGTGCGTTGCATTCAAATTTATCTAGAAAGCTGTGACCAACCAGCGCTCTGAATTTGACAATTTCAATTGAGGTCTAGGCAGGACAGCGTTCACCGGGGCATCTAGTTTGAAATAAAATTAATTATTACAAATAAACAAAGTGATTTAAATTAAAGTCAGTTGAAAAAACTCACTATCGTATGCAAAAAGGTTGTACGGAATCAAATTGCACCACTTTTAAATGGTGGTAACTTTTTACTCATTTGGGTATTTTCTATTGAAGTTTTGGGTGGAATTTGTTCGAAGTGTATTTGTTCAAGCTGTGAAGTTTCACTGGCAAATGTGCAATCGTTGCGAAGATAGAGTCGGAAGAAAAGCAGCGGCACAAAGAAAGTCAAAATGGTTGGTCAAAATGTAGTACAGGACCTTATGAGTAGTGTAAAGAAGAAGAGTCGTGCATTTGGATATGAAATTGAAATTGAATAAAACAAACAAGGGAAAATATTTATAACATATTTTAATTGACTCCCTTAAAGTTTTAAGATGATGGGTTGAACGGGCGAATTTTGCTGAATATTTGTGTGTGTCGCAATTTGATTCCGTATACCCTTCATGTAGAGTAAAATAAGTGACTGACACCGACGCATCATTGACGCTATATTGTGCAGTCAAAGCGTTATGTAGGCGTTTTAATACTGAACGATAGCGTTGCCAACGGACGCAATGTGACGAGGGACGCACTATTATGCGCCAACTTTTAGTCAGACGTGTGACCGCATCATGGTAAACGACTTCAAAAAAATTGAACCAAACCTAACTTTGCGGAAGAAAAATATTAATGCAGAACTGATTTCAAGATAATAGGACCACGATTCACAGCCCACAATATTTGTCACTTTATTTTGATGTATTTTTATATAGTGTTGCCAGATCAATTGTACCATAGATACAAGTGATTTAAAAAAAATACAATCGGCGGTACGAAAATAGTGACTTTAGTTACCATGTATTTATTTTGGTCACAGCAAAAAAGAACACTTCATTTTGGACACTTACGTTTTGATTTTGCTAGGAGTGTACACAATAAAATGGGTTTTCGAAGTGTCCAAAATACATTGATTACCCTACGATACGTGGCTCCATCATATTGAGTTTTCCGGTGTAATTATCCCCGAAACAAAAGCGACTAGATGAATAAACCTGCTACTCCATGTTTGTTGCGTTGCAGCATGCATTCCTTCAACAATTTAAGCATGAAATCACCATGGTGGACCATAACAAATATTTTAGCTAATCCATAGGGGTTCATAAGCTTCAGGTTGAGAATCGCTATGATGGAAAAATTAACAACTCGAACGAACCAAAAAAGGACAACATAAAATTAAAAAAGTTATAATGGAATTTCGATTGTACGGAAAGGAAAGGTTATAAAACACTTTAGCGAGATACTCTCTCATTTTTATTGAAATTTGATATCATAAATGGATTCAGCACCCAAAAATTACTTTAACATGAGGGCTTCAGTCAATTTGGGAAACAGTTTAGGATTTGCCCGACTGTTGTTCGGAGAGCCGCTACTGTGAGGCTGTTTGACAATGATTTTTGATACTTTTTTCAAGTCTATTTCAAAAGTGTTGATGGAATCCGCTGCCTTAACATGTTTGCACAAATATGCCCTTGTCTGAGCCCAAAAAGTGTCAATTGGTCTTGTCTGGGGACAGTTTGGAGGATTCATCTCCTTGGGTACGAATTCAACGGCTTTGTTTTTTTCCCGCCCTCCGTGTTCCTTGCGCAATGCACCGAAGCCCAATCCCGCCAAAACAGAACTAAATTTTTTTTTTTTTTCGGTCTCTTTATCGGGTTCGGGCCCCTTTTCAGGCTTTTTGGGGGGTTTTTGGGGAACCCAAAAAAAAAATATAAAATAAATAAAGAAAACAAATATCCCATCGATGGAATAGAGACAATCCGTAAAACCTACCCTAAAAAGTGAACCGGCCCAAAATTCCTTTCGCCCCAATAAAGGGTGTCCACGATGAAATTGCCACACACAAAATTGACTCGCAAAATTCGAGTTTTCATCCGATTGCCATCAAATTTTCAGGGATTGAGAAATAACTATTAAACTTCATTTTACCATTTTACTCGTATTTTATTAACAGTCCATACGCAAATTCCCGCACCTTGGCCTTAACCCCGGCCATAAGATTCTGCACAACCAGTTAATCAACCGTTTTTTGCATGTAAACCCATACTTTCTTCAGTTCCTCGACTGTCTTCACTACCTTAGGTCGTTTAAGAAGGTGCTGCTTCATAATCGCCCAGTACTTCTCGATGGGGCGGAGCTCCGGAGTGTTGGGAGGGTTGAACATTTTTGGCACGAAATTGACCTTATTGTCCGCATACCATTTCAGCACGTCCTTGGAGTAGTGGCATGAGGCCAAATCCGGCCAGAAGATTGTTGGGACGTTGTGGGCCTTCAGGAGAGGAAGCAGCCACTTTTGGAGGCACTCTTTTATGTACACCTGTCCGTTCATCGTGTCCTGGGTCACGAAAGGTGCACTCCGCTTCCCGCACGTGCAGATGGCTTGCCAAACCAGGAATTTCTTCGCAAATTTGGACATCTTCTGAGTGCGGACATGCTCCGGAACGCTGAACTTATCCTTGGCCGTGAAAAACAGGTTGCCGAGGATCTGTTTGAAGTCGGCCTTCACATATGTTTCGTCGTCCATGATGCAGCATTCAACTTTCGTCAGCATGTTGAGGTACAACTTCCTGGCACGGGTTTTGGCGGACTTGTTCTGCTTCTCGTCGCGATTGGGGGCCTTTTGTACCTTGAACGGTCGAAGCCCAGCCTTAGTTTTGGCCTTTTGGACAAAACTTCGGCTTAGGTGCAGCTTCTTAGCCACATCCCGAACGGAGGCGTTCGGATTTCGGTTGAAGGCCCCAACTACGCGGTTGTGATTTTTGGTGTTGTACGGAATACTTTTTCCTTCACTTCTGGGCTTCCGATCGGTGGTCAACCGTTCCTCGAGCCGCCTCATCACTCGCGACACCGTGGAATTCGCGATTCCCAACGTTTTAGCGATGGAACGATGCGAGAGATCCTTGTTCTCGTGATGAATGCGCAAAATTTTATCACGCACGAGCTGTTCTTTCGACTCCATTTCCGCGAGTTTTGATCACAGGACTTTAAAACTTGCAGGATGTAAAAAATGCACTATGAACTAAATCCACCCAAGTTTTCATTAAATTCTACCCAACGGTTAAAAAGTAAGAGCAATTTCATAGTGTGGCAATTTCATCGTGGACACCCTCTATGAACGAAATCTGAGCGGCAGTTTCCTGGAAGCGGTGAACAAAAGGGGCAACAAAAAAGAGAAACGACAACTTCCTGTTTCCACCCCCCCAAACCCCAAAGGAAAAAAGAGGGGGAGGGGGTGACATCATCCATGACCCGTCGGGGGAGGCCAGCGAGAGCAACGCGCACGGTGAGATCACCCATAGGGGTGTGGGAGTAGGTTGAATTTAGCAGTGATCGTTTTTGTTGGTTGTGGGTCCTGTTTCGCATCCAATCAAAAATAAAAAACAAAATCAAACAAAAAAATTAAATTAAATTAAAATAAAAAATAAAATAAAAAAAATATAAATAAAATTAAAAAAAAGCAAAAAAAACCCAAGAAAAATATCACTCAAAACAGGCATCTCAATAGTCGAATTTCCCCAGCATTCCTTGCCACCTTGTTGAGTTTATCAGTTGTCAACCCATTGAGTTAATTACTACCCAATGGTTATTAATTATTATTGATATATCTTAATTTATTGGCTTCCCGTCTAAGGTGGGACCGGTTTCCAGTCAGAGCCGTGCGTGCATCGTCCGTCGCAATGCTCACCTTTTTTTCTCCCCCCGGACGGCTAACAACGATTCATCGAAGAATCATTGTCGTAAAATTTCGAGATGACCATCATCGCACACCTTTCCAGAGTAGACGACGATGCAGCTCAGACAACCTCGCTGACAACCTTCTTCTTCTTCTTCTTCTTCGTCTTCTTCGAAGACCACGGCGACAAATCCTGCGTGTCGTCATGAGAAAAATGACACTCGTTTTGTACCAACAGCAACGATGAGAGCCTCAGCAAACGCGATCGCTATCAGATCGCACGTAAGATCCCGGGAACTTACCACCACTCGGCAAGGACTCCAATCCATCCGCCGGATCGTAAATACATTTTTCACACATTCTCGACCTTTTGCCCGTCGAATTGGTTTTTTTTTGTTGGTTTTTTTGTGAATTTTTCTGCCAGTTCGAGGGGGTGTAATAAAGCGATCAAGATTGGAATCGGCGAAAATCTGTTATTTATACAAAATGCCATCGAAATGTCATGATGAATCTTCAGTTTCACACTTCAACGCACACGCATTTGCTGTGTTTTCTGTATCGTCGCGCGCTTGCGACGTGAAGTTTTCTCAGTACTCAAGAAATAACACACGGGAAGAACCTTGCAAGGTGCGATGAAGTCTTGTTGATCAAGGCTTGTACGGACCCATGGCAACCAAAGTGCCTAATTTATGTATTTACTCGCGCGAGGGTTGCTTGATCTATATTGATTGTTTTCCAATGTGTCAATTGGCATTAAAATAAGGTGGTAGTTACTAGAAGGAGAAGGAGTAAGTTTTTAGTGCTTGATGAGTAAATGTAGGGCGGTGCACTGCCTTGGCAATGGACCAATTACCGCCAATAATCGCTTCAACTCAGCCATGTTCGAACCAAACGAACAGATTCTTGACGTTGACTACGTCCTACGGCGAAGATAGGGGGTCAAATGAAAAGTGCTCAGTGACGATTTTGGCAATGAAAAGGAAGTGTGTGCCGCTCGAACTTTATCTTAGGGCGTCTGTCTGCCTTTATTTATTTATTTTTTACGAGGTCTGGGAAATTCTTATGGATTAACCTAACACAGTGGTCTGCACTTGGTCATCGTGCACTGTGTCAGAGTGTGGTCAGGGTCGACCTTTGAGAAAAGGCCATTTGGCTACAATAGGGCCATTTCGCGCCTACTTCTCGCCACAACCATTTTGCTCTCGCCTTATTAGGTTGAGCAATTTACATCCTACCCTCAACGTCATCGAATTGAGTAGTCCGTGACATCGGATCTACCCTTCTCCGATGGAGGAAAACCCGTATGTGGATCCCAAAAGCGAACGACGGTAAGTCATTTAGCTCCCACATACTGACGCAATCGACTCGAGTAATCCCGATGTCAGTCTGTCTGTCTAACTCTTAAAAACTCGGAAACTACTCTCCCGATCGGCGTGAAAATTTGTATGTAGGGCTTTTTGGGGCTAAGTAAGGTCATAATGGCTTAAAGCGAGGGGAAAGGGGGGCTCCCATACGAATGAAACACAAATTTCTGCTTAACTCGAGAACTAATCGAGCAAATGGCATGTTGGGGTTTTTGGAGGCAGTATTTTTATCTCAAGTGGGTTTTCACTCTTACCTCTTCTGAAAGGGGGGGAGGGGGGTGCCCCCATACAAACGAAACAGAATTTTTTGCATAACTCGAGAACTAATCAAGCAAATGAATCCATATTTGGCAAATGGAGGTTTTTGAAGGCAACAAATATTTCTATGGTTGTTTCATACCCGTTCCTTCAGCTGTTCTCATAAAAATGAAACAGAAATTTGACTGCTATTATAGATTTGGATGACCAAAAAATATGTAATTTAAATGTTTGTTCAGTTAATTTTTTCAAAAAAATTCTATACTGGTACGAGACCCCTCACAAAATTTCTGCATTACTCTAGAACTAATCAAGCAAATGGAACCGAATTTGGCATGTGAGGGTTTAAAGAGGAAGGATTTTTTTTTCTGAGGTGATTGAGACCCCTCCCATTTTTGGAAGGGGGACCTGTCATACAAATGAAACAAAAATGTCTGCACAACTCGAGAACTAATCCAGCAAATGGAATCAAATTTTACATGTGGAGGTTTTGTTAGTTATAGGGAAATGCATTGTGAACCTCTGTACGTTTGGGCACCACTGCTCCTTCTAAATATACAGATGTTCACAGTACATTTCTAGGATCGTATGTATGGGTGATCTTAGAAAAAGCTTCAATCAGTTAGGTGGACTTTTAACCCACTTACCATCTGTTCTAGTCGCGAAGGTAAAATCAATTATTTTGAAGAAATTCTACAAACAAATGAAATTAGACGACGCAACTTGATTTGTGTCGACCAAGCATTATTACAGAAATAATTTATTTATTAATTAAGGACAGTATAGCAAACATTATTTGTGGTACTTGCGCAGTTTCTTAGATTTTTCACTGTGGATTGTTTTTCTTTTCAATCGTTGCGGCCGATGCGAAGCTCGTTGGTCGACATTGGTTACACCTGGGCGAGCTTCAATCCGGAGAGGTGATTAGCGGGAACAAACATGCCGGGTCGCAAGTCTTTCTCCAATTACAACAGGAAAACAATCTAAATACATGTGTTATAAATTATGGAGAGTGTGAGCAGTCGAGTATTAGTACACGACACTGAAGAAGTCTACACATTGTAGACGAAATACGCGTATCTGTCAAGATAAGCAATAAAGGTAGTTGGAATTAAATGTAAATTACTAATCATTCTTCTTATTTTCTAGTTTCATGTGTTATAGTTATTATGGTTTCACATTATAATATCCTTTCACTATACTTTACATACTATTCTATATGAAATTGCATACTGATTTAACATTTTCATCACTATCATTACCTGTTTCTTCCGTACTAGGATTTTCATCATTTATTTAAATATAATTTTATTATTCTAACCTCGGAGCGTACGGTACGGTATGTCCACGCATCCTTCCTCCCCTGTAGATTCACAAAATACGTTGTGGTTCAAATCTATTCATTTGAATCCAACTCAATTTACAGAATCATCTTTTGCGGATAATGCAACGCAGTAGGATTGGCCACTTTTACGCTAGTATCATGTCTTTGATACGCTGCAATCATCAATATTGACAACAAAAAAAAATTGGGTGTCATCTAACCCAATTATTTCCAGGATGCTTTCTCGTACTGGCTGCGTTTGTATTAGGTTAGATTAGATTAGATTAGAAATCACACACAAGCAAACGAAAATATTTTAACAGAACTTATTACGAAAACAACCAAAAACGTGCCAGTTCTATTAAATTTTCATTCATTTAGTTGCAAGCGTAGCAACGCTCGCACCGGGTTCAACTTGTAAAAAATAAAATAAATTAAAAGCTTTAAAAAAAATTAAACATTTAATAAAACTATCACAAGTAAACGCTAGCAAATTTCTTTAAAAATCTGCTAGGAAAAGCTTATCTTTTGACAGCTTGGCCTTTTTTTTTCTGCGACAAGCAGACTCTTTCGTTCTGTATTTGTTCAGATTCATTTGTATTTGTGCAATCGGTGCCCGTTATGAAAATTTTATGTTTAAAGCATATTTTGCCATAAAATATCGTTTTATATGGCATGTTTCTCATTCAAAGTCGTTTGGCCAGTAATTTTTGTTTTAAATGTAAGTAATATGACAGTAAAGCCTGTCCACGTAACATCCCGGACACTTTTCCTTCAGTACAGTTTTTGAATTATTTCACCCACTCTGAAACGTTTCAATTATTAGACAGCTGAGCAAGATTTGACGTTGTCGGTACGCGATCTTGCCAAAAAACTAAAACTACTGAAAATTACTGTGTTTTGTGTTTGCAAATCATTTTACCAGCGTTTGACTGTGGTTCAGAAGCTTGGAAGAGGAACAAATCGAAAAGTCTGCTCCCGACAAATACCAAATTGAGGTAAGAAAATACCAAAATAGTACCTCTAAGGTATCCCCATGTATCCGAAATAAAAAGTTTCGTTATTTGTGAGATATATAGCTTGCAATACTTAGGTATTTTGTTTAGGTATTTTTCCTCTCAATCTAAGCTCTTTAATACCAAGGCCAGTTATCAAATTCAAAATTAGGTATGCATATGTTGTTGTCTTCTGTGTTTCTGAGGATACCGTACGGAACCTGATGACGGGTGTACTACAAAAAGTTTGAGAATTTTACAGAAAAATGGATAAATTACCTGTTTTACTCTTATGTAAAAACAAATTAGAAAAAAAATACTGAATAATGAAAAATTCTGAGAAATTTGCGAAATGGCCGAATTTTCTTTTATAAACAAACATTTTAATCAACGATTTCTCACGAATAAAAGCTGAAATTCTTAAACTAAGACCACAATCGGTAGAAGGCTTCCTCTAGCCAACATTGGTCATTTTCTAACTCAGCGTTTATTCGCTGAAAAACGTCCATTGAAATGTTTGTTTACAAAAGCATATTCTCCCGTTTCGCATTATTTTCCAGAAATATCATAGAAACCAAATTGTCATTTTATATGTGAATATCATAATATGGTAGACAGCAAGACCATCTTTCGATTTGTAAGGAGAAACCGTTGGAAACTTTCATGATGGCGTCGTAATTAACAAAAAAAGAACGAGAGAGCAGAGAATCACTCATTGTTACTAAGGACCTTTTGAAAAGTTATGCGAAAAATGATAATACACTGAAAATGCTTATTTTACAATTTTTGGGGTTTCTTGAATTTGATGTGGTTTTCGGAAATCACGCGAGTTCACCATTCACATAGTTTTGATAAGAAACCCCTCTAAGACAAATTTTATCGCTTTTTACGATGTGTTCGTAAATTACGGGTTTTTACGTGGATTCAGGGAATTATTGGGTATTTAAAGGTGGTTTTTCCGCCCCGGCCCCTTTGGTGGGGTAAAAAAAAAATTCAGTGTAAATATTTTATAAGGTGGAGGTGAAAATATAAACGGGAGTGTTGGTGTTGGTGACGTCTGGGGGGGGGGTGTAAATAATTATTGGAGGGGGGGTGAGTGGAAAGTGAATGTATTAGGTGCGCAACTATGTTCCCGCTGTTTAACAACAGATGGCGCCAGTAGTAAGTGCTGGTCGAATGTTGTACATCTCAAGCGTCATAAACCAAGCTCAGACATATGGTAAACAAACCGCTTTGCCAAATCAGTGATTTTGGTTTAGTGTTATATATTTTGGTTGTTTGAAGATGTCTGATTTCGTGCCAAATAATCGTCATTTGCGGGAAGTGTTGATTTTCTTCTTTCATTCGAAGAAAACGGCGGCTGAAGCACATCGAGAGCTCCAAAAAGTTTACGGTGATGCTACTCTGAGTAAAACAACGTGTCGTGATTGGTTTCGTCACTTCAAAAACGGTGATTTCAGTATTGATGATCGTCCGCGTGAAGGAAGGCCAAAAAACTTCGAAGACTCTGAATTGGAGGCATTGCTCGATGAGGATCCGTATCAAACGCAAGAAGAGCTTGGTTCAGGATTAGGAGTTTCCTGCCAAGCCGTTTCTAAGCGATTGCATGCGTTGGGAATGATTCAAAAGCAAGGAACTTGGGTTCCTTACGATTTGAAGCCAAGAGATGTTGAGCGTCGTTTTTTCGTCTGTGAATAACTGCTCCAGCGGCAAAAAAGGAAGAGTTTTCTACATCGCATTGTGACGGGTGACGAAAAATGGATTCATTACAGTAACCCAAGACGGAAACATTCATGGGGACTGCCCGGGCATGCTTCAACATCGTCGCCTAGGCCGAAAATTCACGCTGCGAAGGTTATGCTGTGTATTTGGTGGGATCAAGTTGGTGTTATTTATTATGAGCTGTTGAAACCAAACGAAACCATTACCGGGGAACGGTATCGAACTCAATTGATGCGATTGAGCCGAGCACTGCACGAAAAACGGACACAATACGAGCACAGACACGAAAAGGTGATTCTTCAGCATGACAACGCTCGACCTCACGTTGCGAAACCCGTGAAAACCTACTTGGAAACGCTCAAATGGGAAGTCCTACCCCACTCGCCATATTCTCCTGATATTGCACCGTCCGATTATTACTTGTTCCGTTCGATGGCACATGGTCTCACTGATCAGCAATTCCACTCATATGATAACATCTCAAAATGGCTTGATTCTTGGATAGCATCAAAAGACGAACAGTTCTCTCGAAATGGTATTCATGTTCTACCAGAAAGATGGGAAAAAGTCGTAGCAAGTGATGGGCAATACTTTGAATAATTCGTTTGTAACCTTTGTTTTCAAAATAAAGTTCCTTTTTCACCAAAAAACAGCGAGAACTTAGTTGCGCACCTAATATTAGTTTATGTCTTCTGTGTTGAACTGACAGGTGTGAAATTACGTTTTTGTTTACATTAGTATGTGCGCGTGTGGTTAATAGTGAGAGGAAGGGTAAAAGTCGTTATTAAAGAAAATAATAAAAAATAATTATGTTGGGTTTTTTATTTTTTGGGAAAAAAAGGGAAAGGGGGGGGGGGGGGGGAAAGGGGGGGAAAAAGGGGGAAGGGGGGGGGGGAGAGAGGAGGGAGAGAGGGAAAAAAAGAAGAAAGGAGAAAAAGGAGAGAGGGGGGTGGGGGGAGGGAAGGGGGGGGGGGGGGGGGGGGGGCGGCGCGCTGGAAGCGGCCGAAAACCGAAAACGGAATACCCAGAGAAGGCGCGGAAGACAAGGCAGTACTTTAAGAATAACCCGAACCTTTCCACCCGAGACGTGGCCAAAAATGTCAATTCGTCGAAGTGGTTCGTCCAGCAGACCATGAAGCGGGCTGGGCTACGTGTTTTTAGGGTCAGGAAGGCGCCAAACCGGACTGACAAGCAAAACCAAATTGGTGGCCAAATTGCGTGCCTGGAAGCTGTACCGTGAGTGGCTGGTCAAGCCAGGCTGTCTCGTCATGGACGACGAGACATATATCAAGGCGGACACCAAATAAATCCCCGGCCTCGAGTTTTTTGTCGGTACGTCCCGCATGGAGGTTCCGGAAAAGTTCCGGAAGAGAAAGATGGACACATTCGCGAAGAACTGCCTGTTGTGGCAGGCGATCTGTGAGTGTGGGCGGTACAGCAAGCCGTTCGGTACAACCGGCACCATAAACGGGCAGATTTATCGAGACGAATGCTTGCAGAAGCGCTTGCTGCCCTTCCTCCGCTCTCACCGTGGTCCCACGCTGTTCTGGCCGGATCTCGCTTCGTGCCATTACGCCAAGCCTGTAATGGGTTGGTACGAAGCGAAGGGCATTAATGTGGTCCCGAAGGAGGCGAACCCGCCAAATACACCAGAACTTCGTCGGATCGAAAAGTTTTGGGCGATAATGAAGAAGAAGTTGCAGAAAACCGGAAAAACATTCAAAACCGATGAAGCTTTGAAGACAAACTGGGAGAAATTGTGTAAGGAAGATGGACAAAGCCTCGCCCAAGATCTCATGAGCAGTGTCAAGAGAAATGTACGAGCATTAAGCTTGAGGGAGGAAATTCAATAAATAAGTTATGCCAAAACAAAGCAAATATATAGTTATTTAGTCCCTGAAAGTTGAGAAGTATCCGATTTAAAATGAATTTTTGGTGATCATTTTTGTGTGTCTCATTTTTTCCGAGTCCAGTCTTTAATAGAGGGATCTGGTGACAATCGTGCCCAAAATAACCTTATAAATTGACTACGAAGGCAAGCCTACGTTCCACAAAATTTTCAACGTGCTGCATTTCAATACGACTCCTTGATTGATTACAATACGGATATATCAGTTTCCAATGGATCAATGAGTGTAGTTTGTTCTCATTGTAATGCACTGAAGTTCCCAAATGAAACACCAGAGCCTTTGCACTCATTGGTGCCTGGATCAGGAAGTAATTCTAAACATTTGCTGCAAAACATCCAGAGTTATAATGTGTGTTTTCGAATGACTTCGTTTGGCGCAACGCACATGATAATATTTAAAAGCTTTCTTGGACATTGCACCTTACAGCGCTAAAAATTAATAAATTGTGAAATTGTGAAACCGTTAACGTTACAGGTTCAAGGTCAAATTTGCCACAAAGCGGGTTTATTGTTGCCACCGACGGGCGCAGACCATACATTTCTACAGAATTATTTCATGGAAGAATCGCTCAGCAAGACTTTTCCACCACGAAGCGAGACATTGTACAAAAATTTCAAATAGGTTTAAAAATCCAATTTTAATATATTGCCTGAAATATTCTTGGTTATCTTTAAGCACGAGTCTTATGATCACAGACCATCACGGTGGAAAAAAAAAAACATCCACACAACCCATGAGATTACTAAACTCAATACGCCACTGATACTTCACCTCGTCAGAAGCGACATGGCCGTCGTCATCATCGAGTATACAGTGCACTTGAACGTGAATATCTCAATGTTGTAAATAAATGATTATATGTTGTTTTATTATATTTTATTATGTTTTATCTTATATTTATGCGAATGTGATAATTATATTATTGAGGTATAAATTCTGCTTTGAACAGCCGGGCAGTGTCTGGCAAGGCAACACCAGTGAAGAGCCCTTGTCGAGAGGAGGAAGCTGTGAAGCAGTTCGTACTCTCGATTTGGATGCGCCTTGCAGCAGAAGCAACAGCAACAGCAGTAACAGCAAGTTTAATGTTCTGCATCGAGCTTGGGCCTCATCAGTTACTGTCAAGGAGGCTCTTCTTCAATGATGTCTGATCCCCTTGCAGAGGTTGGCAGGCAAGTACCCCTACAGCCGTGGAAGGTGAAATTATACGACAGCACTTTTCCATTTTTGGCTCACTGACAAGGTGCAACTTAAGGACTTATTTTATAGTGCCGTTTACAAGGCTACCCAAAAGTAATGACCCGTTCCGTCTGAGATCAAATATCGAAATCGTGTAAACAAGCTTCATTATTGCAACTTTTTAGAAACAAACCCATTCACCGATTGCTCCCGCCAACCAACGGCAGGTTGCTTGTAATTTGACCAGTCAACATCGCATTGTAACGAGTCTGCTGTCAAGTCCTCAAGCCCAATCGTTCTGACCTACATTTATCGCCCTCCATCGGCAACGATCATCATGATCAGAGCACCACCAAACCATCTTGCACTCTGCAACGCTGGCCAGGTTGATCCCTTCTTTACCCCGAATGGCCCAAAATGAGATTTCGAAAACCTACCATTATAACCATAAAAGACACGGAGTGCAAAAGAAGAAATCCCCGGCAGCAAATTGTAACCGAACAATCGTCAGCAATGTACACTGCGCGAACGCGCGACGCGCTCTAAACAAGCAGCTCCGGATAGAAAACAGCGCGAAAAAAAAAAAAAGTTCAAATGTCAATCCAAATCCGCGATGCCGCCGACTTGCTGCGCGGTTAACAGATGTACAAAGCAAATTCGTACCTAAAGCGAAAAGATCATTCGCGCGCACAAGTGATATCCAAATCTCCCCCCGCGCCCGAGAAGATTTAATGTAGAGCAGCTTCCACACCGGCGAGGCTCTGCCTGGTTGGTGAATTACTGCCGAAGTGGCTGGGTACATTCCAAGCAGGGGAAGGTTGGAGACCGCACGGCTCAGCTGTCAATCAAATGGCTCGAGATTTCACCGCCAGATTGCCAGCAAGCTTGTCATGATCACTAGGATATAACCCGAAGCAATCGTGTGTTTGAATAATCAAATTAACGAGGATTGTTTTAGTTTTAATGTTGTTTAACTAGGACAGATCGGGACTAGATCGGTATTGGTTTCTGATCACTCATCTTACCCGGAGTGTTCAATTCTCGTGTCAAGCAATCAAAATTTGCATGTTTCTTTTTACACACTTGAATTTACGGGATTTGGTGTTTTCACTATTACTAACTGTCTTTAATGTAACTAGATGATAGCAAAGAATGAAACGAACTTTTCCCTTGTAAAGAAGAAAGGATATTTCTTGGATATTCGGAAAAAGTCAACAGAAAAAGAGGTATAAAAGTGCAAGAAACTTAGATTTTGTGTGTGTTATGTGTGGTAGATACAGTAGTTGAATGGAATAAATGATAATAATATTAACAATAAGACAGTGCTAGACAGTTTTACTTGTTATTACGGTGTTATTTTGAGAATTTTTGGAAATATTGTATCGTGGTTTTCATTTCGGAAGGTGAGTTGAAGATGTGTGTTGGTAAATGTTGATTTCACATGAGATTTGTGAACGCTTTATAGAAATGGCGAAAGGCACTCGATTGACGGAGGAGGAACGACGAATAATAACGTTGTTTAAGGCAGAGGGCTACTCAAATCTCCAAAAAAAAATCAATCGATCCGAAAAAGTAATCCGGATGGTGCACAACATGGTGTGAAACGTCCAACAAAAGGTCGAAGCAAAGCCTCTTTGCGGCTAAAAGGACAAATAAGACACGAAGCTACTACAAATCGATTATCCTGTTCGCAAATAAAAGAAAAATTTGATGTTCCGGTAACGACCAGACATATCGCGCGTATTTTGAACGAATCTCCGAACATCAAATGGACGAAACTTCAAAGTAAACCGAAACTCACATGTTCCCATACGCAGAACCGGCTTGAATTCGCGAAGAAATACATGGAATGGAAACCCAAATGGCGAAATGTGATCGAAATGTAAGTTTGATGGTGTGGGGACCATTTTCCTGCAATGCCAAATTTCCAATTTGTTTCATTTCGACAAGAATGAATTCCGGAATGTATTTGGATCTGCTGGAGGTTGTTTTCGTCGGATACATGGAGAACGACGCAACAAATGACATAGTTTGTCAACAGGACAACGCATCGATCCATGTGTCTTAGCAATCCATGGTATTGTTTGCTGACAAAAACATTCCACTGCTCGAATGGCCGGCCGGCAGTCCCAATTGCAACCCTATAGAACCTCTGGGGTATCCTAGCCGGGATGGTGTACGCAAATGGACGACAATTTAACAGTGTTTCCAGCCTAAAGGTAGCGATTCAGGAGTGTTGGGCCAAAATTGATATGGCAACACTACAAAAGCTATCCGATTCGATGCCAAATCGGATTTTTGAGGTTATTCGAAACGGAGGAGGCCATAGCAAATACTAACTTTGGATGAACTTTGAAATTTGTCACTCACCATTACTATTTTTTATAATTTATAAGGTGCGGCTAAACGAATGGCTGGCCTACATTATTATTTTTCTCGATTTGGAAAAAAAATGTTGGGTTTGGTTTGGTAATGGTTAAAACAACTATATAAACAATGATGGTTTTTTTTTAAAACGGGGGGGCGGAAAAAAGTGTGGCGTGGGTGGGGTTTAATTGATATAATTATTTTAGAGATAAATGTGGTGGAGTGTGATTGTTTGATAAGGTCTGTATCCACATTAATCCGGACACCTTCAAATCATTGTAACTTTTGAAATATTGCACGTAGGAATGAAAAATTTCACTGTGGTATAGCTGAGAGTCTATGATAAAAAAGCCTATGATTGATGTTAGCATTTCATGTTTAGTATTCAAGATGGCGACGAAAGAAAAACAGGTGCGCGAGCGAATTTTGTACGAGCGTACGGCAAATCCTGACTTGTCAATACGGGACCTTGCAAAAACATTGGATTTGCCTAAATCCACTATTAACGATGTGCTCAAATCATTTTCTGAACGTTTGACGGTGGAGAGGAAACCGAGAAGTGACAAAAACATTGGACTCGCTGATCCTGTCATGGACCGAAAGATGAAAAGGATATTAACGAAAAACCCAAATCTCTCCATTCGAACGGTGGCTTGTAAAATAGGGATGTCGCCTGGTTTTGTCCAAAAATCAAAACAACGTTTGGGACTTAAGTCGTATAAAGTAAAAACAGTTCCAAATCGCAACGACAAACAGAACTTGGCAGCAAAATCACGGGCTCGACGTTTGAACTGCGAGTATTTGGCGAAGTTTTCATGCGTTGTCATGGACGATGAAACTTATGTCCTGGAGGATTTCAAGCAGCTTCCAGGGCTGGTTTTTTATTCTGCTATGGCCAGAAATGCTACAGCTGAGCATTTCAGAACGATGAAGGCATCGAAATTTCCCAAAAAATACCTTGTGTGGCAAGCAATTTGCACGTGTGGCAAAAAGGGTAAATCTTTCGTCACTACAGGCGCAATCAACAAGAAGATCTATCAGAAAGAGTATCTACAGAAGCGATTGCTACCCTTCATCAAAAGTCACAAAGAAAAACCTTTGTTCTGGCCCGATTTGGCATCATGTCACTATGCTTAAACTGTGATGGAGTGATCCCAAGCAAATCATGTGAACATTGTACCAAAAACCTAAAACCCGCCAAATTACCCAGAGCTACGACCAATCGAGAGATATTGGGCTCTGATGAAGCGGAAGCTTTCTGGGAAGAACCGAGGAATCAAAGACATCAAACACTTCCAGCAAATTTGGACAAAGACGGCTTCTACGATTTCTGAAGAGTCTGTACAAAGCCTAATGAGCGGAGTAAAGCGCAAAGTTCGAAAATGTTATGCAAATACCGAATAACTATGCTTTGTCTTCACGAATTGTTAAAACACATCAAGGGCTTCAAATGGTGGGTTGAAAACTTGGAGGGGGGGGGGGACGACCACCAGTCCTCAAAAGTTCCTACCTCAGCCTCCAGGGGTCATATGATCACAAAAAACTGCCAGGGGAAAAATGAAGACGCTGGTTGGCGTAGCCTGGGCAATGTTGTCAATTTGACAATAGCAAAGTGAGGGGGTGCGACTAAATATCGTGTACCTGTAAATCAAATTGTATACCCATACCTGTAAATCATAGCCTACTATTTTCCATTCTCATTTAATTAATAATTTCAGCACGCTTTGGAATCATTTTTGCATTCTCAAACATTCTCAGGCATCTCATGATCCTGGAGCAACATGACAAGCATCAGAGGCTAAATTTGTTTTTCAGCATTCCAGTATAACATTTACTTTAATATTGCACTTCTGAACTTCAACTACGATATTCATAAAAATCGAACCTGCGCTTATAAGGAGTATAGGATTATATTTGTAAGCCATTTGTTTCAGAAATCATAAAATCAGGCTCTTCGATCACTCCAATTGAAAACATGTCTTATATAATTATGTGTTGCTTTTGAGAAAAAATCATTAATCTCTTATTGAAATTTTATTTTTGATATTTGAAATGATCAATTCTGGTTTCAGCTTTTCCATGACTAGTAGAATATTGATACATATATAATTTTTATTTTCAGTAGAAAAATAAGTGGGTGCAAATATATTTTGAACATACGCATATTATGTTCTCTTACTATTTTTGTGAAAACAAATACTAATTTTACTAGATCCTAATCCTACAGAAGCAGCAGCAGTTGAAGTTCTTCGATGAGCAGATGACCAGCTAAGTTACTGATATATATTCTATTATCGTTTATTGTCTTGCTCATATTATTTTTAATGGTATTATTTTATTACGTCATTTTATTATTTTATGTTATGTTATGAAATAATATGAGATTATTACTACAATAGATGAAACAGCTGAAGTTTGTCGATGAGAGGGTGGCCAGCTATGTTACGGATATCATCATCATTTTGTTGTTTTCATTATTTTGTAAATAAGTTTCAGTAGTTTTACTCCATAAATGATTTATATGTTTACTAATTATTATGTCCTATCATAATTTTATCCCTTGCCACATGAGACTTCAACTGATTTTCCAGCAGACATTCGTACTCATTAGGTCTTTGTTGTTTTGTTCTTTTTTTAGTACATCTGTTTACAGGCTTAACATATGAAGTCACTTATCTATAGCATCTTGACAGCTAGTGGCCAGCATTTGAATATGAACTACTTTTTTAGATCAACTTGCGCATAATAACATAGAATCAGCAGAAAGGATTCACTGCGTTCAATCTGAAATCATCATTTAAGAAATGTCGATATTCAAGGAGCACAGTATCAACGACAATAAACAGTTCAATCTACCCCTTTTACCGCATCAAATTACACACACTCGATATATACTTATTTCCTTTTATATTCTTTATAAATTATACATATTGCGTGAACTAATTATATTTCATTGATTTAAAACATTTAAATACTGGGATGGGAGGGTGCATCAGGGCATCATTGAAGTTACAATTGGACAATGGAGTGGACGGCCAAACGGAGTCTAGGAGGGGATGGGTCTATCATTTATGATTGGTACATTCCACTCCAACAGTTGTTATGAATTTGACGCGCCTTTCTCAAACAAACCATCTAGTGGAAAGCTTATTTGAATTGCGTATTTTGTTATTCGTTTCATTGGATCATATTGCTAGAAGGAGATTCTCTTATTCCCGCAGGTTTCGCGTAAGTTTCTCTGCTTACGGGCTTGTCCAACCCTTTTTGGCCCTTCGTACAGCAGTATGTTGTATTTAGAACGGTAACAAAGCATGATCTTTCTGTTAAGTGGAACCGCATCGGGGCAAGGCCCACGCTAGGATGGTGGCTTCTTACATACATACATACATACGAATTGTTAAAACACATCCCATGAATCTGAAATAAACAACTACGACGGAAATATAATGCGAAATTTATGTTTTATTCATGTTTTGAGGTGTCCGGATTATTGCGGATACAGACCTTAGTAAACCTTAGACCTTAGCAGGGGTGTTGTGAGACGATTTTGATCTCAGCTTGCTATCATTTTGTTCACCGACTATGGTTGCGTATGGCCACCTTCATTTAAGATAACATCAAAAATCCGATTTGGCATCGAATCGGACAGCTTTTGCAGTGTTGACATGTAAATTTTGGTTCATTACTCTGTAAGTGCGAACGTTAGACCATATAACAGGGAAAGGGAGGGACCTTCAGGGCATCCAAATAAAACGATTTGGATAGGGAGCATGGGACTGCCTCCTCCCTATTGTTAACATTTCGCGGACGAGGGCGGGCTCTTCGACCCCATCTATTGCGTTTATTATGTCAATCGGGGGTCGATTCTTGTGCTGTGAGTGTGAACTTGCTTTTGGAATTCTCTTACCTACATTCGCGGGTTTCGTGTAAGTGTCTCTGTTTACGGGCCCACCCAAACGTTTTTGGCCCTTCATATATGATCACAAAAAACAATAGGATCCTGATCAAATCGTTTTTCAGATTATTCCACTGCTATGGAAAGTTACCTTGCTACAATAGATGGTAGTATTACCTAATCATCTTCGTCACCATTCACACAAACAAATACATGAAGATCGTTTTCATTTCAACAAAGCAGGGCTAAATTAAAGAAAATCTATGTACACACTTAGAAATTATGGATTTTACACGTGACGTAATTCAAGTTTGTAAAAAGTCTGGGAACATAAAAAAAGATTTCGTGTAACATTATGTCTCCTAAAACTGACACATACGCAAATCGACGAAAAATGTGTTTGATTGAAATTATTTTCTCCTCTCTTTCAACTCATCATTATGTGCTAAAGGACGCTTGCATGTGTCGGTCTCAGGGAACAGAAATTTATAGGACATTTTGGTAGTGTGTATATAATTCCTGTCTTTCTGTCTGTCTGAACCTTATAGACTCGAAAGCTACTGAACCGGTCGGCGTGAAATTTTGTAAGGCGTGATTTTTGAGGCCGAAAAATGTTCTTATGAAAGTAAGGAGGGGAAAGGAGGGGCTCCCAAACAAAAGAAACACAAATGTCTGTATAATTCAAGAACTAATCAAGCATAAGAAACCAAATTTAGTTTTTGGGGGTTTTGGGAACCAATTTTTTTTTCATGGGGGGTTGGGGACCCCTCCTCTCTGGTGGTGGGGGGGAGGGGGTTTTTTCTTTTTTTTGTAACACACTTTTTTATTATATACGAGCTCTCTTCTATTGTTTTTATATTTTTTTGGGGGGGGTTGTGGGGGGCGGGGGGGGTTGTTTTGGTTGGTTGCTGCTGCCCCGCCGCGGGGGGGGGGGGGGGCACAAAAAAAAAAAAAATTTTTTATTAATACAGGAGTTATTAAATAAAGAAGAAAATATTTTTGGGGGGGGGGGGGGGGGAGGGAGAGAATTTTTTTTTGTTTTGTGGGTAAAGAAAAAATTTTTTTTTTTTTTAAAGGGTGTCCACGATGAAATTGCCACACACAAAATTGATTCGCAAAATTCGAGTTTTCATCCGATTGCCATCAAATTTTCAGGGATTGAGAAATAACTATTAAACTTCATTTTGCCATTTTACTCGTATTTTATTTACAGTCCATACGAAAATGCCCGCATCTTGGCCTTAACCCCGGCCATAAGATTCTGCATAACCTGTGAATCAACCGTTTTTTGCATGTAAACCCATACTTTCTTCAGTTCCTCGACTGTCTTCACTACCTTAGGTCGTTTAAGAAGGTGCTGCTTCATAATCGCCCAGTACTTCTCGATGGGGCGGAGCTCCGGAGTGTTGGGAGGGTTGAACATTTTCGGCACGAAATTGACCTTATTGTCCGCATACCACTTCAGCACGTCCTTGGAGTAGTGGCATGAGGCCAAATCCGGCCAGAAGATTGTTGGGACGTTGTGGGCCTTCAGGAGAGGAAGCAGCCACTTTTGGAGGCACTCTTTTATGTACACCTGTCCGTTCATCGTGTCCTGGGTCACGAAAGGTGCACTCCGCTTCCCGCACATGCAGATGGCTTGCCAAACCAGGAGTTTCTTCGCAAATTTGGACATCTTCTGAGTGCGGACATGCTCCGGAACGCTGAACTTATCCTTGGCCGTGAAAAACAGGTTACCGGGGATATGTTTGAAGTCGGCCTTCAGATATGTTTCGTCGTCCATGATGCAGCATTCAACTTTCGTCAGCATGTTGAGGTACAACTTCCTGGCACGGGTTTTGGCGGATCCAAATGGTTCGGCACGGGTTTCGGTCTCATCCAAATGAAACACAAATTTCTGCATAACTCTCGAACCAATCAAGCAAATGGAACCAAATTTGCCATGTGGTGGTTTTTGAATTCAAGACATTATTCTACGGTGGTTCAAGACCCCTCTCCTGTTTTGAAGGGAAGGGGGCTCTCATACAAATGGAAATTTCAACCAAATATGAGAATTATCCCTACTGTTATGAAATTTGGTATGTAGGAGTTTTTGGAGCTCGAGACGGTTCTTATGATGGTTCGAGACTCCTTCCCCGTCTGGAAGGGAGGGGGGTGGCTCCCATACAAATAAAACACAAATTTCTGCTTAACTCGAGAACTAATCAAGCAAATGGAACCAAATTTAGTAAGTGGGGGTTTTTGGAGGCAGGATTTTTTTCTATGGTGGTTTGAGACCCTTTTCTTCTCAAGAGATGGGGGGGGGGGTTCTCAAACAAATCAAACAGAAATTTCAACCAAACGGTTGAATTATCCAGGCAACTTTAACACAAAATGTGTATTTCTCGGGTAGGCAGCATGTTCTGAGAGAAGTGTGAACCCCTTCTTAGTTAATAATGAAGGATGGTTGAGTTACTCTCAGTGCTACATTATGCACAAGAAGTTAATATAAGATTATGCTGCAGAAAATAACGTTCTAACTGACAGGATACGGCGTGGTTTGAAGATAAATATTTTGTCTCTGAAATGCTTCTACACAGAAAGAGAAACCATGGTAGAAACTAACGATTAAATTAAAAACACTCACCTACGTTCTATTTTGCAGAAATTACACGCATTAGCAAACGAACATATTTTAACAAAATTCATTTCTTAAAAAAAATACCATTTGGTGCCAGTGCTATTAGGTTTTCTTTCATTTAATTGCAAGCGCGTAGCAAGGCTCGCACCGGGTTCAGCTAGTGTCAGATAAAACTTGTTGATCTTATATAATAATACTTGTTTGATTTTCGTCTTTTATTGTCTGCTACTAAAGGACTAAAAGAAGCTGCTTGGTTTTGTTAAAATGAAAAAACTGCTCTTCAGTCTTTGAAATACTAGGAAAATTGAAACAAATCCTTTACTTGATCGCTTTTTGAAATAAAAAACTGGAAAACTTTTTCAAACTAAAGGGTGTCACATCAAATTGCAAACTGGAAAAAAACGCTGTAGAAAATTACCTAATTGACCGATTCTTTTCAAAATTACAGACAATAAAAAACAACCCATTAGTAAGCTTTTGGTTAATTTATTTCATTCAACTTCAATACCATAACCGAACGCTCGCACCTTACGCTTAACTCCACTCATTAGGTTCTGTACAACATCTAACTACAGCTTCTTCTGTACGGAAACCCACTTTTTGTTCATGTTTTCCTCAGATTTGACCTTCTTGGGATGCTTCCGTAGTGCTTGCTTCATAATAGCCCAGTATTTTTCGATTGGCCTTAGTTCCGGTGCGTTCGGGTGGGGAGGGGGGAGTGGCTCATGCCCTTGGGTACGAAAGTGACCCCTTTGGATTCGTACTACTCCAGGACAACATTTGAATAGTGGCACGAAGCTAAATCCGGCCAGAAGATCGTAGAGCCCTCGTGATGCTTCAACAAAGGAGGCAGACGCTTCTGTAGGCACTCATTGAGATAGATCTCCCCGTTTACAGTCCTGGTAGTCACGAACGGCGCACACCGTTTACCACTTGAGCAGATCGCTTGCCAAATCATGTATTTCTTGGCTAACTTTGAAAGTTTATGCTTCCTTAGTTCCTCCGGAACATCAAACTTGTGCCTGGCGGTGAACTGCAATAGCCCCGGAAGCTTCCGTAGGTCCGCCTTGACGCAAGTCTCATCATCCGTGATAAGACAATGAGGCTTCGCCAGCATCTGGGTGTAAAGTTTCTGAGCCCGTGACTTTCCCACCGTATTCTTCCGTTCGTCTCAATTTGGAGTCTTCTGCACTTTGTACGTATGCAGTGCCTCCCGGTCCTTGGCTCTTTGCACAAATGACTTGGACAGATTCAACATTTTGGCCACATCCCTGACCGAATCATTGGGATTCTGCCTCAACGCTCTCACGACACGCTTGTGATCCAGATCACTAATAGAACATCCAATCTGACATCATTTCTCCTTCCGTTTGATGCTCAGAGTTTCGTAGTAATGTTTAATCACACGAATCACCGTTGACTGCACGATTCCGAGTTGTTTTCCGATGTCCCGATGAGAGAGTTGAGGATTTTCCAGGTGCTTGCGCAAAATCAATGCGCGACGTTGCTTTTTGGGTGACGCCATTTTTTTCCAATATTCGAAAAACTGACAGCGATAAAAATACAACAACATAAAAAACACTCTGAACTACTTCTACTCAAAATTTCAAGAGAAAATACTGAATGGGTAATTTTCTACAGCGCTTTTTCCATGATTAAATTTGATTTGGGACACCCTTTAAGGGCAGAGCATAGAAGCGTTTTTATAGTAGGCTGAATATACGTCGGATTTGAGGAAATATTGTTCCACTGAATTATCTTTTGTAGGGTTTTTCGTCATCATCCGAACTCAGTCCATTTTTTTAATGCATACGTGATTATTTTTTAAATGAAAACACATTGTATTGCCCAACATGATTTCAAATAATAAATTCATATGAGAAGAATTTCATGAAAACATATATTTATGTTCGATCATGTTGCAATTCGTTTGCTTGTCAAATCATCAAGCAACAATTGGTCTGTTGTTCGATTTTATCTCACCCGCTCAAGATTTCAACTCGAATCGCTCAAGTAGACACCCGCACTCGTTAGCCCAATCTCCAAAACCAGATCCACGGTACCATGCAGACCGAAATAATCCATTTAAATCATACGAACAAACGATCCACGAGGGCTGCCCGTTTCGTTTTCATTAACAGGTCAAATTATACCTGTCGCTTTAAGCGGCTTAACTAAAATGAGGCGTTTTTCGATCGGTAAGCCACCCGCCCGTCATCGGATAACTGTGCAGTAGGTTGACGCTGCCCGGCTGCTGGCTGGCTGGTCGGTTTAGCGTGTTCGATCCTACTGACCCACAACAAAACCGAAATGATTGACTTTTTCGGATCAAATCGGCGGCGTGGAGGGAGAAATTACATTGATCGAGGACAGGTCCGACGACCTATGATTACCACTGCTGATCCCGTTTGGAATTTGGAATCTTTCCTGCTTGGCGGCGGAGAGTGACTGGCGCTGGTCTGAGAGTTCGATACGCCCTCCGCCCTGCGAGTTTGAGGCTCGAGATTTGATGATTACTGGTTTCAGGTGATGAAGATATTAATACGCACAGTGCGGCTTACTCAGCACGTGCTTGGCGTTGTCACAAGAGGGGGGAAGGGACTTCGGACTGAGGGCGCCTTCGTGGGTGGAAATGGTTAACGGTTTTTGATTTGTATTTTCTATACATATTCATGAATGGGGTTTTTTTTTTTTTGAAGAAGGTGAACTTTAATTGCATGGCTCCATCGAAGAAGAAGAGTGCCGCTTGCGACCGATGAAATAGGTTACGACCTTCGAAATTGAATCCGGTGTTGAAAACTATCATTACCGTGGCTCTAACGCGGCAAATTGCTACCTTCGCAGCAAGCCGAACGATTTCTACTCTGAGGTCAGTGAATTGTAATTGCTTTGCAACTGTCAGTTCTGTCATCGGAAATTCAAACTATCCAAAGAGGGATTTGCTGTTCCTCTCCTTCGTCGTAATAAAGCAACCGCAAAGCACGTATGACATCTTTGAATTCCGATCTCGTCGAACGAAAATATCTCCCAGGAGGGAACGATCACCGAACATTCAAAATCAACAACAACAGCAACAACAGAAAAGCATAACAAAAAAAAATCGAGAAGTGTTGACAGCACCGCGTTTCAAGTGTATACAACTCCCCGCTGCACTTATTTTCGCCGCTCCTGTCTCAGAGCTAAGAAAGGCAACAACGAAATATTGTCGCTTTCTGGAGAATTGTGCATTCCTGCATGAGTGTGTTTTGGTAAAAAACATATCTCGCCACTCAGGAATGCGGGAAATTCTCACCTCACGTGCTCATGCCACTGTCAACGCCACGAAAGCCGAGCCAGGCGTTTATTTTTGGACCAGAGAAAAATTCAAATTTAAAAGCCTCAAAGTGAGTAATAGATGAAAATATTCTAATGACACTCGGTAAACAGTGCGCTGACGGGAGGGAATTAATTTTCCTTGGAAATTTCGGTAACGGCTGCCCCATCGAGAGTTAATGGTTGAAGCAGAGGGTCATTGAGCAACGTACACCGGCTTAGTCGCTAAGCCAGCTTGCTTAGCTGTCACTTTACATCATTCATCACTTCATCCAGATGAGTTTGGATTAAGCTGTTTTGAACTCTCGGAATTAGATCGTGAACTAAAGTACAGGTCTTTGTTTCCCATTATGGCTTGACAAAGTTCAAATCGGAAACCAGTCCCTGTTCCCAGTCCCATCCCATTAAGGAAATGAAAATTACCGCGGTGCAGTAATTAGCCAAACCTGGTAGTCAATCTACAAAATATCCCACACCCTAACCAACTTTGACATGAAGTTAATTTTTTCCCCTACGAGGGTGACAACTTCCCTTCAGCTGCACCGTTTCGAATGCAATCGAAGTAACCTAGCGATCATAAGTTATGATATGTTTTGATTTTTCTGAATAAATTTTCCCACACAACGCATTTGTTTACTTGTTCGAGAGCCCGCCCCAGAGCTTGGTGGAATTTTCAGAGCCATATGCTTGTGCCTAGGCCTACTTGTTGCCAAGGCCTCCAAGTCAACCGGGAAACAACAAGAGAAACGAGGCCCGTAATCACACCCTCTGTAAAATATTAATCAGGATCTGAAAGAGAGCGAAAAAGAGCCAATGTAAATGAGCCTGACCGTGGTGTTGTGTTTTTCCCAACGGGCTTTGATTGCTATCCTGGCTTGAAACAATAAATAAAATCAGGGAGAAATAACACCCTTTTTGCACCGCGCGCACAGGGCAGTGTTTGAAGAGCGAGCCGGTGCAGAAGTCACAGCCAAGTTGCAATCGATTGATGGGCAAGGGGCGAGAAGGAGAAGCTAATTGAAGTGTTCGTTGCTCGCTTGCTTGCTTTCTGCTATGTGGAACAGTCGAACGAGCAATGCTCATGATCATTGATAAGAGCCAAGCGCTCAGGCATTTCCATTCCAGCAGGTGGTTGCTAGCAGTTGTTTGATTGAAACTGAGGGAGGGCGTGGGACTTCGGTGCGGATGATGGGAATTGTGATGAAACATTTGTTTGTTTACATACATGATGACAAATGTAGTGTCTATAGGATTGGAACGATATAACGGTAGCTTCGTAAGTGAATCCAAACATTAAAGAGGTAATTATGTGAGCTAACATATCGATCAACAGTGACTCAGGCCCGATGATTCGTAATTGAGACCTTCGTTAGCCCAGTTTGTTAACTATTCGTTCGTTATTCAGAGGAATTTCCGAACTTTTTGCTTAATTACACCCGTTATTTGTTGCATAGTGTTACTGTAAGCCGTATAGTATTTTCCATCTTTTTCCAGCATTTCTCCAAATCAAACAGGATTTTGATTGTTTTGCCACAGCACTTTAATTTACGCTTGATCCCAATTTTCATCGATGGGACTAACATCTGGAATTGGAAAAAAATTGGACGGATTATTTTCTCAAGAAAACCGACATTATTCTGTTTATACCATTCAATGACTTCACGGCTGTAATGGCAGCTGGCTTAATCGGGCCAGAACATTACGGGACCTTCGTGCGATTGAATGGATGTCAAAATCAAAATACATCCGTTGTACTTGGTCAGTACTAGATCTGTGCGCCTCCGCCACTATTTTCAACTGGCGCGCCGCTGCATTTTTTTGCCCGCGCCGCCGTGCAATTTGAGGCGTGGATGTGTCTGGATGTGTCATCCAGAGGAGTGCGCGTGAGACGGTGATCAGCTTCGTTGTTTCGTTTTAGCAACTGCAGTGTACATTTTCGCGTTTCAACTTTCAGCAATTTCACGAGTGAGTTTGAATTTAAAGTGTCCGCCTTAAATGTAGAGAAAATTTCCATTGCGAGAGTACATATCGATACCACAAATAATGGTTATCGAACCAGCAGCGATGAGTGAAAAAATATTGGTGCACTTAATTATGTCAAAAATGGTTTTACTCATCATCAGCTTCCTAACAAAGTGTTTTGCAATGCATGTCTAATCGAAGTAAAACAAAAAGCTGGTCTTAATTCGCAGGAAGACAGGGATCGAGATATTGAGAACGATTCTGCTATCAAAAGGTCGTTAACATTCCGCAATTTAAGTTTAATTAATAATGAAATTGATGTTTTTTTCTGAAACTCTTTGGGAAAAATGGAATGGCGTCAGTTACGTTGCCTTGTTTTTTTTTTTTTTAATTCAAATCTTCTTTGCTAATAAAAATAATGATGGTTGTGGCAGCCCGCCACCTGGGTCATGTTGTCCGATTTTGTTGTTATCTTATTATAGAGGGAGGGATTGACAGACGGAAAATACAGACGGGAAAAAATTAAGCCTGTAATTAGCTTACCATACCTCACCAATCAGACTAAGGCCGGTGTGGCCTCTGCTGTACACAGAAGTTGTTTCCATTGTTATCGGTCCATGGCCGTTCCTCGCCAGCCTCGCTGTCTGCGGAGAGTCCGCAGGTTGCCTTCTACTTGATCGATCCACCTTGCTCGTTGCGCGCCTCTTCTTCTTGTACCTGTCGGTTCGTTTTCGAGAACCATTTTCACAGGGCTGTCGTCCGACATTCTTACGACATGCCCAGCCCATCGTAGTCGACCGATTTTTGCGATGTGTACGATGGGAGGTTCTCCCAGCAACTGGTGCAATTCGTGGTTCATTCGCCTCCTCCACGTTCCGTCTTCCATCTGCACTCCACCGTAGATCGTACGCAGCACCTTCCGTTCAAAGACTCCAAGGGCGCGTTGGTCCTCCACTAGCAATGTCCATGTTTCGTGGCCGTAGAGAACTACCGGTCTAATTAATGTCTTGTAGATGGTCAACTTTGTGGTTCGGCGAACTTTGTTCGATCTTAGCGTTCTTCGTAGTCCAAAGTAGGCACGATTGCCAGCCATAATGCGCCTTTGTATTTCTCTGCTGGTGTCGTTATCGGCGGTCACTAATGAGCCCAGATACACAAATTCGTCTACTACCTCGATTTCATCACCGTCGATCTGAACTCGTGCTAGGAGGCTAACATTGTCTTCTCGTGAGCCTCTTCCCTTCATGTATTTTGTTTTTAACGCATTAATCACAAGCCCAATCCTACCAGCTTCAGCCTTAAGTCTGATGTACGTTTCCGCCATAGTCTCAAAGTTACGTGCTACGATATCAACGTCGTCGGCGAAGCCAAATAGTTGGACAGACTTCCTGAAGATCGTGCCACTCGTGTCTATCCCAGCTCTTCGAATCACACCCTCCAATGCAATGTTAAACAACAAACACGACAATCCATCACCTTGCCGTAACCCTCTCCGAGATTCGAAGGGACTCGAGAGCGTCCCTGATACTCGGACGACACACATCACTCGATCCATCGTTGCTTTGATCAACCGCGTCAGTTTTTCCGGAAATCCATATTCGTGCATGATTTGCCATAGCTGGTCTCGATCGATTGTATCATACGCTGATTTGAAGTCGATGAAAAGATGATGTGTGGGCACGTTGTATTCGCGACATTTCTGCAGTACTTGCCGAATCGCGAATATCTGGTCCGTAGTAGCGCGGGCACCCATGAATCCCGCTTGGTATTGCCCCACGAACTCCTTTGCAATTGGTGACAGGCGGCGGCATAACATTTGGGAGAGCAACTTGTAGGCGGCGCTCAGTAGCGTGATCGCACGATAATTGCAGCAATCCAGCTTGTCGCCCTTTTTATAGATGGGACACACTATTCCTTCCATCGAATCCTCCGGTAAACATTCCTCCTCCCAAATCTTGGTAATTACCCAGTGCAGCGCTCTGGCCAGTGCTTCACCACCGTATTTTAATAGCTCGCTTGGGAGTTGGTCAACACCAGCGGCTTTGTTGTTTTTCAACCGACCAATTTCCTCCTCAACTTCCTGAAGGGTTGGGGTCGGGGTCCTGTCATTTTCTGCGCGTGTTCCTAGATTTATTACCATGCCACTTTCGTTCGCTGTGACATTACCGTTCAGGTGCTCGTCGAAGTACTGCTTCCACCTTTCAATCACCTCACACTCTCCTGTGAGAAGGTTGCCCTCCAGGTCTCTGCAAATATCAGCTTGTGGTACGTAGCCTTCGGGCGAGCTGTTTAACTTCTCGTAGAATTTACAGTGCTTCCATTTCTTCGCGGTCTCGATCTTCCCTCTGGCGCTTTTTCCTTCGAAGAATAGAATTTTGTCTGTTCCGTGCCTGTCTATACCGATCCCCATTCGCTCTCGTACGGTGTTGCAGCATTCTCGCCCGTGCTGCATTCTTCTCCTCTACTAACTGCTTGCATTCGCCATCAAACCAGTCATTTTTTCGATTCGATGCAGAAGTACCTAGTGTCACTAATGCAGTGCTACCAATGGCGGTTCGAATATTTCTCCAGCCATCTTCAAGAGTAGCTGCGCCAAGCTGCTCTTCCGTTGGTAGGGCTGCTTCTAGCTGTTGCGCATATTCCTGGGCAACTTCGGTTTCCCGTAGTAGCTCAATGATTGGTCGTGGCGTCCAAAATCGACGCCGTCGAGAGTTTTGAGCGCATACATACTAGGTAGTGGTCCGAGTCTATATTCGCGCTGCGGTAAGTGCGAACGTTGATGATATCGGAGAAGAATTTCCCGTCGATTAGAACATGGTCGATTTGATTCTCTGTTCGTTGGTCAGGTGATCTCCAAGTGGCTTTGTGGATGTCTTTACGGGGGAAGAAGGTACTTCGGACTACTAAACCACGGGAGGCCGCAAAGTTCACGCATCGTTGGCCATTATCGTTCGATACGGTATGCAGGCTGTTAGGCCCTATTACCGGTCTGTACATTGCCTCCCGTCCTACCTGAGCGTTCATGTCACCAATGACGACTTTTACGTCCCGCTGCGGGCAGCCATCATACACCTGCTCTAGCTGCGTGTAGAACGCTTCTTTTTCGTCATCGGGTCTCCCGTCGTGTGGACAGTGTACGTTGATGATGCTGTAGTTGAAGAATCGACCCTTGATCCTCAGTTTGCACATTCTAGCGTTGATCGGAATCCATCCAATCACGCGTTGACGCATTTTGCCCAGCACTACAAAGCCGGTGCCCAGCTCGTTTGTGGTACCACAGCTCTGGTAAAAAGTAGCCGCTCGATGCCCGCTTTTCCATACCTTCTGTCCTGTCCAGCAAACCTCCTGCAGTGCTACGACTTCGAAGTTACGTGGTTGAAGTTCGTCGTAGATTATCCTATCGCAGCCAGGGAAGCAGAGCGATTTGCAGTTCCATGTTCCGAGTTTCCAATCGTAGTCCTTAATTCGTCGCCTAGGTCTTTGCCGATTGTTCCGGTCCGTATTAACTTCTGTATTATTTGTAACATTGATTTTTTAAGGGCGGCTTGATGGGCCTTCTCCAACCCCCTGTCTCGCCGGAGGACCATCGTGCACAGCACTGTTTAGAGTCCCACGCTGGCACGAGGACGATGATCAGCCGCTCCTAACATGGAGAACAGACGCTGTTTTGAGCCACCCCTAACATGGAGAACAGACGCTCAGATAGACTGCGCCCTTTGAAGGGGGCAGCCCCCCCTTCCCTTTCAGCATATGACCAAGGTCCCACCGGGGTTGGTTACCCGATCTTTCCTATGGTTACTCATACCCCAGTCGGCACACTCGAGCCCTAGCTGGTAGTTAAATCAGCGTTGATGACTACTGGAACTGTGACGATCCATATAAAAATAATTAATGCTCATTTATACGAGGTAGTGGGAAGGTTGCTCCAAAGCTTACTTTTGCTAAAAAACGAAGCAATGGATTTGATGGTTACCAAAGGAATAAAAGATTCGTGTTGTATCAATTACTCGTACATCCTCGCTACCCTTCCCCTCTTGAGCATCTTTCTAGCAAATATATTCACATCGAACATCCTGCTCCCTTCCCATCAACTGATTTAAGATAAAAACGAATTTATTTTTTCCCCCAGTTTCAGTTATTTTATTATGCAAACACTCCTGTGTCGATCCCCTCGGTTGTCCATCTATCATCATCGCATCGCAGGAACAGCCAGCCTGTAGAGATCGCTGAGAAGAGACGATAGGAGCAGACGAGAAACACCCTCGAACTAACTATTACCAGCCACCAACCAGGATAGTGCGAACACAGGATAGTCCTTTCATGTCTTCGATTCTGTCTCTTAGCCGGTGATGATCCCTTTGCTGCTCTTTCAGTTCGATTTCTTCATTTTTGTCCGACCAAGCAAGCTACAGGATAACACGACGTGGCAGGAAGGAGGACCTTGTTGTAGTCAGTTGTTTGATTGAAGTGGATCGCCTGGCCACCCGCCGTAGTCGCCTTTTTGTGTGCTAGTGCTTGTTGGACTCAGAAGACTTCAACTGGTCCCGGTGTGTATTTGGATAGTGCTAAATCTGTACAATTTCTTCGTTTGCTCATCTTGAATTGGACTTAGAGGAGAGAAAAAAAGGAGACAGAAAGCAAGATGATGGCCACGTGGCGCTTTTCTGTTTCGTAAACGAGGTGGACACCGGGCTTGGCTGGAATATGTATGTTCAAGTGATTATCGTATTCTGAATGGGGCACACAGCAAATAATACCCGGGAAATGGAGTTTCAAGAGTTTTCCACTCTCTTTGGCCGGCATTTCGTTAGGTTCGGGGAAGATGAACGAAAGCTGCCAATCTTCGCTGCTGCTCGTTTTAGCAGAACGTGAAAGAAAGTCTTTTGCGAACAGAATGCGCTTTTCAAGCTTCTATGGGAACTCAAAGATGCAGCTAATAGCTTTCCGTTTGGTGTGCGTAAGCAATCCGCTTTGCAACATGAAAGTGAGGGTTTTGGAATTACGTTGAATTTCCCTTTTGAACCTTCACGGAACGATTAGTCATGAGATTAGATGGGGAAACCGAGACCCAATTTCCATCATCTTGAAGTGCCATACTATCATGTATCCATTTAATTCAAAATTGTCAACCGTCTCTATTCAGTATTGAACACTGTGTCACACTTTTTGAGCTATCCTTCGGAGGAACCCACGTCCCCCAACCGGGGTTGATTGAATTCCGTTGCGAGCTCGTAACAAAGCATCAGTTCCAATAAACACTCCAAGTCGTTTCCGGTTGCTCGAACAAACACTTCGTCCCAACGCAGTTCCATCAGTCTGAACTGCATATTCCAATCCCGATGCATCCAGATAAAGTATCCGCAGCGCCATCATCGTGTGAACCCATCAAACAAACACGCCTTTTTCCGCAGTTTTGCAATCTTGACTTATTATCATCCGTCCGTCGGTTCGCTTCGTTGTCGGAGTCAAATTCACCCGAACAAAAAAATCAAGCAAAAAAAAAGATGCTGAAATTGCATTTCGTTGTTGGAAGCCACCGCCAGCCAACGACGGGAGTCGAACGTGAGAAAAAGAGTGCTACTTATTTGGTGGTGTCGAGCGGCAGCAACTCCAGCATCGAGTCCAAATATTTGCCCATCTACTTTCTGCCGACACGAAAAATAGATTTGCGGCATCATGAGAAAATTTTCCAAATCGGTAGTGGGGAGAAAAGATAAAAAAAAAAAAATGGTGAAGCACAGCATTCCTCAATTGGGTGCTCTGGTAGAAATGGGGTTAGGAAGAGTGGAATGTTTTCTCCAGTGGTGTCGGATAGTTAAGATGGAAACTATCGGTCGAGAAATGGGGGTGATTTTTTTAGAGTCTGTCTATGAATCACCGAAGAACGTGGGTCTCGTGTGCTGATTTTTCTGAAAATATTATTAGAAGTCATCAACAATATTTTTGGATGTGCAGTGGGTACTTATTTAGTTTTGGAACTATTCCAGTCTCGTTAGGCATGTTATTAATTACTTGCACAGGAGTTCTGGGAGGATTTGAGGTAAAACACTGAAAAAGTAGTCAAATACTATTAACCCTTTTTTTGAGTTCGTTTATTGTAGTGGAAAAGTGTTTCGGTTTTTTTATTTTTTAGAAAAAGTGATCAAGTGAAGTGTTAATTTAAATTTTCATAGTTTTTCAATTCCAATTACGTTTTGATAGCTGGTCAGCATTTCTCAGACATCACCGACATTATAACCTATCGAGGGGCCAACCTCGATTCGGACCACTATCTAGTGATGGTTAAGATGCGCCCGAAACTCTCCGTAGTGCACAGCTTTCGGTACCGATGTCCACCATGGTACAATATCGACTGATGCAACCTGACTTCACCGCACGCTATGCACAAGTCTTGAGACTGCGCTTGGAGAACTATTGCAACACCGTGAAAACTGCTATCAGCTATGCTTCGTTCTGAAGACCGTCTTAGGTTACGTGGAACGAAACCAACGGAACGAATGGTTCGACGAGGAATGTCAGCAGGTGTTGGAAGAGAAGGATACAGCGCAGGCACTAATGCTGCGTGAAGCTACCTGGCAGGGTGTGGGAAGGTACAGACAGAAGGGGAGGCTGCAAACCCTACTCTTCCGGGAGGAAAAGCGCTCCCAGGAAGAGGAGTGTGTGTGGCTAGAAAAGCTGCACCGTTCACTAGAAACGCAGAAGTTCTACTCGTGTCGCGAGCTGAATTGTGTCGAAATGGAAGTATTCTTACGGACGATTGTGAGGTGACTGAAAGGGGGAAGCAGCACTTCGATGAACATCTGAATTGAGCACAGGAAGAGGACCAAGACAGCGCAGATAGTTCCGTCGGCGCTGCAGCAAGTGACGGAAATGTGCCACCACGGACGATAGGAGAAGTTAAGAATGCCAGAATGTCAATCAGCTGAAAAGCAACAAATCGGTTGGAAGAGATGGAATCGGAGCAGAGCTTATCATTATGGGTTCTGACAAGTTGCCTGCATTGACTGATAGCCAGGATTTGAGGTACCAAACAGCTGCCGGAGGAGTGGAAAGATGGACTATTCAAGGCTACGATGGATAGGATCCAGTGCTGTGATATCGTGTGGATTATCGAATTTATTCGAATCCCGCAGGGGGCTTCGGCAAGGTGATGTAACCTCTTACCTACTGTTCAACATTGCTTGTTACGGAGACTTTGGAACTGTTCGGACTTCTTAAAGGCAAACTCGTCCTTTTTATTTAGAGCCAGCTTTAAACTGAAATATTTATTGTTTGTTTGGCAAATATTCTTGAATTTCATGATTTTTAGGTTACTTACAATATTTAGTCTTCCTCGTTTACAATTTGTCTTCGCGTAACAAGTCGTTTGTAGAAATAAATGTCCTGATAATCTAGTAATTTAATTAACGTTTGTGTTTAGTGTTAAGATCAATTAAGTACTTACATGGCTATTAGCAAATCAATTTTACAATTTAACTTTTAACGTGTTCTGTGTTGTTTTAGAATCTTAGTTAATGACAATCAAATTTTAGTAGTGACAGATGTCATGACACCCTTTAGCCTGTCGTTGTTAAGATTCAACCGAGAGCTGCTTGTGCTAACCGGTGACGGGGGGTCTTCTACCGTTGCGCACATACCCCTTCCCATATTGCTGGTAGTTCCTTCAGCCATACCACCTTTCTCCTGCACGTCCAAGACCGCCAGTTGCGTACTGCTCGCAGAAAGATGCCGCTTGGAGTCCTAACAGCTGCACGGCGAATTCTACCGTCTTTTCCTGGATACACCTTGATGATGACTCCTCGATCCCAGCTGTTCCTCACGTTCTCGTTGACGGCAATTACCAGGTCGCCAACCTGTGCCGGCTTCACCTCATTGAACCATTTAGACTGCTTTGCTATGACTGGGAGATATTCGGTAATCCACTTCTTCCAGAACCTGTCCAACATCACCCGAACATGGTTCCAGTTCGACCGCAGCGCTGATTTTTCATTCTGTGGTGCTACTGCTGGTTGGCTCACACCGTTGGAACTGAGGAGCAGGAAGTGGTTCGGTGTGAGTGCTTCATCCTCTGCTGCATCTAGTGGTAGATAGGTTAACGGGCGCGTATTGACCCTAGACTCTACTTCTGCCAACGTGGTCAGTAAAGTTTCTTCATCTGCAGTCCTTGAAAGCTCCATAGCCGACAGTCCAGTTTTAACCGATCTCACCAGCTTTTCCCATATGCCTCCCATATGGGAAGCATATGGAGTATTCAGCTACCACGTTGTTACTGCATTCGCGAACGTAAACAAATAAACAGCTCGCTATTTATTTGTTGAATTTGCTCCTTTAGATCTTTCCGGGCTCCTTGAAAGTTCGTTCCTTGATCCGAGAATATCTCCAAGGGAGCACCACGGCGAGCGACAAACCTTCGGACGGCCATCTTGCAAGATTCCGTGGAAAGGGTGAACACCCCCTCCAAATGGACCGCCCTAGTAGTAAGGCAGGTAAACAAAGCCACCCATCGTTTGGCATGGCTCCGCCCAATTCTCACCGAAAGTGGCCCAAAGTAATCGAGTCCAGTATACTTAAACGGCTTGATATAAGGTGTCAGGCGCACCTCGGGGAGAGAACTCATTCTTGGTGGACGTGGTACTGTTTTACGCACCTTACATCGCTGGCAGTCTTTGGCCACTCTTTTCACGACAGCTCTGAGTTCAGATACATGGTATTTTTGCCTGAACTCATTAACCACGGTCTCGTTATTAGCATGACCAAATTTCCGATGAATCTCGTCGATGATTAACGCCGTAACACAATGATTATTCAGAAGTATAGCTGGAAATTTTGCCTCTCTTGTAAGCCATGGAGCTGCACCGATCCGTCCGTCTTTCTGTATTAGCCCATCGGCCCCGATAAAAGGGCACAATTTATAGATTTTACTGTTTTTTTCTATCGTTTTCATCTTGCCTGATGGTGCTTGCTGATTCCATTTTAATACGGCATACTCGTCTGAAAATTTTAGTTGTTGAATCAAACGGATTATCGTCCATTCGACTCCTCACTGCTCAGAATATTTGTTCTTATCAGCTGTTGCTTGATGATTCTCTTCCGGAGATTACTGCAGAATCATTGAACATACCCAACCGCACGGACCAATCTGTTCCACTTGGAAAATCGATCGAATTGTATTGTCTCCTCTGGTTCAGTCCGATGATGGACAGAAACGGTCGCTCGCATTTCTTCGTTGGTAACCCATTCGTTGTTTTGTTCTGGCCACTCTGATTCATGTTTATGGAGAAATTCTGGGCCTTGCATCCATCTGCCATTGTTGACTGCTTTTGGGCCATTTCCCCACTTTGTGGCGTCATCTGCGGCGTTCCACCGCGATGGCACCTTCCTCCATTCTGAGATGTCGGTTTCTTCTAGTATTTCGCTAACTCTGAACGCCACAAATTGATGAAATCTACGCTGATCCGATCGGAGCCAAGCCAGATGGGTATTGGAATCACTCCAGAATACCTTTCTGCAAATGGAAAAAGTATGACTGATGATGATGGATTTCATTATCCTTGCTCCCAGAACAGCAGCCTGTAGTTCCAGTCTCGGCACGGAAAGCTGTTTTAGTGGTGCCACTTTGATCTTCGATGAAACGAGGTTACACCGGACAGTCCCACGATCCACAATGCGAAAATAGGCCACAGCGGCATAGGCTGCCATGCTCGCATCCACGAACACATGCAGCTCTAAGGCTGCTGGAGTGTAGCCCGGGAAATGACAGCGATCAATACGCAACTGTGGCATATCACGAAGCGAGACGACCCATCGTTGCCACGATGAGAAGGCTTCATTCGGTATCCTTTCATCCCAGCCGGTATTCGTTCGCCACAATTCTTGCACCAATACCTTGTCATGAATGACGTAGTTTGGCACCAATCCAAGAGGATCAAATATACTCATTACAAGGCTCAGCAGTTCTCTTTTGGAAGGGTAGATGTCTCCACCCAGTAGTCGATCCAAATCCTTCCGGTATTCAATAGCGAACGAGAACACATCCTCTTGTGGTATCCAGATCATGCCCAAAACGCGCTCCGAACTACAGCCCTTTCCCATCATAAAACTTTTCGTTATTCCTGAAGGTTCTTCACCAAGCTTCTCCACAACTTCCTTACAGTTGGATAACCAGTGCCGAACTTCGAAACCCGCTCGCTGGTGAATTTGCTTCACCTCCGTTGCCAACTATATTGCCTCCTTGACTGTATCTACGCTATCCAAGTAGTCATCAACATAATGGTTTTCGACTATTGCAGTTGCGGCCTTTGGATGTTTTGTGGAATGCTCAATAGCGTTGAGATTCTTCGCAAACTGCGCAGAACATGGGGAACAAGTTGCTCCAAATATGGCAACATTCATAACGAACACCTCCATCGGATCCGTCAGATTGTTTCGAAAAAGAAATCGTTGAGCTTGACGATCTTCGGGTCGAATGTACACCTGGTGGATAATTTCCCTGATATCAGCGTTAATGGCCACCTCTCTTTGTCGAAATCGGCATAAAACAGCTGGTAGAGACTGCAGAAGATCTGGTCCTTTAAGGAGGAGTGCGTTCAACGAAACTCCTCTAACTGAGGCTGCGGCATCCCACACAATACGCAACTTTTCGGGCTTTTTAGGGTTGGTCACCACACCTAATGGTAATTACCATGCCTGGCTTGGCATTGTTTGCTCCAGTTCTTGTTCTGTTGCTTTATGAGCATATTCTTTGGTAATGTAGTCGACCATATGCTGTCTTACTTTCTCGTAAACCGTTGGATACTTGGACAGTAGGTTCTCGAGACATCGTAGTCTCCTTTCTGCCATCGGTCTGCTGTCCGGAAACTCTACTTTATCAAATTTCCAGAGGAGACCTGTCTGGAACCTTCCCGAATCCGTACGTACTGTAGTGGCTTCCATAATATTTCGAGCTCGTTGCTCCGATTTATATTCAGCTAATGTATTCGCTCCGACACCAGCTCCTTCGATCGTGAAGAAACTTTTCACCAGTTCGTGCAGATCTGCATCTGTTGGCTGGTGACATACATGCAGAACATGGTGTGACGATGCTGCATCCGGTTTTCCTAGATTCCCGAACAAAGTCCAGCCCAGACGTGTTTTCGCTGCGACTGGTTCGTCATCTTTACCTTCTCGAAGCGTGCGAGTCGTCTTCAGCTTGGTGTTGTCAAGTCCGATAAGTATTCTCGGCACTGCTGCATCGTAGCTTTCAACGGGCAAGCCCTTCAGGTACGAAAACTTGTTTTGGAACGTGGGGAAGTCAATCGTTTGTCGCGGCAGATCCAGGCTCGCCACAGTATGAACGCCACTCAGCTTGTAGCGCTTGGAACTGCTTCCAGATATCTTCAACTTAACCCGCTTGGAATCCTCTTCAGTCCGTTGTACTCCGTTTGTCCATTGCATACAGAGTGGAACCGCTTGCCCAACGAGACCCAGCTCCTGCGCTATTGAATTCTCAAGCAGCGTTGATTCCGATCCTCCATCCAGAAATGCAAAGGTTTTCGTTTTTTTTCCGTTGGCATGAAAATAATCCGTAACAGAATCTTTTGGTGTAAGTGTTGATGGACTGTTACTACACCGGTATTTGACGATGAGAATGTTGTGTTTCCAGAGCATGTGCCTGCTCATGGATTTCCAGGGTGTAGAAATTTATGATGGTTTTCCTGGCACCCATTCACTCCGCACGTAGAAGCTTTGCATGGCCATTTGCCGTGAGGGTATAAGCATCGCTTGCATAAATGCGCTTCTTGTACTGTCTTCCAGCGTTCTGTGAGGTTCTTTGCTTTGAAGGAAGGACAATCTTTTGGTTTATGCCCTTCCACTTGGCACACCGTACATGGGCGCATTTTGGGACTCGTCGATGTCTGCGACATTCTCGTGTTCTTATCACCGCTGCTCTTCTTATAGTTGCTTTCTTGACTACTTACAGTATCGATATCGGCTCGAACTGAGTTGACGAAGACTTTTCCTTTCTGGCGATCCGGTTTGGAACCCTCTCCAATATTGTTAGTGACGCTGCTTGCTGCATTGATGATAAGGCTCATGTAGTCCGAAAAGTTTCGAAGATCTGCATCCATCATTGCTTGTTTGTGCAATGCCCATCCAAGCTTGATATTGGCGGGTAATTTGTCCACAAGTTCTTGCAAAAGAATTGGGTTGTTCAAATGCATCTGCTGTCCTGCTGATATTAGATGCGCACAGAGGTTGCGCACCACTAGTCCGAAACTCACCAGAGTTTCGAGCTTCTCTGGCTTTGGAGCTGGAGTGCTCCGAACATCATTCAGTAGTGAGCCAATAATGGCATCCGGGCGACCATACAGAGTTTGAAGGGTGGACATAATCTCTCCTACATTAGACGGGTGCAGCAAAAAACTACTAACCGCCTTTTTAGCATCTCCTCTCAAATATCGCTGCAGCCTGAACAGATTTTCCGCCGAAGTATATCCGCACATTTGGGTCGAGTTTTCGAAGCTGCTCCAAAACAACGGCCATTCTGCAGGGTTTCCACCAAAGAGTGGAAGGTCTTTTGGTACAACGTGACGCGCCGCGAGTTGCTGTGCAGTTGGTCCCGTTGACGGACCAGAAACCGACCCTAGCCAAATTGGTATCAGGGAACTGGATACATTCACGTCACCATTGCTAGCTTGCGCCATATATATTGGTATCGATTGGGAGGATAGAATACCCATTTGGTTTGAACCGTACCCTTGGAAACTCTGACTACCTACATTTTTATTGAAGTTTGAAACAGGATGCGACCCATACGATAACGGAAAATGATTGGGGGCGTAAAATAACGGATTTTGATACATATTTCTTGAGCTACCTATCCCGGGTTGGTGACTTACCGACATGGTCGAGGGGATATACTGACCAACTGCAGGATTTACCGTAGAACCTTGTCCAGTGTATGTTATACGATGATCATCTGTTGCCTGGTATCGTATTGGATACGAATTTGGTACGTCTTCTACTGGTGCAATCCTCAGAGGTCTGCCATGCGGTATGCTTGTCGATGTTGACTGATGAACAGGTGGTGGTAGCACGGCGTTCCACGGCAGTGTTTTTTGCTGTCCATAATGTGTGGGGTTGTGTGGCCTGGCTCCCATGTACTCCGTTTCCCTAGATGACACGGCTGGCAGCAGCGGACTTACCGTTGGAAACGACACTGTCGGTAGCGTAGAAGGTTGCTGCGAATTCCATGCATTTGAGGCTACTATCGTACTACATGGTAACACAGGGCGAGCGTACGAAACCATTGTTGACGTTGGGGAAATAGCAAACACACTATTGTTGTCACTCGTCATCGTTTCTATAGCACCACAGCATCGACATTGAATCCACTGCTTGTGCCTTTTGTGGCTGGCATAACAAAGGCTCACTGATATTGTTGGTTGTTGCCACTGACATCACACAGTTTGGTTTAGCAGTCGAAGAAGAAGCTTTGGCTGGCTGAATCGATAGGGGAGCTAGATGCTCGTGGGATGAGACCATATTAATATGAACCGTTGCAGTAGACAAACCGATCTGGATGGAATCAGTGTTTACATTCTGTTGTAACGTAAGTCCGGTGGTATTGGTTCCAGTACTGGTGCTTAGGGTTACGGCTGTATTCTGATTCATCCAATTTTGAACCTTAGTCGTCGCACAGTTGATTCGACTACGTACACTGCCTGCATCGCCGTCATCGTCCAGCTGAGTATGTAACAAATTATACTTTTGCTGGATGTGTTCCCTCTCCAAAGCGGGCATTGACGCGATCGCTTTCTCTCCACGTTCCTTCTCCAAACGTAACGTCATTTCTAGCAAAGCCTTATCTTGTTTCTCCCTCTCGCCTCGCAACCTGATCTGGAGCTGTTTCTCCTCGTCCAAACGTTGGATCTCGAGTTGCAATCTCGCTTCTCGTACATTTTGAGACGTTGATGCCACAGATGGAGTGGGTCGAGCGCATGCCGTACATCTATAACTTCGATTCGCGTCGGCGATGCTATCATCGACGCCTGCACATGTGAAATGCGACCAACGGTCGCATTCGTCGCACTGGACCATCATCCGGTCGACTTCATTTGGCAGTGTACAAACAACGCAACACTGCTGCATTGAATCGGTAGTGTCATTCATCCCGGTGTTCGACATGGTAATGCGCTGTACCGAATTCGATATCCGTAAATATTTTTAAAGTTCTTGTTACGGAGACTTTGGAACTGTTCGGACTTCTTAAAGGAAAACTCGTCCTTTTTATTTAGAGTCAGCTTTAAACTGAAATATTTATTATTTGTTAGGCAAATATTCTTAAATTTCATCATTTTTAGGTTACTTACAATATTAAGTCTTCCTCGTTTACAATTTGTCTTCGCGTAACAAGTAGTTTGTAGAAATAAATGTCCTGATAATCTAGTAATTTAATTAACGTTTGTGTTTAGTGTTAAGATCAATTAAGTACTTAGATGGCTATTAGCAAATCAATTTTACAATTTAACTTTTAACGTGTTCTGTGTTGTTTTAGAATCTTAGTTAATGACAAGCAAATTTTAGTAGTGACAGATGTCATGACACCCCTTAGCCTGTCGTTGTTAAGATAGTCACAGTAGACCGATTCAACCGAGAGCTGCTTGTGCTAACCGGTGACGGGGGTCTTCTACCGTTGCGCATATTGCTCTTGATGGTGTTATGAGATGAGCGGCGTTCAACATGCGGATCACGATTCTCAACAGATCCAGTCAATTTATGTGCTTTGCCGATGAAGTAGATATTGTCGGCAGAACATTTGATACGGTGGCAGAGCAGCACACCAGATGCGAAGCAGTAAAGACTGGGTTGAAGATAAATACGTCCAAAACGAAGTACATACTGGCACGTAACATCAAAATCTGAGCTGCAAGATATTTCGGAGCATAGTAGAAATTGTAAAAGTATTTACCAGCTTATAAGCTTAGCCGGGCGCCGTACATCTTCGTGTTGCTAACTTTGAAGTACAGCTCAATTATAGTTTGGAAATACAGTTTAATGTCTGTAATGATGTTATTAAGCCCAAAGATGTGTAGGAAGCTCTTAAGTGTAGTCGGTCAACTGTTATCTCCTTGTTGACCAAGTAGAACCTTAACTCAAATCTTGATCAACGATAGTTTGAGCGCCCAAGATATTTTAGAAGTATGATATGAGGATATAATAATGCACCCTAAAGCTCCATCGAGACACTCCTATCTGATGAACACATCTTAAATTTCCAAATGGTATGAGCCTGCGGAGGCTCAACATAGTCCAAAGAATGAACCAACATAATTACGCATTCAACTTTTTGCGCAGACAAAATTTCTGCGGTTCGATGTACGAAGGTAGATTGACATGATTAGTAGAGATTTTGCTTGTTCATTTGTTTAAAAAATAATTAATAATTAAAACCCACAAAGATTCGTACTACGTTATCTTGAGATTGTACAATCTAAGCTGCATTTTACTAGCTAGCACAACGCATGTAGATAGAAGGCCTAAAGGAATATAAAACCGCTCATAGTACGACTAACCGATTCCTGCTCCACCATGTCGATGTCCTCGTCACATGTTATAAATGAAATAAAAAACTTGTCAGCATGGGAAAAAACGATAAAAAAGCAAAAAAGTTATTACAATATCTCAAAGCTTAATGAATATCTGTCACTGTAGAATTCTCTAACCGTGAATGATGAGAAGTATCCCTCACATCGAATGTTAGAAATTTTTGGTTTGCGTGTGGGATTGAGATGGGTTCAGATGTCAGATATTAGAAGGCTGCTTCAACTGCTTGGTATGAATAAATTTCGCTTTTTCTCAAGTCCTGATACAAGTTCCGGAATATCCCTAGGCTATTACAAAACTTCGAACGAAGACACAAAACCACTCCGACTGGGCGTTGATTGCGGTATGTTCAACACCATACATTGAATCATGCTCATGTCTTTCCCCATACGCCAACACACCCTCGAATGAAAGCGAGAGTATGCCGCTCAAAATACTTACGAAAAGTTTCATCTTTTTCCCCGTAGCAAATCCGATTTTCATAATTACAACCTGCGCCAGGCAACCAATCCAACAAGTCCTGCAAAAAGAGAGTGAGCCCTGTTTCGTTTGTACTTCTTTGTGAAAGCAATTTCACGTCGAACTTCCGCTTCGGGTCCACTTGTTTGGAACATGGGGGTGCGAGGGGTAAAAGTTCTGAATGTTGCGCCATCCCTCCTACGCCAACATCAGACCAGATGGGTGACAACATCCGGTGCTAGCTATGTGTGATACGGAAATTATGGCAAAGCCGTGTGCTCTGTGGATGTCTGCAGCTGCAGGCACTTTTCAAGTGTTCCATCGACTTTCGTACATCGGTTCCACCACCATGCAGTTGTAAACTGCTTATGTTTCAATTATAAAATTCATAAAATTTACCCCCATTCCGCAGCCATGTGTAGCCAAAGTGGAACCATCAGCGAGTGAATCAGTGAAGGAACGAGCAAGTGGGAACATTGTAGCAGTTAAGCCGATTAAAATTTTGTAATACCAGTTTATTTGTGCATTTGCATTGGTCCGAGGTGGGAAGTGCCGGTGCAGGGGGAAGTGGAAAACTCTTTCGTCTGCTCAGTAGCCCGCAAAAAAAAACTGAGCATCCGCAAAACTGTAACCGGAGTAATTAGAGCGTGGTGCGGTACACGGAAACAGGAAGTACACGCTCATGTATGCACAAACAGTTTGATAAATTCCTTTCAGACGGGCCTGGAATGAATATGATCTTCTCGGACGATGCACGGCAAAAATTATTTTGCTTGTGTGCCGTGCTAATGAGTAGGTAGAAATTGAAACTAGAGATAATCTTGTTCCAATAGGGCGTGGTGATTTTCAGAATGAGGGTGTTCCAAACAAATTTCATTGCATTTTTTAAACTCATTTGAATAGATGTAAATTTCTTGGTAAAACCAATGAGGAATTTGTGAGAAAATCAATATAAAAATTATTATTTTATTTTTGTTACCGCTGGGAGGACTTCCTCCAATCTACAGTAATGTTAACCGAGCCGAATAGCGGAGTCAACTTTCAGACGAATCAACGTGTCTTCTTTCAGCTGTCAAAGAATGATAAAGGTGGAGAAAACAGATAGAGAAAAGTAGTGAGTGTAAAATAATTGTGAGTTAAGGTCCAACCTAGAAGCAAGGTATTAGATTCTTAAATTAAGCTAAGACTTAGTTAAACTTATTCTTGATTTTAACGTAGAACTATCTTTATCTTTTCTATATCAGCAGCCGAATTTCGGTGGTTGACGAAATTAATAAAACATCTCTTCCAGAAAAGAAATTCTCAAAATGTCTTTCTCTTTAAACTTTTCTTGGCGGCGGATTCCAAGCGATCTAAGAGAAAGAGAAAGCCCCGATTTCGAGTGAAGAGAATTTATAGTTCTCCCAATTTCCACCAAATGCCTTTGACAGCTAATTCTAGATTGATTATTGAAAACTTCCCATTATCCGTAAGAAAACCGCTCTCCAATAGTTTTCCATATTTAGGAATTATGCAATAAAAATTGCTTCGAATTTTATTTTTCCAAGTTGCAAATTTATTTTTAACTACATTGTTTCCATCCAAATACATAAAACTGTATAATGATTCAATTCGCTTGATGTCTTAGGAGAAAGAATCTAACAACGGACTCTCAAGGTGCTTCAGGACGTTTTGAAAACTATATCAAGATACGTTCGTGAGTGTAAACATTGCAAAAACTTTATTCAAAAAAAAAAAAAAGACTGTTCGTAGTGAATATAGGCAGGAAGTAATTGAAAATGGCACCAACGACAGCGTAGGTTAATAATTTGGCCTGTATTCATTTAATTTTTACGATAGTGGCATCATTAACTGTAGACTCAAGAAATACCTGTCTGTAGAGCAGAAGAAATTCCTACATGGCAGCAAATTTGGACTTTGCCAACAACCGGTTCCGGTCGATCCGCGGTAAAGAGGTCCAAAAGCAGAAGTGGAGTAATTAGGATAATTCACTGAATGCTATGGGGGGTGCTACAAAGACGTCCGAACAATGGGTGCTTTCGTGGCGAGACCCAAAACAAAAAACCAAAACTAAGTGGTTGGACATCAAAAATCGCCAGAGCGGGGAGAATGGTTTGGTAAAAAAGAAATGAGACGTTCTTTCGAAGCTCGAGAGGATGATCCTTGCTCTGATACAAAAGGACACACTGGACGGCGATGGCGAAACCCAGGAGGGTGGTTTCAATGAACCCGTAAGAATAAGGAGAAGGAATATTCCAGCTAGCAGTACTGAAATGACTAGTGGGCTGGATGAGATCCCAACGAGTTTCGCACCATCATCAACACCAGCAGAAAGTCAGGATCCAAATCTAGCGCCTCCTGTCAGTCGAGAAACAACTGCATGCCTAAGAACAATTGCAACATCATCAAGAGGAAGACAACTCGGTAGAGGCCAACGATATTCAGAGACTGGAATGCAAACCATGGAATCGCAGGTATTTGAAAACCCTGAAACCATGCAGGCGGATAAGAAGGAACACATGAAGCGGAAACTTGAGCTGCCGGAGAAAATGTTGATGATGGAAGAACAAGCAATCAAGCAACAAAAAGTTGATGTATTGAACTCAATCTACGAAAATCTGCAGATGTTCTTGAACAGTAATTGACCTTCATTCAGGAAACAAACTTTTTTCATGTTAAATAAATAACGACAATAAACATATGTAACATCTTTTTTATGGATTTTTAAGAAAACTAATTTATCATGATGAAATTTGTCAGAAGCAAAATCTGTGTAATTTATCATGACTTATCATTATTGAGGCCACCGTTACTTCAGTCGATAGGTGCAGCTACAAAAGAGTTCTTCATAGAACTTCAGTAAAGATCTTCACAGAACTTCGGGGTAGTTCTTCGCAGAACTACGGGAAGTTCTTTGCAGAACAATGGAGAAGTTCTACTGAGAATTTCAGGGAAATTCATCCGAGATCTTCAGGGAAATTCTTCCGTGAACTTCAGGGAAGTTCTATCGAGAACTTCAAGGAAGTTCTTCCGAAAACTTCAGGGAAGTTCTTCCGAAAACTTCAGAGAAGTTCTTCTGAAAACTTCGGGGAAGTTCTTACGGAGAACTTCGGGGAAGTTCTTCCGAGAACTTCGGGGAAGTTCTTCCGAAAAGAGAAGTTCTTCCGAAAACTTCGGGGAAGTTCTTCCGAGAACTTCGGAGAAGTTCTTTCGAGAACTTCGGGGATGTTCTTCCGAGAAATTCAGGGAAGTTATTCCGAGAACTTCAGGGAAGTTCTCCCGAGAGCATCAGGGAAGTTCTCCCGAGAACTTCAGGGAAGTTTTTCAGAGAACTTCGGGGAAGTTCTTTCAAGAACTTCGGGGAAGTTCTTTCGAGAACTTCAGGGAAGTTCTTTCGAGAACTTCAAGGGATGTTTTTCAGATAACTTTAGGAAAGTTATTTAGAGAACTTCAAGGAAGGTCTTCAGGGAAATTTAGCGAATTTCTTCAGAGAACTTTAGGGAAGCTCTTCAGAGAACTATAGGAAAGTTCTTCAAAGGAAGTCAGGGAAGTTCTTTCTTAAAACTCAGGGAAGTTTTTAGTAAAAATTCAGGGAAGTTTCTTCCTAAAAAAATCACCCTGAAGTTCTTTGATTAGCTTACCTGATGTTCTCGAAAGAACATCCTTGAAATTCTCGGAAGAAGTTCATTGCGGTTCTTGGAAGAACTTCCCTGTAGTTTTCGGAGGAACTTGCCTGAAGTTCTCAGCAGAACTTCCCCGAAGTTCACGGAAGAATTTCATTGAAGTTTCCGGAAGAATTTCATTGAAAATTTATTAAGAACTTCCTTGGAGTTCTCGGATCAACTATCCTGATGTTCTGTGAAGTTCTTTCTTGAAGTTCTGTGAAGATCTTCTCTGAAGTTTTGCTGAAAGTTGGAAGAACTTCCATGAAATTCTTGGAAAAACTCTCTTGATGTTCTTGGAAGAACTTCCTTGATGTTCTTGGAAAAATTTCCATGAAGATTTTGGAAAAACTTCCGAAGTTCTTGAAGTTCTTGGAAGAACTTCCCTGAAGTTCTTGGAAGAACTTCCTTGAAGTTCTTGGAAGAACTTCCCTGAAGTTCTTGGAAGAACTTCCCTGAAGTTCTTGGAAGAACTTCCCTGAAGTTCTTGGAAGAACTTTCCCTGAAGTTCTTGGAAGAACTTCTATGAAGCTCTTGTAAGAACTTCTATGAAGCTCTTGGTAGAACTTCTCTGAATTTCTTGGAAGAACTTCTCTGAAGTTCTTGGAAGAACTTCTCTGAAGTTCTTGGAAGAACTTCTCTGAAGTTCTTGGAAGAACTTCTCTGAAGTTCTTGGAAGAACTTCTCTGAAGTTCTTGGAAGAACTTCTCTGAAGTTCTTGGAAGAACTTCTCTGAAGTTCTTGGATGAACTTTCCTGAAGTTCTTGGAAGAACTTCCCTGAAGTTCTTGGATGATCTTCCCTTAAGTTCTTGGAAGAACTTCCCTGAAGTTCTTGGAAGAACTTCCCTGAAGTTATTGGAAGCACTTCTTTGAAGCTCTCGAAAGAACTTTCCTGAAGTTCTCGGAATAATTTCCTTGAAGTTCGCGGAAGAACTTCATTGAAGTTTTCGGAAGAATATCCCTGAAATTTTCGAATGAACTTCTCTGAAGTTCTGTAATGATTGGCTCTGGAATTTTCGGCAGAACTTCTTTAAATTCACGGAAAAGCTTCCCAGAAGTTTTTCGGAAGAACTTCTATCAAGTTCATGGATGAACTTTTCCCGAGTTCATGGAAGAACTTTCCTCAAGTTTTTAAAAGAACTTCCCTCACGTTCTCAGATGAACTTCCCTGAAGTTCTGTAAAGATCTTCTTTAAAGTTCTCTACAATACTTTCATAAAATTCTCGGAAGAGCTTCCCTTGAGTTTTAAAAAGATCTTCCCAGAATGAACTTCTCTTTAGTTCTCAGCAGAACTTTTTTAAAGTTCTCAGAAAAAATTCGCTAATGTTCTTGGAAGAATTTCCCTGAAGTTCTCAGAAGTATTCCGTTGATGTTCTCGGTTGAATTTTCTCTGAAATTTTCAGAAGAATTTCGTTGAAGTTCTCCCTGAAATTTTTAATGTTTTGCCTTTCCCTTCTTTCTTTGTGTAAGAGCCTATCATTATCATCATCATGGCCAAATTGATCGTCTTCTTGAATGACGTTATTACCTTCATTATTCAGATTTTCATCTAAAATATCTCCTACTGGATATTTATTGCAAACAAGAAAGTTGCGAATGATCACACAGCAATTGATAATCTGACCGCAATAGTTCTTCTCTTATCGTAAAAGTGAGTCACGAGAAATGCATCTTAATCTAGACTTTAGGCTTCCGTTCAACAGGATTGTGTGCCTTACCGTGAGCTGTATTAAAATCAATTTCTGGTGGACTTGCAGTCCTTAAATATGGCACAAGAAGCCATGCTTCTGTAGGGTATCCTCCGTCTCCCAGCAAATATGTGTTTCTGCTTCCGTTATCATATCTTTGCTTCAAAAATCGACGCACTTGGCTACGCTTCCATGTAAAAGCATCATGGGTAAAAACAGTTCCAAATCGCAACGACAAACAGAACTTGGCAGCAAAATCACGGGCTCGACGTTTGTACTGCGAATATTTGACGAAGTTTTCATGCGTTGTAATGGACGATGAAACTTATGTCCTGGAGGATTTCAAGCAGCTTCCAGGGCTGGCTTTTTATTCTGCTATGGCCAGAAATGCTACAGCTGAGCATTTCAGAACGAAGAAAGCATCGAAATTTCCCAAAAAATACCTTGTGTGGTAAGCAAATTGCACGAGTGGCAAAAAGAGTAAATCTTTCGTCACTACAGGCACAATCAACAAGGAGATCTATCAGAAAGAGTGTCTGCAGAAGCGATTGCTACCCTTCATCAAAAGTCACAAAGAAAAACCTTTGTTCTGGCCCGATTTGGCATCATGCCACTATGCTAAAACTGTGATGGAGTGGTACCAAGCAAATCAAGTGAACATTGTACCAAAAACCTCAAACCCGCCAAATTGCCCAGAGCTACGACCAATCGAGAGATATTGGGCTCTGATGAAGCGGAAGCTTTCTGGAAAGAAGCAAGGAATCAAAGACATCAAACACTTCCAGCAAATTTTGAAAAAGACGGCTTCTTCGATTTCTGAAGAGTCTGTACAAACCCAAATGGACGGAGTTACGCGCAAAGTTCGAAAATTTTATGCAAATACCGAATAACTATGTTTTGTCTTCACGAATTGTTAAAACGCATCCCATGAATCTGAAATAAACAACTACGACGGAAATATAATGCGAAATTTATGTTTTATTCATGTTTTGAGGTGTCCGGATTGTTGCGGATACAGACCTTATTTTCAGTCCCGTAAATTAACGGACTAACAAGATTCCTGACCTGAACATTTTCATCACCAATCCGATTCAGCAATGTGAACTTCTGAATTCAAACGTAGTGGCCAATAATCAAATTCATTTCGCCCCTCGGAATACGTTGTTCAAAAAATTTACTCTGAACTGTTTCTTGGTCACGATGAGCCGAAGCAAAAAACCAACCGGATAGCAGTTCAAAAATGAAATAATTCAATATTTACGCAATAGACACCTGATAGGTCAGCACTCGTTTCGCTTTGCTGCCAACATCAATCGAATAAATCCAATATAGCAATCATAAGACTGCCACTCCAGTTGCTACAGAGCGACTGTTATACCTTTCAAACGCACGCTCAACTTTTATCAGCCAATTTCGGTCTCTAAATTGATTTTTAAAACTCATAAATTCAGGTCACATCTGCGAACCAAACGCCGCCATCTCCCCCCCCCCCCCCCCCCCTTCCAACACTGTGCTCGTTCTGCGTTTCTGTCACCAAATGTCGGCAAAACATCCAATCAAATACTCGTTAACCCTCGTTGAAAACCAAAAAAAAAAAAAAAAAACCTCTCCCACTCCGAACAAACATGTGCGCCCGGGATTCTCGTTAGGTCAAGTTCATTCCGGTTAATTTAACTGCACCGACACATTTGGCAAGAGCAAACTTTGTTTCACATCCGAAAATTCGGCGGTGGCGCTGATCGCAAAACTAAATCAACACTGGCAGGACACTTCGCCTCCTACTGCCAACCCGTGGGGTGGGGGGGGGGGGGGTCTGGGTGTTCAGCAATACCATAAAGTGCATTAGCACGTATCCGATTGCATTCTGAATTTTGAATCTCGCGCAGTTGATTGAGAGGGTGGAAGGGGACCGGGAGTAGCCTGGGTGCCAATTGGTTGCGATTTCACGTCTCCAGATTGTCGCCTCGGTGTGCGAAATAGTGTTTATGATCTGCTTCGATTGGCACAATCTTCTCCCCGGATCCGGTCAGGGTTACCAGAACTGCTGGTGGATGAGTTGAAAGAAAGCCATCGAAGCAATCGAGGAAGATTTGGCAAGTCAGTTTTTCCGTCCGACGTCGATGAAGGTGGCATCATAGTGCTTGACTGCAGGAAGTGCATTTAATTGAAATTGAAGTTCACTTGACGTTTTGTTGTGTTCGCGCCGATTGGGTGAGAGCTTCTCACCGGAGTTGCAATTGGAACCGGGAGAATGTTTGCAAATTTGGGCTTTAAGTGGGGGCCAAATTGAAGATAATTAATTTTGACGCTGAGACCTGTCATAAGTGTCTAGTGCACAAGCTCCTAGAAAATTCCGCTTATTTTTCAAACATTTCAATTCACATTTTTTTTCAGCTGGTAAGAGGAGATGCTGCTCGAGATAGGATAATGGAGGATACCGTATCACACGGCAGGTAATTCCGATTCTACGGGAATACTGTCATCGTGAGTTTTGGTGAGGGAAACGTAGCTGGAAGCTAGTGTTAACGAAGTAGAATTTGCGCTGCAGTCACGTTCGGATGACAGTGTGTCATCACGAGTAATGAAGTCAGCATTTTCCCGAAATTAAATTTAATGAGCAACAGTATATGAACATACAAAGGGAAAGGGAAGGACTTACTTCTAACTATTGGATGAGGTTGATTGCAATTGGGAAATTTGATCTTCGTACAATTTGTTAACAGAGAAACTGAAGTGAATATGGGTTTACCCCCTCAAGCTGTTCCTATTCAACGACATCCCTCCATTCAAATTAAGTCACCATTTTGCCAATCCTTCGTCAATCCGCGGCACTTCATTGTTTCCACTTAATAATCCATCTCCATGGCTGTAAAACTTTTCCACTTTGCCACTCTGACTCCGGCAATTTTCCAAATGACCGCTGGGTGACTATCTCGTTGACTCTCGTCACATCTGTCACCATAGTTGTTGTCGTCGCCGTCGTCATCAGTGTCATCCCGATGCGAGCAAAAGAAAAAGAAAAAAAAGACAAAAGATCTACGTCTGTATCTCGCCTTCGCTGTGATTGCAACACTTGCATCCCGGGATAGATTTTCCCAGGATCATCATCTCAAAGTCCATTCGCACCATGTAATCATTTCACCACGAGGAAGAGAAGTTCTGTCGGCCGCCCTGCGGCTATTGTAGCAACTTATCAATTTATATAATTTTTCTTCCTCCTCATTTTGTCCCCATTTTGCCATTGTGAACAGTTGAATCTCGTCGTGGTGAATCTCGTTTTGTCCAATCCAATGGATTTGGTATGTTCGGACAAGCCATAGCTTTTCCTTGCTCGTCCCTCTTCTCGGCAATGATTCATACTTATTTCTATATTTTTCCCACGCGAAACAAGATTGAAAAGTTTTCCACTTTACGTGGAAAATTTACTTAAGGACCTACAACATTTCGGTGGGATGGATGACGGAAGGAACCCGAAGGAAGCATTGAGGAAAAGGAAGAAAAGAGAGAGAAGGATAGAGAAAAGTTTCTTTTTTTATTCGTTTGCCTTTTCGCCGGGTTACGACGTCGGTTAAGATGATACTCGGTGGCAGCCTGCAGTCCTGAGTGCGGCGAGGAACGGACAATAAAAATGACAAATTGAGATACTGCTGCAGATAGCCTTTTAACGGCTCAATTTTTTCCATTCTTTCTGTTTTCTTCGAATGCTACTTTTACGTTCCGATTGCTTTATTGCATGGTTTCCACCCACTTCCTGGAGGCGGGCTCTGGCCCATCAACATTATAATCCGAAGGAACCAGGTCCACTTCAAGAGTTTACACGTGGTTTGGAAAGGGCCAAGAGCCGGTGCCGTGGCGTGGCTGAAAGGAGGCTCAGGCCAAACGTTTCGAAACGTATCGAATATATTTCATTCATTGATGCCACTGGATTTGGATCGCATTTATGTGGGTTATCAGGATCGGGCCAGCTAAGAGGCTCTAGGATAGCTTATGTGAACGATACAGATAGAGAGATGGGTGGGAAAAGTTGAGAAGATATCGTTGATAATGGCCATTGCTGGTGGATATTGAATCGTGTCCGGAGGCACTGTTGCATACTATGTCGATTAAAGATTGGGGCAGGTTGATGTCCGAAGTTGACTGAATAGGTTATACAGAGGGAACTATAAATCTTGTGCAAATGGGAATCTTTCTCGATTGGAATGTGTTTTGCTAGTGAAGGAGTATATATTAATTATGATAACAAGGCCATAACATTTGTGACGGCTATTTCATGGAAATTTAGTGTCGGCGCGGAAACCAAAGTACGTTTCACATATAGTTTTGCTACATGGAGAAATCTTTCATGTTTGCCGTGTTCCTCATTACATATTCTGATGATGTGTAGTGATGAGTTATTCCACATCATAATGGTTATTTGTCTAAGACTGAGACAAATATGCATTGTTGTATAGAAACTCCTATTTGTAGTTCTTGACGGGTCACTTGGAAGTTTTTTTTTTTCAATGTCATCTCTTACAGATGCAACTCTGTACCTTTCGATAGACCCACTAAAGATTTGATACAATTGCGCATCGCCACCCGAAGGCAATACCAACCTGCCTACCTTAAAAAGTCATTGTAATGGAATGAAAAAAAAAATTTAAGGCCAGAATAGTGGACCTAGGAAATACGGAATTTTGCTGACAAGATTCGCTTTCTTCCAGATTGCGAAAAGCCGTTTTGAAAGTTGACAAAAAGATTAAAAACTAAACCAAGGCCCATTCCACGGTTGATCCCACTAGACAGCAATGGCTTTAAGGATCGCTTGATAACTCCTGCAGAGAAGGCTACTGAGATAGGTCAACACTTTGTCCGCTCCCACAATCTCCGAATAAAACATCGTCAGTCCGCACGAAGCTGCCGTTAGCAAACTTGCAAACAACATCCATCTGTGTCTCAAAGACTTCTCGGAAGAGTTGGAGATCTCAGCTGACGAATTGTTGACCTATATCAAAACGTCAAAGAACATGAAGGCCCCAGGTGTCGACAACATCATGTACTTGGAGCTCAAACAATTGAGCCCCCAGTTCTACGATCATTTGGCGTTGATTTTCAACCAATTCTTTTGACCTCTCGTGTTGGAAGAAGTCAGTCAAAGTCCTCCCCATCCAGGAACCTGGGAAAGATCCTTACTCTTCCAAGAGATATTGACCAATCGGCCTTCTCGCAGGATTATCCAATCTGTTTGAAAAAAATCGATCTACCGTTGGCTTCTTTCATCTGCCAACGAGCTTAACATCTTGTTCGACGTGGTCGTTCAACAATTCACCAACCTAATCGAGTCATTAACATGCTCATGCGGAACAAGTCTGTAACTAAATCATCTACCATGGCACTTTTCGACATCGAAAAGGCCTTTGATAACGTGTGGCATGAAGGCTTGGTGTACTCGCTAAAACGATTCAATTTATTTATTTATTTGTCGTTAATCGAGTTTGTAGACCGTTTTGTTACATAGATTTTCTTATACGATAGGTTGTTTTGACTCAAAATTATTTTATTACAATATAGTATGTATGGGCAGATCTTACTAAATATAAAGTCCTCCTAGCTATTACTGCGGGTGGAAATATTGCCTTAATTTTGTTTTGGACATTGTAAAACCAGTACTTTTGCAATGATTATTGTATTAGGTGCGCAACTAAGTTCCCGCTGTTTAGCAATAGATGGCGCCAGTAGTAAGTGCTGGTCGAATGTTGTTCATCTTAAGCGTCATAAACCAAGCTCAGACATATGGTAAACAAACCGCTTTGCCAAATCAGTGATTTTGGTTTAGTGTTATATATTTTGGTTGTTTGAAGATGTCATTTGCGGGAAGTGTTGAAGCTCATCCAGAGCTCCAAAAAGTTTACGGTGATGCTGCTCTGAGTGAAACAACGTGTCGTGATTGGTTTCGTCGAATCAAAAACGGTGATTTCAGTGTTGATGATCGTCCGCGTGAAGGAAGGCCAAAAAACTTCGAAGACTCTGAATTGGAGGCATTGCTCGATGAGGATCCGTGTCAAACGCAAGAAGAGCTTGGTTCAGGATTAGGAGTTTCCCGCCAAGCCGTTTCTAAGCGATTGCATACGTTGGGAAGGTTTCAAAAGCAAGGAACTTGGGTTCCTTACGATTTGAAGCCAAGAGATGTTGAGCGTCGTTTTTTCGTCTGTGAACAACTGCTCCAGCGGCAAAAAAGGGAAGAGTTTTCTACATTGCATTGTGACGGGTGACGAAAAATGGATTCATTACAGTAACCCAAAACGGAAACATTCATGAGGACTGCCTGGGCATGCTTCAACATCGTCGCCTAGGCCGAATGTTCACGCTGCGAAGGTTATGCTGTGTATTTGGTGGGACCAAGTTGGTGTTATTTATTATGAGCTGTTGAAACCAAACGAAACCATTACCGGGGAACGGTATCGAACTCAATTGATGCGATTGAGCCAAGCACTGCACGAAAAACGGCCACAATACGAGCACAGACACGAAAAAGTGATTCTTCAGCATGACAACGCTCGACCTCACGTTGCGAAACCCGTGAAAACCTACTTGGAAACGCTCAAATGGGAAGTCCTACCCCACCCGCCATATTCTCCTGATATTGCACCGTCCGATTATTACTTGTTCCGTTCGATGGCACATGGTCTCACTGGTCAGCAATTCCACTCATATGATGACATCTCAAAATGGCTTGATTCTTGGCTAGCATCAAAAGACGAACAGTTCTATCGAAATGGTATTCACGTTCTACCAGAAAGATGGGAAAAAGTCGTAGCTAGTGATGGGCAATACTTTGAATAATTCGTTTGTAACCTTTGTTTTCAAAATAAAGTTCCTTTTTCACCAAAAAACAGCGAGAACTTAGTTGCGCACCTAATAGGTGGTCATCATTTGATTAATGGGTCGAAATTTTCCGTAGTTCGTACGATGGTAATTAGTTGCAAATTACTGTCGGTGCCTTAAATAACGTGTTGGTATGCAGAAGTTTAATTTTTATATTTTTTATTTTATTTCATCAAGTCAAGTATGTGTGAGATAATGTTATTAATAAATGAAACCATCGCAAATTTTCGACGCTCTTTCAGTGTTTTTTTTTTTTTACCATCAGAATGGTACTTGTCAACAAAACACTGTCGGTGTGCTATCAGTTGTCATCTGACTACTCTGGAAATCATGTGGTATAAAATAAGACTCCTTAACCGTCAACTATAGTGACTTAAGCCGTTTTTAATTCAGAGTACATACATATGTTAATGCGTACTATCAGTATTCACCACCAGTTGCAAATGTTTTGTCCAATACTGTATGTATTTTACTATAGTTTACTGGCCTGCTGGTATTATTATTTTATATTATAACGTCAGTTCATTATTTTATGTTATGATATTAAATGATGTGTCGTAATTGCATTTAAATTCATTTCATTAAAATCACTGTTTCCGATGAGACTCACTGCATAAATTATTGCAAGGACACGGAACAGTACATCGAAATTTTAGGTTTACTATTCTATTGCTATATAATTTCAGATCATCCATGGATATCCCAAAGTTTTATGAGATAATTTTAAATAATTTTTTTTCTCGCAGCTACATTGTCTTAACTTTCAGGTCCACAAATGGAATTGTTATTATCATTCTTATATTCATTTACTATATATATTTTTTTATAATTATAATATTAATTCACTATATTATAAATATTACTATATGAAATTGTAATTGTAATTGTAATTGTAATTGTAATTGTAATTGTTCAGTGTATAGTCCGTGCTTTCCTGCTAAGATTGCGTATCCGGGGACTCACCCCCAGGTCTATACACCTACAGTCCTTCCCGTTGCACTCGTCAGCTCGTGCGATACTCTAGACTCACATGGGTGGTCGTATCCGGGTCCTCCACTGGGTAGGCACAAGTGTCCGTCCAGTTTCTGGTACATTAATTATCTATTTTTTATGCCTGAATGAAGTACTAATGCTTAAAAAGTTATAAGAAAACCCGTGTGAAAATAACTAACTAGTAGTAATTTGTATTGCGCTCAATTGGCCATTATAATGAAGATTTTATTCCGACCTCTTGAAAATATTTCAAAATTTTGAGAGTGGACTAATGTCCATATTTGTACCTTTTAGATTTTGGATTATTAGTAACATTACATGAACTTTTCTCATTAATTGTCTCTCTTAACAACCAGATGGCAGCGTGGAAGGTGCCCTGTATTGGCCAACAAATTATCTGTACAACCCTTCCCTTATACATCCAAACCCAACACTTCATCGAATCCAAATGCTTTCCTGAAAAGAAATAAGAATAATAATAAAATAAAATATGTAGACACAAATTGACGAAACAACAACAAAAGGTCAGAATCTGATGCTTTCATGTTTCGTTGGCTGGCGATTCCCTTCCTGGTTCCCTCGGCTGCACAGGTGATATTTTTTCCAGTGAATATTTTCCTGAGCGACGGCATGCTCCTTTACAAGTGGTGATCCTGCAAATAGAGACTAAACAAACCGGACTACTCCTCGGATTGGTGGCCCGTCATATCATTAATAGCTGATATAACTAAATATAATTAAACAGACCCTTTATGATAAAAAGGCATTTCATACTTATATTAATGAGTTGAGATGTGTGATTATTATCGACCCCGGTGATCCTATTAAGTTGTATTCCAAATACTCTGATTTAGCTAAATTGCTCTCAGAGTCAAAAATATTAACGTTATGAATTTTATTGACCTATTGACCTACAAGTTAAGTCTTTATTGCTCTGTGATAGTAATCTTTATACCTAACTGAATTATTATTACTTAAAAGTATTGAGAAAACCCGTGTGTAAAACGGTAACAATTAGTAACATTCATAAACCCATATTATTAAATATTTATTCCAACAACCAAATGAAAACGTAGAAGGTGCCTTGCATTGGCCAACAATAAATTCTCCTTCAAGCATTCCCCTTAACCATCCAAACCCAACACTTCATCATACCCAAACCTATTTAATGAAAAGCTATATCTGATGACCTCAGTCGGCTGCTCTACTTAATAGCCCCTTAATCCTGTAATGTTACTAGTCTATACTGTTACTGTCACCCTCTATTGTTAGTGAGTACATAGGGAAGATGTACCCATAATAATCTCATTATTTTGCAATATATTAACATTACGATATACACGTGACAGGATTAGTTAGTAATTTTTGTTGTAGTTATTTAACGAAGGTTACAAAACGAAACCGATCCTTCAACTGCCCAATTCTTTGATTTGATCCTTTGATCGTAGGATGAATATAGGAATAATGAGATTAATATGGGGGCAGTTTCCCTATAATGTTTGAAGATTAATTATTGGTTTGATCTATAAACAAATCATCTGAAAGCTCATTTCTATTCATCTCCTCCGCTCAGCTACTCTCAATGTATGCTTCTCTAAACAGTCCCTCCGCTTCCTGTAATAACCTAACTCACAATCCACCGATTCCAAAGCACGAGAAAAATTCCCGCCGCCTAACATGCAAATGGGCAGAATGTTACAACTTGGAATTGTAACAGAAATCGATGAAAACCCTCTCAGGTTTAACGCTAATATGCTATTATGATAAATTTAGAAGCTCATAACTGCATGCTAGGACTTTGCAAAAACTTAGGATTTGGAAATTTGTGTCGCTTAACAAATTCTCAAACAAATGTGCAAAAGCACGTTGGCCAGTATTTAGCGTCAACCGGTGGGTACGTGTGCTCTACTCCAAGTTCCCCTTCTTTCAAACTCACCTTCAGTTCAATTTACCCATTGAGTTGGACACATCACAATAGAAAATATTGTGACGGAGCACGGACGTTAGGTTACTAGATGTATGAAACATACTCTATAGCCTATTTAGGATTATATCTGAAAAATCCAAATTTGGCCAACACCCACCAATAAGACCTTCACATTCCAGAGTTATATTCATCTGCCACTGATTGAGCTGTAAGATAAATCGTGTTACAAGATTATCACATGCCTATTATTACTATTTTAACTATTTCATCATATTATTTTATTTATAACCATATTTAAATTACAGGATGACGAACTCTAACCATAGCATATTTTAATTAAATATTATAGTATATTTCATTGCTCTATTATATACTGCATATTACTACATGTTATGTAAATTACATATAATAAATACTGGGTAGGGAGGGAGCATCAGGGTATCACTCAAGCTGAAATTGGACGATGGTTTGATTGACTGCCTGCGTCTAGGAGGGAACGAGTATTATCATTTTCTTTATCCTACCGATTCGATTGTGATGCCGCGAATTCTACTCCAACAGTTCCAGTGAGAGTGACGCGCCCTTCTTAACAAGCCATCCCGTAGAAAGCTTAATAAGTATTGCGAATTGGGTTATTCGATTTGTTGGATCGTATCGTACACTCAGGCAAATGCACTTAAGAAATTCAAAATGATAAACTTATGAAAACCCAAAACCGAAGGAATTTTTTTGTTTCATAAGTCACTTATGCGTTTCATATTAGACGCCTTGGTTTTCACTATTTGGACGTAAGCCATTCATGAGTCACGAATTTGAAATTCATAAGGCTAGTTTTGAAAATCGACAGTGTTTATTTGAAAAAAAAAATCAACATCATCATTTCTGCGCCTGCGCTAAAAAAGCAAGATGGAAGTCATCATCGAAGAGCAAGCGTTGCTACAGGATTTCCTTACCGAAATTCCCGCCGACTGTTGAACCAAATTTAATTTAAAGGATTGGATAATTTATTACAAGCATTTTAATGAAACCCCCCATTGCGCACCGTGGAGAAATTTGAAATCTGCTTCAACATGCTAGTTCCGCCACTCATCACAGAGGGCCGCCTTTGATCTCCTATTGTTCAAAAAATCGGCAGCGATCTTTTAAAAATGCATTGAGATCTAGTTTAATATTTTAAAAACTACATAGGGCAAATGACGGCTTCGGCAGGACTTATCGTTTATCTTAGCCTATTATCGTCAGGGGGGTAAATAAAGTCGTAGAGAGCTATATTTTTGCAAAACGTTGCTCTGGAACATGATGTACCTTCATACAAAAACTCAGTGCTCAAGGACGTCATTTACCCCCCTGACGATAATAGGCTAAGACAAACGATAAGTCCTGCCGAATCCGTCATTTGCCCTATTGTATTCCATAAAAATACGTTTTCAATTTCATGCAAAAATATATAAATGTTATAATTATGCTTTTTGTTTTCCATAAGCGTGCCTACTAAAATTCATAATGCGGACTTATAGGTGTCTGATTTCTTAATTTAAAAATTCATAAGGCACCCATATGAATTATGTTCTACATTGTTTTGATTTCTTTTCCAATGCCTTATGAAAAGCTTACGTTATGATTTCATCCAGAAAATCTGTTTCATAAGGTACCGCATTGAAATTCATGAAAATAACTTGTGACTGAACTTCATAAGGGGTTTTATTGAATTTCTTATGTGCATTTGCCTCAGTGGTGACGCGGATGCAGCGTAGGATGGTGTTTCGCAGTGCAACCCGTCGATTCCACAGATGCGTGTCGCCTTACATGGCCATCTCCGTGCTGCACCAGACAGCTGCTACAAAGTTCATGTTGTTCTACCGCTTTCAGACGATCTCCAAATGAAAACGATTTGAATTTGTAACAGTCCCTTACACGGTGCTTAACGCTCTGGCAAACGTAACATGGTCTGACCTGGCTGTCCAGCTTCTTAACTTGTTGCTCAAACCTACGAGCATCTTTCGGCGCATGTGCATTTACAAAACCCGTTTCTTTTTTCTGCCGTTCATTTCGGAACGTGCGAGCTCCATCGGAATCGGTAAAGTGCGCCACATCGCTAGCAGCCGATGTAATGGCACACATGTAATCACAAAACGTGCCCAGGTCCACTGATCCAGCACGCCTTTGGAATAAAGCCCAATCTAGCCGTATATGTGGTGGCAATTTGTCCACCAACTCCTGCAGCAGCGTTGGGTTGGTGAGATGAGCTAGTTGATTCGCGGCTTTGAGATGACCAACCAAGTTTTGGACAACAAGACCAAAATTAACTAGAGTTTCAAGACGTTCAGCTTTTGGAGTAGGGACACTGCGAACTTTGCTAAGCAGTGATTGAACCAATCGTTCTGGGCTCCCGAACAGAGTTTCTAGAGTGTCCATAACTTTTGGAACCGATGAAGGTAACAATAGATTACTCCTAACAGCTTCGAGGGCTCTACCCTTAAGGCAACGCTGCAGTCGCATCAAATTTTCTGCCTCTGAGTAACCGCACATATGAGTGGAGTTTCTATAACTGCAAATAAAAAGGGGCCATTCTTCTGGACTGCCAGAAAAAACTGGAAGCTCTCTAGGCACGGCTTGCCTAGCTGATAACTGCTGCTGAAATTGCCCCACATCGCCTGTTGGTTTTGCAACTGCTGCATTGTTTGTTGCTGCTCGTACGATGGGTGTGATGACACTGGCTGATGAGTCGTACGCATTGACTCCGGTGAATGTGGTAATAATGGTGTATATGGCGGTGTTTGTTGCGGCACTGATGGTGGTGGTGTCTGTATGACCAATGGATTTTCCAACGACGACGTTGGTATTGTTGGCATGAGTGTTGGTCGGCATAATGAAGGGTTTAATGATATTTGCGGAGCTGATGGTTGTTGTACACCAGACTGATTTGGCATTGACGATTGTGATAATAGTAGCTGTGGTAGCAACGATGGATGGGCCGATGATTGTTGTTTCATTTGCGGCGATGGTACTCTCGACAATTCAGGATCGGACAATATCGGCTGCCGAGCGTGGGGCTGTGTTAACAAGGGTTGCTGAGCGGTTGATGAAAACGAGATCGGTACTTCAACCGATGGTAATTCTGATAGTGGTGGTGCTGCGAATAACGACTTTGGAAGAATTGGTCTAGGAATCAGCTTTTGTAACGTGGGAACCGATTGAACTGGTTGTCTGAATACCGGTGGTTTCGGTAATGATAGCTGCGGAATACATTGCGGAATCTGTATAGGAGATGACGATGTGATTGGCGCGTTATCCATGTATACCGAATGCGCTGTTCCTGTACCTATTTTATTGGCTGTGGATTTGTGCGCTGGGATGGTATCGCAATGCCTGAAAACAATGTTTTTTGGTACTGATAGAATTTTGGGGATGGTATCTGTATACTTGACCAGTGCCAACCCACTGGGACCAATATTCACCGTTTCAGCTCTAGCTCCGTTCAAGAATTCTGAAGGAATGTCCTCAACACAGTCCGGACTTGGATTCTCTCCTATTGCTTCATCTTCTTTCTGAACCCCATCATTATCTGGATCTGAGTAACCTTCAGGTGTTACTTCAACCTCCTGGATCCATTCTTGCACTTTGCTGATTCGGCTCATCCTACTACATCGACTTTTAACGCTGCCTGCTCCATCGTCCTCTACCTCGGCAATGAGCAATGCATATTTTTCATCAATGTATTTCTTGTCCAGTTCTGCCTTTGCTGCCATCGTTTTCTCCTGAAGAAGACGTTCTTGTTCCAGTTGCTCCAAAATCAACTTTTCTTGGGCCTTTTTTTCCTCTTCGAGGCGCATGAGTTGCAATTGAATCCGTGTCGATCGAGATGTGCTACTGGTTCTACCGGATATCGAAGCATCACCGATGGTCGTCGTTAAGATGCAGTCTTCGCATGTCCATTTACGGGTTTCGACAGTATCAGCCACCTCTACACACGCACGATGATACCAACGATGACAGTGATCGCAAGCTATCATCTTATCTACGTGATTGGGGTTCTTGCATTTCATACAAGCATGCTGAGTTTTCTCTGCATTGGCTATCGCCGTTGCCCGTCTAGTAGTAGGCATAATGGAAACGTCCTCTATACGACCTCTGTGATCTAATCAATCCTCTTCCTCTGTCAGCACAACTACCTCGATTTGAATTCTTTAAAGAATGTTGGCACAGCAAGAGATGTAGAGCTATCGTCACGGTTTTTCTTAGCAATTCCGTTTATTTCGGCAAAAGGCTTTAAAGCTAAATATAAATTTGTTTTAAGAAAAAAGAAATTAACTAATAATCAAAACATACTCACAATTCAGTGACTTTTTGTTAAATAGTACATCTCTTATGCCTGTGGAAACTCTTTCTAGTGACTTTACCTAGTATAAGTTATTTGTAAGATTTTAGTAATGAGTAAGCAGGGGAATAAGATTTATCATCTACTTACAGTTCCTAAATCGTATTATTCTTTTTAAATAATTTTAATAGCGCAACCAATAGTCCACGAAGCGCAGCTATACCTAACCTAGAAAACGTAATTTTAATTCTAGTTTAAGTATTCAGTAGGGATTTGTTTTAAAACAATTAAGCTCTAGACTTACGATAAACTCAACTCCACTCAACTCAACTCAATTTAAACTCAACTTATTTACTTTAATTTAAACTACTAAATCATGTAACAGCCTCATCCAATTGTTGACTGCATGCATGGAATTACATTTGATTGTTGTTTAATACATCTCAATTATATATCCTATGATATTCTACTTCCACTTATACTCTCTCAAAATAATCATACAATAGAAGTGTCAATCTACTACAGCATCCCTATGGAAGATTGCGCTTTGTCACTAACGGTCGTAACGCCTCCCGCAACAATATGTAACAGTCTTCACCATTTTTAATTTCCAAAAAATTTTTGTTCATTTAAAAAAATAATTTTGGGGAGGAAAAAAAAAAAAAAAAAAAAAAGGGGGAGGAGGGGGGGGACAACAAGATGAATGGAGTTTGTTGTTTCTTGTTAATTTTTTGGGTGGGGGGGGGGGGGGTTGGGTGGGTTGGGGGTGGCTTTGTTGGAAAAGGGGGGGGGGGGGGGGGGTGGGAGGGTGCTGGGAGGTAGTTATTCTATTTTTTTATTTCTTTAAATCGGTTTGCATTTATGATCGTCTCAAAAAGTTTTGGGATGCAAGAGATAAGGGCTATACCACGATAATTGATGACGTCAGATTTTTTACAAGATTTGAAAATAGGTACCAGGAATGACTTTTCGATATTTTTGGAAAATCTCCGGATTCCAGTGACACATTGAAAATCTAAAATAAAGAAACTGTAATCTCAGTTGCCAAATTTTCCATAAAAACAGGAGGGACTTCATCAGGTCCCGAGCCTAAATGCGTCCAAATTTATGACCTCAAAAAGGTCATGCACAGTGATTTCACTAACGCTAATGTCAGTTGGAAATTCTGGACGGAAACCAAAGTATTCATGATCGTGATCTGGTTTCGGATATTTTGTATATTTTTTTTTTAAAGTCCGCACATAAATGGCATATCTTTTCTGAGTTATTACCTTCACTATCGTCAAAATTAATTTTAGACGGAAAATTGTCACTTTTCAGTTTGGTCTTGACATAGGGTACGGGACGGGTTTTAAGTAGTTCATGCACCACTTGGGACATTTGATGAAGCTGTATGTGAACCATAAATAGTACTGCACATATTCGGATGTTAATCCCTCTGCTTATGTCTTATCTATCGGAACTTACCTTTCATAGCGATGGAATAAAGTTCCCAATTGCAGGGACTTATTATAAGCATGTGGATTGCTTTCCGATCAAGAACATGTTTTCTTCAGCTCCACAATCCGTACATAAACTAACAATATTGTATGAGTGCGATTCTTTGCATGTGTGAGAAGGCAAAATAGTTCACGATTTGCTGCGAACGTCAATTTGCTCAACCCACCCCTTCGTTTAACCCATCTGCTCTCGAAAACAATCAACCAAAACATGTCGATTGCTATGATCACAAACTCAATTACTAGCAGGTTATGGGACATACGTACACGACTAAACTTTTAGTCGGTCAATGATCTTTAGATTGGCAATGTGTATTTTTTATTTCATTTACTCTCGCGGTAATGTTAGACAAAGCGGCTATGACGACATAAATGATTGATAGTTTAAAAACGAGGAAGTGTAAGAGACAGCAGATTTCACGTTGCAATACCGGTGCGCTATAGCCATGATTAACAAAGAAGAGAGGAAAAATGAGCACAGTTGCGTTTGGTGCCATATTTGCCGCACAACAGCGAAGGATTATTCATCGTTGAGTACTGTTGGACAGCTCCGAAGCATATATTTTTTCATTGCATATGATACTGCCAGAAGATGTATAATATAATCACAACCATAGATCAATTTTGAATGACTGGAAAAACTTAAAATAAGTAGTGATTTCAGATCATCCAAATATGAAATAAATTTTGACACAATGTTCAACATCACATTCTGGCAACAAGCCTAGCTTTAGAGAGAGAGAGAGAGAGAGAGAGAGAGAGAGAGAGAGAGAGAGAGAGATAGAGCTGATGAAGACATTCTCTCCGGTACACGTGATCAAATGCAAAATACGCAGAGGCTAAATTTAAGCGAACTTCTTCAGCATGTAGGAAACTGATGGTTTTCTAGACGATGAATTTTAAATCTTCAAAATGACAGTAATTAATTGAAAATCAATCATGATTTATGCATCGATTCATTAGCCCGATAGATGGAGTTTATGTTGTAACGTTGGGCGTTGTATAATATTTTTAGGTTCAGGTTCATTCGCTTGAATTATTAAGCACTATTATGAATTAGGTTAAATTAGGTTTGATAAGATTTGAATCGTTTATCAAATGTATTGACATAATAGGTTAGGCTAGACTCGCTACAAATTCATGTTGCATATCGACTGGTTTGTGCCTCGGCTAAGTTGAATGCTATAAAAATAAGAAATGCAACAATGGCTCCAAACTATGAAATAACCATTTTGACGAAACAAGGAGAAAAGCCAAAAGGAATCTTTATTCGCCATGCGGATTGTTTGCTGGCGCTTTTATTAAGCATAAAAGATAATTGTTTGATCAACATTTCTTACTAGTAAGTGCCGGCTGGAGAACAGAAGTTATCGCGTAGTTTCGGAAGTCTTTTTCTAAATAAGTGAAACATTGTTTTCTAAGGGATAGGTACTCAATAGGAAGAGTGAATTTTTTTTAGTGAAGTGCTTACAACGAATTTTTAATTCTTTTTTAGTTAATTTAAATATACGTAGTCTCAGGTCTGTGAGACCGGCAAAGCGATATCTTCTCGAGGTACACAATTTTTTTAAACGTACCAAAACAGGTAATTATTGATTCAAGCCATATTAAAGTTTTACATAAGACTAAAATGTATCATTCGCGTTGGACATTCCAGCGCTCAGGCGCTTTTTGTGTACGGGCTGGAATTTGAGATCCACGTATTGGGGTTTCTGTGTCAACGATCATCACCAACTTTGTCCGTGGAGCACGAATCGCACAATTTGAGCTCGCGAGTCCGCTAAGGCCCGCCTTTCGAGGTAGTTAAACGGAGGGGAGTGAAGTTCGCGAGACTACTGTGCGAAATTTCACCCGGCGGTCGCCAATAATCCGTCGTAATTCCACGAATCGTTACAACCCCTGAGGAAAGGTTACCGAGAGCGCGGTTTAGTGATTCGTAGCCAAGTGTCGGACACTAAACCGGACCTTATCTGAAATATAGGAGTCATAGCGGAAAGGTACGCGAAGCCGGGTTGCTTGGGAAAGCGGGCTTCTATATTGAGGGAGACGGCCAATTCCGGACGCTCTCAACTAATTTCAAATCGAAAGCTTTCCCTCCAGCCACCACTCCCTCCGCATCTGTAATTCAGCCATACCCCCCAGCTCGTCTGCCATCGCTGGATACCATTTCAGCAGAGACAGCGGTCAAGCTTCGACCCCGCCATCATCATCGGGATTCGTCGCCATCTAAGTCGCCAGTACCCCGTGTCATCGAGAACTCGCCGAAAACCTGCGCAAGTATGTGGAAACCTTTTTTCATGGCCATGATTGTTTCCCAGAGAAAATTTCCCGTAACCGAACGTTCTGTCCAACCCGAATGAGTCGCGAATAACCGGGAAATAAATGTATTTGATTATTTTATGATTTGAAGTACAGAGTTGAATTTCTTTTTCGTTTTGGGCAGTTCCGATAGAATTGACTCCTCCTAAAATCCGTTTTCGTTTTCAGTTACGTTGTTCGTTTCAATATCAGGCTTCTCTTCTCCCGTTCCGGTTAGCTCATTCGGATTGAGCGAGTTTAAATTTGTTTTTTTTTTTACTTAGGTTCGGAGGGGGAAATCAAGCAGGATTTATTGGTGTTTTTTCCATTTAGTGATTATTTCAATTGTGTTTGAGCCAGGAGACGAGTTCCCTGAGGTAACTGTCTCAGAAAGGTCGGGCAAATACCAAACGGCAGGTGGCGCTAAAGCCATCTTGTTTCTAAAACCTCGTGAGAATTCTCCGAATGGTTACATTGGCGCCCAACGTCAAAGTTTTGGAGATCCCTTCCATTTAGAGTATTTCTTTTGAATATTGAATTGAATTTTGTTTTTTAGGATTAGCTTTTGATAGAAGATTAGAGTTTGCAATTTTAGGGTAAGATTTATAGTGAACTGATTTTTGGTGATTGGATTTTAAGGTTAGGATTAAGAGTTTGGAATTTTAGGGTAAGATTTATAGGGAATTTTAGTGGTTCAGGAATTGGTAATTATATTATTATATTATATATCTTATAGCTTGTCGTTGAAATTTATAGTTTGTTTTTTGAAATTTAGAGCTGATTTTTAATATTGGATAAAACTCAAAATGAGTGGTCCGTATATTTTGCCAACCTCAGAGCATTTGGTGGAAGAAGAGGTTGATTTTGATTTGAAGTTACGTGGACAGACGGTTAATCGGAGAGAAACGTTAGATGATAAGAAGAGATTTTTGCGTAAGTTGTTGTTGAACGAGAAGAAAGCGAAAATCAGTTGTAGAGGCACGCATAGGTTCAAGGATGAAGTTTTTATTATAGAAAAGAACGTTAATGCGATAGTGGAAGCTTTGAAGAAACGCTTTCATCATGCGTTAGTATCAAGACTACGGCACTACTTAATTCGAGCCCATTCAGCTGAGGCGAAAGACGAAGATGAGAAAGAAGATCAAGTAAAAGTATGCGGTAAAATCGAGGAGATTTTAAGTAGTTGGAGTCAGAAAGTTCGTGAAGAATCGGGAATGGGAGAATCGGACAAAGATAGAAAAGAGATTGTACAGGATAAGGAAGACAGAGGGGAGGATAAGGATGCGCCAAAAGATGAAAAGCAAATGAAGGAAAATAAATTTGAAACTGAATGGAAAGAGTTTCAGAAGTGAAAATCTATGCAAAAAGTCAGTAAGAAGGATGAAAGTGAGGAAAAAAATAGAATTTTCAACTATGGCAGATGGCCGCCGAAGAGCGTTAAGAGCCAGAAGACCCATAGCGACTATGAAAAGAGAGATAGGAAAGAAGAGAGGAGAAGCAGAGATTCTAGTGACAGCAGTGATGGATGGTCGCCGGCGCGCACCAAGAGCCGGAAATCACACAGGGAAGTTAAGGAAATAGTTAGACGGGACAAAAATAAGCATGATGGATGGCCGCCGGACAGCAATAAGAGCCGGATGTCATGTAAAAATGGAAGTCAAGGAAGGAAGAGTAGATACAGAGAGTTCGATACAGAACATAGCGTAGGGAGGACTAGAAAGTCTTTCCTAGGAAAGTATAGCCAGACAGACTCAGAGGATGAACGAGATTCTGATAATTTGCATAGGACAGTTAGGTTGAGAGAAAGAGATAGGCGAGGGTGTAGAGATCGCCGACGTTCGTCATCGACAACGGATTCTGAGTATTGCCAGAAACAATTTAGGAAGTCAAGAGTGGAGAACTGGGATTTGAATTTTTCGGGAGACAGTAGGTCGATTCAGGTTGAAGATTTTCTGAGTAGAATTCAGAAACTGGCGCGTCATGAAGGTGTCTCTAAAGATGCGCTGCTCAGGAATATCCATCGTAGATTGTAGGGGGAAACTTACGACTGGTGGTTCACGAGGGAAACTCATCTCACCAGCGGAGGAGGTTTGAGAATGAGATTCGCTTTAGGTATGGAAACCCGAACAGAGACCAAGGAATACGAGCTCAGATAAGGGAATTACGGCAAAAATAGGTGAGACCTTCATAGCCTATGTAACGGAGGTCAAGAAATTGAATCAATGTTTACAGCGCCCGTTCTCCTCAGAAACGTTGTTCGAACTAATATGGGAAAACATGCGTCCGTATTATCGCTCAAAACTCTCGGGGCTCGAAATCGAGACTTTAGAGGACCTAATCGAGATAAACCACAAAATAGATGCCAACGATTCAATGTTTTACAGGCAGGTCAAGGAAACAGGGGGGACCTCCATCAGCTCGAAACAGCAAGCAATACTCCCAGAAGGGAGGAGTAGCCAGGTAACACGTCGTGGAGCTCAAGGATGCGAGACATACCAGTCGCAGCTCAACCCCACAGTGCTAAACAACCAAGACCATTGAAAACAACCGACCGTCCCCAGCAGCGTCAGAGTTCGATCGTTATATGTTGGAACTGCATGGAACCGGTGATATTTTCGGGATGGGGGCAACGAAAATTTTGTCGGTGTGGGGGTGTGGGGAAAACCACGAGGGAGGCCTTTCTTTTAAAAAAATAAAAAACCTTTGTGGTGTTTGGGGGCTCTTATAATTTTTTTTTTTAATTTTTTTTGTGGCGGGTGTTGCTGGGGGGGGGGGGGGGTGGGTGGTTTATTTTTGTTTTTTTTTATAACCCTTGCGCTGAACTGGCCGGCTTGACGTGCCGCAAGGGCTCAGTAGGGATCAAGACCCGAAGCTAAGAGTCAGTTCCTTTGTGGTTATATCACATTTATTAGCAGAGCAGCACATCGAAATTTTAGGTTCATTATATGGTTTATATCCCATGATTCCTTATATACTATAAACTTTCAGATCATCCATGGATATCCCAAGTTTTGTAAAATAATTTTAAATCAATTTTTTTCTCGTGGCTATGATACATTGTCTTAGCTTTCAGGTTCATGGTACAATTGCAGCAGGACCACAATCTGGAGACATTTAAATAAAAATGAAATTATTATCATTTTATATTATAACATCCATGCATTACATTTTGTATGCTTTTTTCTAAGTCATTTTCAGCTTCGCATATATGCATCCTTGTCAGTTATAGCTCATCTAACCTATGTTATGTATTTGAAAAGATAGAAAGGTTTTTGATGTTTTTTTATTTTTTAGAAAAAATCATATTTGAAAAATTCTACTTAAAAAAAGCTCTTTCCTTCTTCATCAAAAATATATATTAATTTAAAACCTAGCAGTTTACAATCATTCATTTCCTATTTTACAGAAATAAAGTATCATTTATGGGTCCAGATGAACAAGAGCTATCGAAAAATTCAATTTTTTATCTTTTTGTATGTTTGTTTTATTAAGATTCAGTTTTTGGATTCATACTCATATGAAATTTATTTTTATTTATTTATTTATTTATTTATTTATTTATTTATTATTAGCTGTTTTCAGTTTTTTTCCAATATTATTATGATATTAATACACATCAAATTTTTATTTTCAGTAACATACCAGTAGATGTCAGATACATCTTGTACCTACGTTTATTATGTTCTCTGACTATTATTGTGAAAACCAATTCTAATCTTAGTAGATCTTAATCCAATAGAAACTGCAAAAGTGGAAGTCTTTCGATGAGTGGATGTTCAGCTTACTGGCCTGCTGATATTATTATTTTATATTATAACGTCAGTTTATTATTTTATGTTATGATATTAAATGATGTGACATAATTGCATTTAAATTCATTTCATTAAAATCACTATTTCCGATGAGACTCGCTACATAAATTATTGCAAGGAAACGGAACAGCACATCGAAATTTTAGGTTTACTTTTCTATTGCTATTTAATTTCAGATCATTCATAGGTATCCCAAGTTTTATGAGATAATTTAATATCAATTTTTTTTTCTCGTAGCTACATTGTCTAACTTTCAGGTTCACAAATGGAAGTGCTATTATCATTCTTATATTCATTCACTATATTATTTGTCATTATAATATTCATTCACTATAATTTTATAATTATAATATTAATTCACAAGATTTTAAATATTACTATATGACACTGAATATATATTGGGAAGGGAGGGAGCATCAGGGTATCACTCAAGCTGGAATTGGACAATGGAGTGGTATGATAACCGGCGTCTAGGAGGGAACAAACAGTATCATTTTCTTTATCCTACCGATTCGATTGTGATGCTGTGAATTCTACTCCAACAATTTCAGTGAGAGTGACGCGCCCTTCTTAACAAGCCATCCCGTAGAAAGCTTAATGAGTATTGCGAATTGGGTTATTCGATTTGTTGGATCGTATCGTTGGAAGGAGAATCTCATGTTCCCGCGGGTTTCACGTAAGTGTCTCTGCTTACGGGTCCGCCCCACCGTTTTTGGCCCTTCATACAGCGTTACTGTGAATACAACCCGGCAACTCAATTTGATCTTGCTATTAAGTGGAGCTGCATACATGACAAGGTCTTAGAAGGGATGGTGGCTACCTTACATACATACAATATGAAGATTTGTACTGCAGATAATACAGAGCATGCATGCTTTGGTTACGTAAATGTACATGGCATGTAGGCATGGATTTTTGAAAACTTTTTAAATTCGACCAATGATAACGTTTAGAAATGGAATTGAGTGATCTAGAATTAGCGTGGACGTCATGTTTAAAGGAGAAGATAGAAATTAACTACCTGAAAGTTAAAGAAGGCTTAATAACAGAAAGCAAACCCCTTTTGGTTCGGTCCAAAAAATAAGTGGGGGGGGGACAGACTGGACTCACAACCCGGAGGGACGAAAGATATTTCACGTGTACCGAAGAATCCACAGGAAACCATTGACAACATCGAGACGGAGTATGAATTAACTTCAGAGCAAAGGCTTCAATTGCAGGTTGTTCTCAGGGGGTTTGATTGCACCAGAGAGCGTCGTCTGGGAAAAACTTAAGAGAACTACCAATGTACCCGTATTCACCGCTAATTGGGGAAAAAATAGAGAAGGAACTGGAGCGATGGAAGGAACTAGATGTCATCGAAGAATTTGTTACGGAGTTTTCCAATCCATTATTACCGGTCAAGAAGTCAAACGGAAAAATAAGGGTTTGTCTCGATTCAAGAAAGGTGAATATGAGTACAAAGAAGGACGCATATCCGATGCGAAATATGTCGGAGATTTTCCATCGTCTTCAGAAGGCCAAATACTTTGGCGTTGTGGATTTAAAAGATGCTTATTTTCAGATCCCATTGAAAGAAAATTCTAGGAATCATACTGCATTTCGAACCCCAAAGGGACTATTCAGATTCAAGGTTGTTCCGTTTGGCCTTCAAAATGCGCCTTTTACGATGACGAGATTGAGGAATTCAGCAATTGGTTTTGACTTAGAGCCAAAAGTGTTCATATATTTGGACGACATAATTATTATAAGTGAAACTTTTGAAGAACACTTGCTTCTTCTAAAAGAAGTCGCTGTTAGATTGAGGAAGGCCGGGCTTACAATTTCAGTGGAGAAAAATTGGTTTTGTCGGGAGCAAGTGAGATATTTAGGATACCTGTTAACGGAAAAGGGTCTCAGTATCGAAAGAACCTATTTTGAACTACCCGAGACCTAGGACACAACGCACACAACGCAAATATTCAGCAACCGAACGAGAATGCTTAGGAGTGCTCCTTGCAATTGAGAATATTAGGCATTACATCGAGGGATCTACATTTACGGTTATAACCGACGTGAAAAGTATAACTTGGTTATTTTCACTCTCAGCAGCTAACGCAAATTCTAGGTTGTTGCGATGGGCACTGAGGTTACAGTCATACGATTTCACCCTGCAATATCGAAAAAAGAAGGATAACATTTTAGCCGATTGTTTATCCAGAATTGAGACAATCACAAGTTTGGACCACGAATACGAAAAACTCAAGGACCAAATCACGAAGGATCCAAATAATCATAAGCAATTCATGGTCAAGGGAGATCGGATCTATAAATTTGTTTTTACTGGAAGTAAATATACAGACAGACGGTATGATTGGAAGTATTATTCGCCCTCTTCGGAGCGAGATGGAATTATTCGTGTCGTACATGAGCCAGCGCATCTTGGGTACGACAAAACACTAAATTCATTGAAGGAGAAGTATTATTGGCCTGGAATGGCTAAGGATACAAAAAAACTTTTGCAAGACGTGTTTGCCATGCAAAACTTCAAAAGCTTCAAACATAAATAATACTCCACACATGGGATCGCAAAAAAAGTTTTGCGATCATCCATTTCAATTGATCACTCTGGATTATGTTGGACCATTTCGGCCCTCTGGTAAAAACAGAAGCACCTGTATGCTAGTATTGACGGATGTTCTCACAAAATTTGTTTTAGTGCTACCATTTCGACAAGCAACAGCTTCAACCTTGGTGCAGTTCTTGGAACAGGCGGTATTTCTTTTATTCGGTGTACCGGAAATGATCCTGACTGATAATGGTAAACAGTTTACCTCCAAGGATTTTGCAAACCTGTTGCAGCATTATGGAGTTAAGCATTGGTTGACACCGTATTACCATCCACAGGTGAACAACACTGAAAGGGTTCCTAGGGTTATTACCACCGCTATAAGGGCCACCATAAAGGGCAACCATAAGAACTGGTCGGATAATTTACAGCAAATAGCTAACGCTATACGTACATCAGTTCACGAATCTACCAAATACTCGCCATACTTCTTGACGTTCGGAAGGAACCAGGTTTCCAATGGTATGGAGTATGAAATGATGAGATCTACGAACGAACATCACCCTATCGCCACACTTACGAATCTTCTCCCGTTCCGGTTAGTTCATTCGGATTGAGCGAGTTTAAATTTGGTTTTTTTTTTTTACTTAGGTTCAGAGGGGGAAATCAAGCAGGATTTATTGGCGTTTTTCCTATTTAGTGGTTATTTCAATTGTAGTTTGAGCCAGGAGACGAGTCCCCTGAGGTAACTGTCTCAGAAAGGTCGGGCAAAATACCAAACGACAGGTGGCCTCCTGCTTGCAGGAGTGGCGCTAAAGCCATCTTGTTTCTAAAACCTCGTGAGAATTCTCCGAACGGTTACAATGTTCGTATCATTGAATGCGAAATAATTAGAACTATGTAGGAGTTTTAGACCTACTTCCTAACAACTGATTAAAACAGTGACCCCTGATTAAGTCATTCCCTACCCTAGTTACAGTTTATTGGATAAGATTTAATTTCTTGCTTTATTTTTTTATTATTCTGCTTAAATGCTATACTCAATGAAATTCAAATTTTGATTGTTTAAATTATTATATCTATGTTTGTTTGGTTCTGGAGGTGAGCTAGACATAATTTCTTCAACAACACCGAAAAACTTATCGTATTTGTCTTTACGGGCATTCTACAGGAAAGTAAACCGAAACAAAAATATGTGTATCGAGTTTATGTTTACCGAGCACATCACATACATGGGAGCGACGGATGAACGCGACGTGTTTGAACTCAGATTCGAGCTCAGGCGTAAGACTCGAGTTCGAGCGTAAACCGTAGCGTGCCTCTGCTCGATCACCGACGGGTGGAGGCAAAGGCTGATTGTGTTTTTCTTTGACGGTTACACCTGCAAGCAGTCAAAACAAGTGTCCTGGTTGCATTGGTGTGACCTTGAGAAAGAACATTTTGTATAAAAATCTTTATTTTTACAACGCAACATAGTTCGTCCATTATCGCAATTTGATAAAGCTCTTGATGCGTTATTTCTTGTACCCTTTGCTCAGCTTTTTTATAGGTTAATCTTCATGAATTATTCCAAAATAACAATTGAAGTAATAGATTAACCAATGAATTTTCTCCAAGGTAATCGTTTTATTACATTTTGAATCGTTAATGTCTAACGAATCTAATAACGATTAGCGTTAGGCTACGAAGATTGTAGAAAAACAAGTTTTCATCTTGGAATAATTTTAGGATGCATAAAAAATACTCCATATTCCAATCACTATTGCAAATTTGTTTTTCAAAGCAAATATTTACACAAAGTTGCTCCATAAGTTCAGTTGCTAGAAAAAGATCATTTGGTGAAAGTATGAACGCTACGGATTTTTGTAGCTCCAAAAAAAAAAGTACACTGGAAAGCTGCTAGGATTTGATCAGGTTTAATCCTGTAATATTAAAATACAGTTATTTAAAAAAGAAGTGCCGTTATGTCAATAGATTGCAACAAAAGGTAACGGTCATAGATCCAGCATGATCAACGACTAAACGATAACCATGTGCAAAAATAAGACCGATACAAGTATTTCATTTATTTTATATCAAGATCGTTAGCAAAAAAAAAAAAAAAAATGTAAAACAGTCAATCAATTAGAAAATTGGTGAAACTCTTGAAAAACAAGTAAATAATCATTAAAATTGGTTTCCTCCCAGCTAACAATTTATTTTTGCCCTCCAACATTTTCGACTAAACAAATTATTTGTATCGGCCTAACATAGCACCAAAATTGTTCTTTTTAGACCTTTACTCCTTCGGAATTCTTATTGCCGTTGTTTGAATCGCAATGACGAATAATGAAAGTTTTTTTTTTACATTTAATTGACAAGACTGTGTATAAAATCTATCAGTGTGGATTTGGGGAGCGGATTATTGGAATACAAGTAAAGACCGATAAACAAGAGATTAAATACTTTTTAAATTCACAATTTTTGCTGAATAATATAAACTTTTAGTGATTTTGTTTCAAGGAAATGTCATAAATGAAAAAAACGACAAGTATGTATTTCCAACAAATCTTTTAAAATATAATAAACAGATGTTTTAATCGAAAGCATTTAATCGACAGGTGATCTCCACGAGAGAGCTATGGAACTCGATAGGGTCGACGAAGAATGAGTTGAAAGAGATGAGAAAATAAATTCAATCAAACACATCTTTTGTCGAATTGCGTTTGTATCAGTTTCAGAAGACATAATTTTACACGAAGAGTTTTTTTGCGTTCCCCGACATTTTACAAACATGAATTACCTCCCGTTTTAAAATGCATAATTTCTAAATGTGCAGCCACGACCTTTAATCGTTTGACTGGGGGGCTGTGCACTGTTTCAATGGATTGTGCCAATTTACGTTTGTAGGCAGCTATGCCGATTTGAACTGCAGTTTTTGGATGGAGTTGAGCAATGTGCCGCTTCAAACTACTTGTGCAGTCTTTCAATTTTGCGGGACATTCCTCAACCTTGCACTTGAACACTTTTTCATGTTCACCACACATAAAAAAAACGTTACTTGATGTCTGCCAATGTTAACTCAGTTTTGAGTCGTTTTTGACTCACTTTCGTCATTAGTGGAGTCACTCAAATTTGAGTAAATGTAACTGGGATTGACAAGCCGACAAATCAAAAACATCCATCTGATTTGAGTCGATGTTTTTGATTTGTCGAATTGACAATACCAGTTACATTTACTTAAATTTGGGTGACTCCACTAATGACGAAAGTGAGTCAAAAACGACTCAAAATGAGTTAAAATGGCTGGCCGTGTGCGCTAGGCTGCACCTAGAAGAATGGTCCAGACATATACTTGTTTTTTTGATGCGTGGATGGCAGGTGTGCTTAGCTTGGGCTTCTATCTGATGGATATTTGCATCATCGTTTTATTGTTCAATATCTTGTGGTGAATTGTATGAACATCCTGTTATTTGTTTCTATTCCTGCTCTTTGAATAATACTTAACGATTTTATGCCGAATTGCAGTCAATCTCCCGAAGTTTGTACTGATATTCGAAAATGTTTCCCTATATCGCAAACGTCCATTAGATGCAAATAAGACAACCACACTGTAACATCAATCTATCAATATTACAAAGAACGGATTTTGTTATCAGCATTTTAGGCTTATTGCGTTCACAATGAGCGTGTTGCTTGCTCTCATGTGTTCTAACTTCACTTTCACAGCTATTAATTATGTCAAGTATAATTGAACGTGAAGTTGATAAATTTTCAACCCTAAAAGATTTCCTCGATCGGACTAGGAATCGAACCCGCCGCCTCCCGCTTGGTAATACCGTGCCTTTACTGACTAGGCTATTTGAGGTCCCAAAGTACGGGTTTTCCCCTCAAATCCACACGCATTTGATAAAACGTCCGCAACAAGACATTCATCCTCCTCTCACTTCAGGATTTCCATTCCGTCAGTCTCGATTCAGCACACTGCATCGTCCGTCTGTCTTCCAGAAACCACACTCTACTATTCATTGCTAGCCAATCCGACCACACACCTCACACACAACTTCGGGGCTAGCTCCATCTCAAACGACAACGACGACGGCATCTAGTTGTAGCAGCGCGCGCCAATCATGAGAGTTAACTTTGAAAATTTGCGGTTTCCACTTCGGCTCCAGGATAGTGAAGCAGAGCTAAAATATCGAAGAGGACAAGAACGACTCAGAACTCAAACTTGATACTGCTGCTGCAACTGTCTTTGTCTCTACCAGACGTAAACCAGAAAGCCATAATTAATTGATACGTCAGCAGATTTATACTTTTGCATTTTGCGCTATCCGAGTCTTCTCCGACCACCAACGAGCACGCCGTTGTCGTCATCATTCCGGGGTGAAAAACTGACTATACTAGCAATTTCCCACAAGTATGTACGTACATACGCACGCAGCCGTCCAAACGAATAGGAAAAGGACTAGATGTAGACAGACAGGGACGAACGTATGGCTGCCAGCTCACCTTTCAACCAATCCACGAACCAACCACAGTCATCTCCCGAATAAGGTCCACCCATCGCTACTTCTCTACTAGCGGTTCACCCTAATAAAGTAGATTAATTTCACTCCGTCAGATTAGGTACTGCCGAAAAATTGCGTCCATATTCGTAAGAACGCTGTACGCACAACTTTGCCCAAGAAAGTTGGGGGATTGGAAAAACAGCACTTTGTGACGTTTCATATATGCACTGACACTGACTGCGAGGGGGAACAACGACAAATGTGCCGCAGGCGAGCAGAGAACGTGTCAGGTTTGAAAATCCTTTTATATTCCCTGTACTTACTAAATTATGATGATGATGATAGCCTACGGAAGAGCAATTGTTGTCCTTCCTGGCGAAAGGTCCCATGTTATTTCGAAAATGAAATGTTGCCTGAAGGGTGCTCAAATGCCTGGGATGTGAATTAGATTTAATAAAATCAACAAGGATCTGAGATCTGAGAGGGATCTTGCCAGGAAACTTACAACTGCAGCGTCGTTCAATTTCCACCTGGATTCGATACAAAACCGCACGAGTTGGAAAAGGAACAATCACTGTCCTACCATTGATGACGGCGACGTTGAGAAAAATAGAAAAGCAAACGTTTGCATTGTGGTGCTTCATCCTTGATTGACCCGCAGTCAAGGTGCTACGACAATGGGACGCGCAGTATGTGCGAATGTCAGGGCGAACGCCTGTCCTGGATGCAGTGAAACCTGTCGCAATAGAACTAACATTAATTAGTGGTTTTGCTTTCGCAGTGAATTCGCTCTTCCGGTAGTCATGGCATCATCAACCACACGTCGGCTTCAGTGGGAAGATAGTTTCAAAGTTGTGTGATGCATCAGCGGGTTTCCCTTTGCAGTGTGTTTTCTCGTCAAGCCGGAGTAATTTTTAGCCCGGTGATGGAGGTTACATTTATCATGTTCAATTGAGTCAATCTGTCAGTTTCATCTGCCACGGCACTAATGTTGATGAGATTTTGGTGTTCGATTAGAACCGAGCAAGGTTGAATGTCAATTGGAAGCGGTGGCTCGATGGAGCTTTTTGAGCTACATTCCGAGGCTATAGCGTCCTGGCCAGCATATTGGTTTCGTCATTGAAGGATGTAAGTGAAGATTTTAGAGCAAAGAGTTATAAGATACAAGATTGATTAGCATTTACAGTTAGACAATATCGTAGGTGTCAAAGACCAAATTTATTGCTAAAGGTACACATTTCAATTACGACATGGTTCTCTGTCTTCTGTTTCTTCCGTCTTCTTCAAATACTTTTCCATCGTATTCTGTGTTTCTGATTCACCTATGTTTTCTTATCTACTCCTCTCATTTGTGACTTTTTGGATTTCTCACAAGTTAATTCTTTTCTTCATCACTATTTATTCTCCAGTTTTCTGTTTGATATTATTGCCTAGTCATTTTTTTAACGTTTGCTTCTTTACTTCTTCCTATTTCTATCCACTTCACTTTGCTTCTACTTATATTTACCTCTTTACAATTATTTTACGTATACTTCTGAACGATTATTTGCTTCAATAACTGTTTCTAATACTTCTCACTGATTTTTTCTATGCAATATTCTTACTTTCTTCTTAGGACATAGATATCTTCCACACTTTATTCCAAGTTTATACTTGTTTATTTTTCTGGCTTATTGTGTTAAGTTTTATTTTCACTTGTGTTTTTTCGTTCTTATTCAACATGACATTCATAAAAGGGATCAAACTCTATTGATACAATGCCTTGGTTGTTTCTCCTTCTTTTCTCTTCTTCTCTGTGCAGTTCCAATTTTGCCTTTTTATAGTTCTACTTTTTATGCTCCTCTCAATTTTTTCATCCCTTGTTGCTTGATTTTCTCTTTCCTCATTACACGTTTTCTTCATCTGCAGAGCTCGCTTCATTTTTTCCTTTATTTGTTTACGTCATTAATATTTTCGTTCGTCTACATATTTGTTCTCATCACATTACGCTGGAGGAATATATTGTGTTAGTTGTGCCATACTTCGCGCTTACGATTTTACCGTTTATTTAGTGTTTTCAATACGTGTTTGATTTTATTTGCTGACTATATATCAGCGGTCCATTGTATGTGTTTGTACGAAGTGAAATAATTGATCGTTTGGTGACGATCTGTGGATAATTTCGGTCTCTAATTGTATGTGCCGTGCCATTTGCTTTTTCATCGCTTCACGATTGCTGAGAGTAGAGACGTATTATCTTCAAGCAAATAATCGACACCATTGTTATCGTTTGAGTAAATTTTCGTCCCCGTTGTGCTATTGTCGTTGTATTGCATCGTTGTATACTTAAAGGCGATTACCCAAAACCACGTGTGTAACGATGGGTGAAGAGAAAAATTGCGCCAAGTGCTATGAAGCGATCACTGGCATAGAATTTGTCACATGCCGAGGATACTGCGGTGGCATGTTCCACATGACATGTTCGAATGTGTCACGGGCACTTCTAGGCTATTTCACGCCGCATCGCAAAAACTTGTTTTGGATGTGTGATAAATGTGCTGAGTTATTTGAGAATTCACATCGTCGTTCCATTACTAAGACAGCCGATGAGAAATCCCCGTTGGTGTCTCTCACTGAGGCAATCAGCAGCTTACATACGAAAATAAAGCTGTTGTCGCATAAGCCCGCACCGTGTATGCAATCACCAACGATCCGGCAATGGCCACAAATCGGACAAACTCGAGCTGCCAAACGACCTCGTGGACCTGATTTGGAACTAAAGGCGTTCGAATGTCAATCTGGTTCCAAGCAGGTTGACCAGAATGCAGTGTCCGTTTCAATTACCGCTCAGCCGGTGAATAAATTTTGGCTTTATTTGTCTCGAATACGTCCTGATGTCACCAATGAAGAAATTTTGGCTTTAATACGTGCAAACCTTGATTTGACCCAGGACCCTGAGGTTATCAAACTTGTGGCCAAAGGAAGGGATACAAGCAACATGACCTTTATCTCCTTCAAAATTGGTTTGGACCCTTCCCTGAAGACAAGCGCGCTTGACCCATCGACATGGCCGGAAGGCATAATGTTCCGTGAGTTTGAGGAATATTCTACTCAAAAATTTCGGAAATCCTCCGCTATATTCCTGACGCCTACAACCGGTACACCACCAGCAGTTGTAATGCAGCGTTAATTAATTACAAAGAAAAAGGATTTGATGCTCAACGATATGACATACAACCACTTGTTTTTCCACCGGGACGCACCGAATTTAGTGTAATGGAAGCCCTCGATCCCCCCACCGTAGTCGCGCCATTCCAGCCAGCGACCTGCAGCCGTCCCGGCCCTACGTGTGGGTGTGGGGAGAGGGTCTTCCAAAACGCTTCTGCAGGCAAGTACGATTTAGCTATTAGCCCGACAAGACCTGATTCGCTCTCCGATTTCAGCATATTTCAAGGAAGTTTGGAAGCTGCATCTTAGGAAAAAACTAGTGGTAGCCGAATGCGGGGGCGCACCGAGATTAGTATTGGGAAGCCCTCGATCCCCTCACCGTAGTCGAGCCACTCCCGCCAGCGATCTGCAGCCGTCCCGGGCCTACGTGTGGGAGTGGGGAGAGGGTCTTCCAAAACGCTTCTTCAGGCAAGTACGACTCCATTACTTGCCCAGCCAGACCTGATTCGCCCTTCAATTCCAGTCACTCTGATTGTACGCCTGCTTTGCTTCACGGACTACTGGCTTATTACCAGAATGTTCGCGGTCTCCGAACGAAAATAGACAACTTTTTCTTAGCAGCCGTCGAGTCGAACTTCGACGTAATAGTTCTCACCGAAACCTGGCTCAATGATCAAATTCATTCCGCTCAACTATTTGGAGATCAGTTCACAGTTTTTCGGAATGATCGTAATCGCATAAATAGCACTAAATCTCGTGGTGGTGGCGTCTTGATAGCAGTTTCCAAAAGACTTCACAGTTGCCTGGATCCTACTCCTATTAACCCTTCGCTCGAACAGTTATGGGTCCAGATAACAACTCCACACAGGAAGTTAAGTATCGGCGCCATGTACTTACCTCCCGATAGGAAATCTGATTTAAGCTGCATTGAGAACCATATCAGTTCGATTGGCGCTGTGTTATCCCGTTTAGATCACAACGACTTCGCTTTACTATTTGGCGATTACAACCAGTCTGGGTTGGTTTGGAATGTTCCCACGATTGGTCATCCCACAATTGACGTTCTTCGTTCGCATATGCCACCTGTCTGCTGTGCTTTGATGGATGGATTCAGCCTTCATGATTTAACGCAAATAAATTCAACGTTAAATCGTAACTCGAGACTGCTTGATCTTGTATTGGTAAATGAAGCTGCCGTAATGGAATGTACTGTTGTCGAAGCCTCCGAACCTTTAATTAACCTCGACGCCGATCATCCTGCGCTGGAGATTACTATCAATCTATCAGTACCTATTACCTTCGATAACATCGTTGATCCACATGGCCTGAATTTCCGAAGAACTGATTTCGCTGCTATGAGCCAATCTCTGTCCCAAGTCAATTGGCAGTTCCTTGACTCGTGCTCCACTATCGATGAAGCGGTAGACTTTTTTGACGAGGTTGTGTCCCGGGCTATATCAGATTTTGTTCCTCTGAGGAGACCTGCTCGTAAACCTCCTTGGTCTAATGCTCATTTACGGTACCTGAAACGTGTGAGATCGAAGGCTCTTCGTAAGTACTGCAAAACTCGAAATCAATTCACCAAGCGAATTTTCTCTACAGCTAGTACCCAATACCGAATGTACAATCGTCTTCTCTACAAGAATTATTCAAAACGAATCCAATCTAACCTTCGGCGCAACCCAAAGTTGTTCTGGTCATTTGTGAACACAAAAAGGAATGTTAATGGGCTACCGGTTGAAATTCATCTTGGCGACAGAATCGCCAGCACACCAGTGGACAAATGTGATCTCCTTTCTGAGCACTTCAAAAGTGTATTCAATGACACCATGCCAACATTGGAGCAAGTCAGCGAAGCACTCAGAGATACTCCCAGAGACGCGTTCGACTTCAATATTCCTGCGATTACATTGGACCTCGTTGAATCCGCAATCCAGAAGCTGAAACTCTCAAACGTGGCTGGCCCTGACGGAATTCCTTCATGTGTACTAAAGAGTTGCTCTGCAGTGCTTACGATTCCTCTTTTGAAGCTTTTCAATATCTCGTTACGCCAGGGAAAATATCCAACACGTTGGAAATCTTCGTTCATGTTCCCGATTTTCAAGAAAGGAGATAAACAAAATGCCGAAAATTATCGAGGAATCACATCGCTCTGTGCCTGCTCAAAAGTCTTCGAGATCATCGTCAACGACTTGTTGTTTGCTAGTTGCAGACACTACATCTCTCCTGAACAACATGGATTTCACCCCAGAAGATCGATCTCAACCAACCTTGCACCTTTCGTTTCCTCGTGTCTCCGGAATATGGAAGCTGGATCTCAGGTCGACGTTGTTTACACGGATCTCAAGGCTGCTTTTGACCGGGTCGACCATGCTATACTTTTGGCAAAGTTAGACAAACTTGGCGTGTCAAATAACTTAGTTCGTTGGTTTAAATCTTACCTAACGGACAGGATACTCTGTGTGAAGATCGGCTCAGCTCAATCGAACTACTTTACTAATATGTCGGGCGTACCTCAAGGCAGCAACTTGGGACCACTGCTGTTCTCAATTTTCATCAACGAGGTTGGACTGATACTTCCACCTAACTGCAGGTCGTTCTATGCAGACGATGTGAAAATTTATGTGGTTGTGCGATGCTTCGCTGATTGCTTACGACTACAGCACTTGATCAATAGCTTTGGAGAGTGGTGTTCTAGGAATTTCCTCACTCTGAGTGTTAACAAATGCTTCATTATCACATTCCATCGAAAATTGAACCCAATTGCATTTGATTACATAATAAACAACCAGCCTCTGCTGAAAGTTGATACTGTTCGTGACCTTGGAATCACGCTTGACTCCGGTTTGACATTTAGACAACACTACACGGATATGATTACCAAAGCCAACAGACAGCTCGGTTTCATGTTTAAGATCTCCGACGAGTTTCGTGATCCCACCTGTCTGAAAGCATTGTACTGCTCTCTCGTGCGTTCTATCCTGGAATTTGGAGCCTTGGTGTGGTGCCCGTATCAAAGAATCTGGATTGCGAGGATTGAAGCTGTTCAAAGAAAATTTGTTCGTTATGCTCTCCGTCATCTGCCGTGGAATGATCCTGTCAACCTTCCAGCGTACCAGGATCGTTGCTCACTCTTGGGTATTGAAACATTGGAGCATAGGCGTACAGTCATGCAAGCAGTCTTCGCAGCAAAAGTGCTGCTAGGTGAAACCGACTCTCCAGGAATTCTGGCCGAACTCTTTATCTACGCTCCTGAACGAGTTCTGCGAACAAGAAATTTTCTGCAGCTCGGAACCCGTGCTGCAAACTACGGCCAACACGATCCAATTCGATTCATGTCATCGCGCTTCAATGAACTCTACGCTCTATTTGACTTCAACTGTTCCGCTGAGACCTTCCGTCACCGGATTCAGCGTAGTTGGATGGAGAGCCGCTAGTTCAGAAATGGTGGCATTTACTACGTACTGGTATTAATGGCGAAGATACCAGACGACTGATTCCATCACGAAAGATTATTTTTAATTTTACTGACAAGTTTTGTGTGTGTACTAGAATTAATTTTGTTTTACTTGCTTTGTATTCCTTCTATTTTTGTTGATTAATGTAGTGTACGGTTTAGAGATAGGGGTTTTTACGCCACATGGCTTTTCCCCATTACATTTCAATAAGATGTTTAATCAGTTGGTCTCACCATGCCGTAATATCCATCGTTCATAATAAATTCACTTCACATTTATCGCACACAACAAAAACTTTAGATAGTGTCAACAATTCTCAGAAATTCCACGTATTTTCGGAATATTTAGACAAAACTATGCTAAACAAAAACTGGGGCAGAACGCACCGTGACTACGCCATCAAAAATTATAGTTTCCGGAAAATCATTTGATAATGGTGTATCATAATCAACATCTTGACCTTAAATGATGCTGTTGTTTATTGATGAATTACGTTATGATAGTTCTCATCTGATGAAAATAATCTACTTTACTATATACACAAATAATTGTCAACGTACATCGATTGATAATTGAATAACAACTAAGCCGTCTAACCATTTAAGCCCTTTTCATATTTGAGTTAAGAATCGTCAATACGAAAAAAATCAAGCAAACAAAACCTTTGCGTTGTCAACATTGTTCACAAAGTGGGTTTGAATAGCTTTTCAACGTGAGGAAATTGCAGTGAATGTATTATAATGTTGTTTTTTAAGCACAAATGTATTTATTGAGCAATTAACGTAAGCAGACATAGCATAAGTTCCTGACAAGCAAGTGTTATACTGCTTGCAGTTTTTTTTTACAAGACTGCACTATTCTACAGTAGAAAATTATTCTTGAGCCCACTGTGCTTTTGTTTTGACGTTTTGATTGAGTTGATAATTCAGTACTGAGTATTGGTTTGAAGTGTTTAGGCTGTGAAATTACATAATAAATTTTTAAAATGGGAAGAACATATGTGCGGAAAACTACACGGCAGTCATGGACAAAGGCAAGCTTAAAAGCGGCTATCAATGCCGTTAAACTGGGTATACCTATCACAGCTGCTGCCAAAATGTATTGCATTCCTAAGAAAACCTTGTATCGGTATTTGGAAAAGCAAGCAGAAAGCGGTCGACTGGAACTTAGTCAGATGGGAAACTTCAGGACTGTTTTTACTCCAGCACAAGAAGGGAATCTGGTGAGATACATCATCCGCATGGCAAATTCCGGATTTGGGCTAACACACAAAGACATCAGAGCACTAGCATATCAGACCGCAGAGAAACTGGAGATCAAACACCCGTTCAAACTGGAACTTGGATTAGCTGGAGCTGATTGGCTCCGATCATTTCTAACAAGGCATCCGGAGCTCAAACTCCGGAAGGCGGAAAATACCTCACTAGCTCGAATCAAGGGATTCAATAAAGATGCTGTGCAATCATTCTATCAGCTCCTTCAGACGATGTACACCGAATGCCACTATTCCCCCGGACAAGTTTGGAACGTAGACGAAACAGGTTTCAGCACAGTATGGTTATTTAGATTACTTCTTTGGATGTGTTGTTAGTTTACTTAATTTTCTTTTTTAGGTTCAAAACAAGTCCTGGAAAGTGTTTGCCAAAAAAGGACAGCGTCAAGTGGCCGGTATTTCATCAGGCGAGAGAGGCACGAACACAACCGTTATTATGGCTATGTCTGGATCAGGCACCTTCGTGCCTCCTGCTTTTGTGTTTCCAAGAGTCATGATGAATAATAACCTCAAAATCGGTGCCCCAGAAAACTCTCTTTTTCTGTGTCATCCAAGTGGATGGAGCAACGTCAACACCTGTTCATTATGGTTTGAACACTTCCTGCAGCACGTCAAACCTTCTGCTGAACGTCCGGTACTATTGATCCTCGATGGCCATACAAGCCACACCAAAATATCAGCTTCCTGGAGCGGGCAAGTGAGAGTCACGTCAAAATTATATCTATACCACCACATACTTCGCACAGGTTACAACCGTTGGATGTTGCAGTGATGGGTCCTTTAAAAAAGAATTATTCCCAAGCTATCGACAACTTTATGAAGCAGAACCCAGGTAAGGCTGTGTGCATTCAAAACGTAGCTAGTTTGGTGAATGAAGCATTTGTTGGAGCGGCGATAGTGAAAAATGTTTTGAGTGGGTTCCGTGCTACCAGAGTTTGCCCTTTTAATGAGAATTTATTCTCAGACGATGATTTCACTGCTGCTCAGGAGCTTCTAGAAGTGATTAAAAAACCAGACAAGGTTGAACTGATTGATTTTAATTGGAATAATGATACAGGTAACGGTGATCTTTCTAACCATGAAAAACAGATTGTAGTGAAACATCCTGACATCAAAAACAACATAGAATCACTCAATGAATCAAAAAATACGGAAATAGTCACAATAGTTGATGGCCCTTTGCTTCAGTCGAACGAAATTTTGACGATCGATTCAGTTTATAAACTGGAGCATGATCCAAATACTTCGTTTATCTTTATTGAGGTAAATAATAGTACAGATAGCCAGCAAGTCTTGTCTATGAATACTACCCACGGAAACGGAGGAGAAACATCTATCATCGAAGAACAGGACACATATAATTCGAATTGTATTTTCCAGGAAAAAGTTTTTGAAGAGGATTCCAAGATAAATTTCTCATTTGGAGAATTCGGAGATGGTATGCCCATCGTTCTAGGACCCGGTGATTATTATCCTTCGTATTATGTTCCTCAGGAAGAAGTTCTCGAATTGGATCCTAATTTGTATTATCAAGTTGGGGAAAACGGTGAAGTTTTTGAAATAATAATTCCTGATCAGTCGACGCTATCAAACGGACCAGGCACAGCTGATTCTGCAGATCTACCAGAGCAGTCTGATAACTTGCTATCAAACATAATAGGCTTCGAATTGAGCAGTTCTTCTGTTGTACATAAACCTGAATCAATGAAACCAAGTAAAGTTATTAAAAAGGGTGGTAAACGGAAGGCTTGTGCAGAAGAACTGACATCGAATGAGTACCGGAAGCAACTGAGAACTAGAAGTGCAACACAAGCTATTAAGAGCATCAAAAAAGGGGTCGTAAAAAACAAGTTGCTGATGTTGTGAATGATATTTTGTGCTTCTATTGTGGAGATTTATTCAGCTCATCCGAAAACGGAAATGAATGGTCGAAATGTTGTCGATGTTTGGTTCCATCAGCGTTGTTTTGAACCAAGTTCTTCTACTTGCAGCACATGTGTTTGATTTTCTACTGAAATATAATATGACATGAGTTAAAAAGAAATGTTATGATTAAAACCGATAAAATATTTTTTAGATTAAAACAAACCGAATTCCATATCTCCTCTGATCCGAAAAATCCAAATGCTTGTTCGAATGCATGTTTACACAGATTGAATGGATCCAGAGTATCGAGTCGTCGGATTAACGAGTGGAGGGAACCTGTATATGAACTGAACCAACTTCTACGATACTGTGCTACTGAATACTAAAAGTATTACACAAACAAATGAGCAAATTTGTGGGGTTGATTTACTGAATCAAAATCAGATTGAAATCTGATTATAGAAATTACATCGTTATGAGTACATGTATGCTGTTTTTTTGTTTGAGAAATTATGTATTGGCAAATCATTAGAGTAAACACTCCAATAGTTGCTATATCTTTGAAGTGTTGTGTTCCTATAGTTTTGTTTTGTAGATTCCATGGGCAACTCTAAGAACCTAATGCTTCACAGAAACCGCAATTATTGGAGCGTTCACTGTACATGAAGACCGGATATATAAAATTAAAAGACGGTTCTATGGCAACAAAAAACGAATGCGAGAAAACTCGAAAATAGTATCTAGCACTACTTGGACCCCGATACAAATCAAATGAATTGAATTTTGATACATGATAAGTTTCTATGTGGTACTAGGGGAAGATGCTCTAATGTGGGTCTATGGATCTAGGATTCGGCCTATGTTTAATTCACTATTATTACCCTGAAAATCAAAAATATACAGTAGTATTGTCTCACAGACATATCAATATGAAGAAAAATTAAAGACAGGCAATTTTTAACGATAGGCCGAATTCTAGATCCATAGACCCACATTAGTGCACTTTCCCCTATTCCCACAAAAATTCAAGTCATTTGGATTGAATACGGCTAAGCAAATGCGATGAATACCGGGAATTGGGTCAGGACTCAAGCAGTGATCGACCCTATATTTTTAATAGTCAATAAGCACTTCAAAGTTAAATTTGAAAACTCCGTATAAATGATTATGCAACAGATACTTGGTTGGTACCTGCGAAATATTCGGTAGGCTGATAACTTTTCTGGAACAAGGATTTTCAATTCAGGGTACATCAGGTCTGCAGCAAATCAGAGCTTGAACCGTCTTCTGGAAGTTCCGAACTGTTTATGAAAACCACAAATATGAATCCACTCGCGAGTCTACTTCGATAGACTTTTTTCATCCTTGAAAAGCACAGGTTGCCTAGCTTTCTCCACAAACATCCAGTCATACTTCGTCACACGTGTTGCAGTTGCTTTTTCATTCATCGTGTACCGAAGCAAAATACCGCTTGCATAACAACAACAATAACACAGATTATGATTGGTTTTAGTTTTCATCATTAGATAGAAGCAAATGTTAGTTTCTTAATTGATATATGTGTCTAAAGAGGAGTTGACAACATGTCGCAATGTTTTGCTATCTTTATTCGATATAGAGCTAAAGGGTTTGGCGATATGTTGCAACCTCCTCCCTTTACACCCCTAATGAGTAACTTTTGATAGCCGTGTTTTACCTTTTACAAGCGGTGCATGCCATCCCAATCTTGTGGTGCATCATATCCCAGTATTGTGGTGCGTCTTACCCCAATGTTGGGGTGCATAATGAGCAATGACACAGGCGTTTTACCCCTGCGTCGGCTTGGCATTAAATTGGAGAAAGTTTAAAAAATCATGAAAAATCATCGTTTTGAGTTTAAATTACATTTAATCTTCAAAGAAAACATCGTAATGCACCATACTCAATCACTTGTTCCTTAATTTGAGCTTCCATTCCCTAGCAATTCACGATGTTGCTTAAACGGTGCGTTTTGTACCATACTCCCCTACTTGAAGCGGCATCGAGAAATAAAAATAGCTAAGTACCTATCATAAGTTATTTAGACCCTGCGGTCGGCTGGCATTTGAAAAAGCTGTAAAGTTATTGTTTTCAAACGATTTATTTTGCCAGCGCCGGTGATGTAGTGGTAAGCGTGACTGCTACTTGGCACCACAGTGGGTCTGGGTTCAATCCCAGTCGAGGTCGGTGGATTTTCTGAGTCGAAAAAATATGGTCACGTCTTCCTTCGGGAGGGAAGTAAAGCCTTTGGTCCCGGCTTATATGTTTATGAGTGCGATTTGTAGGGTTCAGGTGGTGGAATCGTCTTCCTGGCGTCGGTGGTTGTCATCTTATTGTGAGGAAATAGGCCAACGGAAAATAATCGAATAAAAAAAGAAAGAACTTTTTGGTTAATGCATAGTTTTGTTGTGGATTCGATTATGGTTTTGCAGTGCAATGTGAAATATACAGTCGAGCAAGAAAATTCCAGGAGTCATCGACTAGGTAGAAAATCTGATTTTACCAGAATGTTGGAAAGTGAATTGGCAGAAATCCCAATTCAGCCTTGAGGGCAATGGTGATTGGTTTCAATTTGCATTTACTATATTTTTATGTTGAATAACACCCTTCGGCATCATATGGGGGTGCTTATTGGAAAAACTATATTTGGGAGCGTCACGAAAAGTGGTCAGCTCTAAAAATAAATATCTCATTCATTTCTCTTTAAATTTTCTCAGTTTTTGTGTCTATAGATAGGTAAAATTTATGAGCAATCGGGAGCATTATCAGTAAAAGTAAAGTATTAAAAATATTCAAAACTTAAAGTCATGTCTTATAATTATGAAAATTGATCCAATTAATTTGTCAAGACTGTTAACATAGACATCGCTAATAAACACCTACCGTGTTTCGAACTGATAGAAAAATTAATATTAGTGGTAGTACTTGGCCGTATCGTTAATGAATTAAATAAGAAACAACAACACTAAATGGACCATGTAAAGTATTAACATTCGTGAAACGTTACATTGGAAATTAACCAATGCTTACGATGTTCGATTTCCAAGACGTCAGAGGCGTCGCGTCCACATGGACAACACGTGCACTGCCCCGGTGGTCAGGCCCAGGTATGTATGATAAAATAATACGCCATAATTTGAAAATTATAAAATCACAAGACACTAAATGTAGATATGGAATTTTACGTTAAGGAAAATTTCTCGATTCCCTGAGCATAGGGTAGGATGTACCTGGTATCGGAGGCTTACAATAAATAACTGTGTAAGTGCATTTAGAACACTAAATTAAGAGCAAGCTATCAACTAATTGTATAAGCAATAAGTTTGAAACGCTAGGATATAAGAAAGAAGAAGACCAATCAATGAAAACTATAACTATCTTATGAATGCAGTGACATCTTTTACGAATCTTCGGTTTAAGCAGGCCATATGTTTCATGGTCCCTGACAAAAGTTGAGCGAAGAAATGATCACCAGTTTTTCAGTTCCTTTCAATTCTAAATCCCCAATCTGCACCAGTCTACTATCGTTGCTTGGCCAAAAGTTTCGCGTACGCACAGAAAGAGGTGCCAGGCTTCCTCCAGCAGGCACGGAGCGGAGCTACATTTTATGCATATTGCATACCGATGATGGTGAACTGAAACCATCGCAGTGTGCTCCGACAGCATAAAGGCGTGTGTGCGCATCGGCGGCAGGAGCCAGCATTTTTGACAAGCCGACAGGATGACATTTATGGTGAGAATTTCACGCGCAAGTTTCGTCGTTGCCATTTCAGTTGATATGAGCAAATGGTCCTGTGCATGCATCAGTAATAATGATTACGCAAAATTTTCCGAAACGCAGTATTTACGTCCGATTCGAAGCCGGTAACATATCAAACATTATTGGCGCAGGCGATGGCGATTTTCAGAGAATTCCGGGTGCTGAATTGCATTTTCGATATGTTGATTTAAAAATTGATGTTGTTTGTGGAAAGTGAACGATTATGACTTGGATGGGAAGTGAAATTTTCGTGACTATGGTGACACGGCGCTGGCTTACTGTACCAGTTTTTTGGGGAATCTACTGTGGATAATTAATGACCGAAAATCGATGACATTGACAGTGATTAACGAATAGAAGGTGTCATCTTGACCATCCAATGAACTCTTAAGAACAAGTCACTTTACCTTCACTAGTCGGAGGTATGCCGAACAAATCAAAACCCCTGTTTTGGGTGGAGAGAGTGAGCAATAAATTTCCAATCTTTGCCAGGTCAGCGAATTGCACGGTCACGTTCTACACCTTCAAGCGTATTTAAGACGAGCAATTGCAACTAAATCGACTCCCCCGAGGGAATGTTCGAAGCAAGATCAAAGCATTCCTGAGCGCTTGCAATAATTCACCAGAAAAAGTCGTTTTCCATTTAATCAATCAATTTCTTAATTGCAAAGCTCACTTACTAATCGAAGTACTTTTTCTCACTTTCAGGTATGCGACCGGACGTCAGCCGTCAGTCACATCAAGCGTAAGTGTCAGCAAGTGGTGATTGGAATTTCACAGATCAAAGCGAAAACATAACCAATTTGACCCAATCCACGCAGATCGAATCGAAAGAAAAAGGCAGTTCCCTTTAATGAAATTAATTATGAAACCCACAATGGGACCTGCTGAAGTCGATAAAGGGATGATTCAACAATGAGTGCCACCCGTCCCGTCAACCGTCAGTCAGTCAGTCAGTCATCTGCGCTGAAGACATAAAACTCTCACTTTCTTTCGCGCCGATGCCGTGCGCGGTGTGGAATCGTGTGGGTTGCTTCTGAACAAGTTTTAGAAATTGAAGACGAAAAAAAAAACTTTATTGGATTCCAATGTGAGTGGAGGAAAACTAGTTTTATGATGGCTATCTGAGATGTTATGATTTGCTTTTTTTTGTCGCAAAGAAATTTTTATGACCATTAAAAAAATTATTTTCGTGCCAAATGTTTGTGAGGACGATTCGAATTCGCATGGTTTTTTTTTTGTCAAGATCTTTGCAAAATTAATGCAAATTTTCGTTGATCGTCAGGTGACTGTTAGGTTGTGTGTGGAATTACGTAACGGAATGCTTTTGAATTTTTATTGGCACAGTTTTATTCACAGAGCTTGCAAATTTGAGGGTATAGAAACACCATTTATCAGCATATGAATGAATTTAAATTTATATCAACTGATTGAGGATTGATAAGTTTTCTTTTTCGAGTGATGGCGGATGATTGGGTCGTTAGTGGCTTCTTTTTATTTACTGATCAGCATGGTGTTTTAGGATTTTAAATTTAAGTTATGGCTTTTTAAGATGAAAAGAAATTTGGAGATTTGTTGTTAGTGATAAAAATAAAATAAGTGGAAAATTTAGCGACTGAAAAATTATCACTCCAACATAAAATAACTTCCATCGGATGTAAATAAATTTATTCTCTCTTTTCGCCATTCCACAAACTAATACATTCAGATTCAATCCAGATTTTTTCAAGACCGTAATTGAAGGACTTATAATAATATCTATCAAGTATCGTTTATTCTTGGGCAGCGAACTTGAAACACAAACCAAATCAAATTAACAATCCTGCTCGGATACTCTTTCACAATATTCTGAAAGCACTGTTGAGAAACCCCAGTTGCCGAAAACGACTAGAATATGAAGAGGATCTCAGGAATCCTTATGGAAGACGCTTCCCAAGTAGCACACGAAACATATTTTATATGTATCACATAGTTTTCATATTTCATTTAAGTAATTTTCACGTAAACGAGGTACTACATATTTCATTGATGTTGCTCAAACGGTTTGCTAAGACCATTCAAAACAATCATTGGAGTTAGTCGAGACCTGTTTGTCTTTGTAAACGTGCAGCTAAGTAAATTTAATCATGACGTTGCATACTTAATATTTTCCAGTGTATGTGATGTCTATTATGAAGTAATTTTGACCTCCAGTGCAACATAACGAATAAGGTACACTCTTGTTCCAATGATGCGTTCTGATACTTCAGGTTTTTAAAATGCGTTTTTTGAGCCACATGCGCAAAGTAATGAGAACGCAACATAAAGTCAATAAATAATGTTAAAAAAAAATCGTTAACAAAGAAATCCACTTTCAAACTACTACTGTCGCCATTCTCCATATATCTTTACCTAAAAGATGTCTTCATAGATAAATATCATAGAAGCGCTTCACGTGTGAAGAATGGTTTCATGATTTTTTTAGCCGGTAGTGTATTTGGTTTGTTCGTGGACGCAATATGTCATAGTTTTGCAATATAAAATGAAATTTTAATATATCACTCTTTCATCCAAATTTTGAACCTAACATAAACCTGTAACGATTTATTATTCTTCAAATGAATCAGACATCTGATTTTTCCAAATGTTAACATAATTTTACAAGAATTTTCCATTTCAATTTCTGAATCAATGTTCTATTCTTGAGGATTTATTCAAGGGCGTTTATATTTTTCGGAGTAGAACAGACTATTGATCCATAAATCCGAAAGCGTTTAAAAAATAAACTTATTCCAACACGATTTTCAGATCATTCTACTTCTCAATATTTTGATAAGGAATGTTTGGTTGATAACGATATCCGTTAAAAATGTTACCCTCGCATTCTTTTAAACATCGGCATCATTTCACTTTGTTGCAACACGATTTACAATGTTTGAAAATTGTACAAAATGCTACAGCAACTCTGTTGACACAATGTCAAGTTGCAAATTAGCTCCACCCTTGCGCTTTTTGCGTTGCTGTTGTGTATGACTTTGAGGGACATAGCCAAACAAAATTATCCCTAGTTTGTTTCAAGAGAGATTTTTATGATCTATTGAAACAAGTTGTGCTACTTAGGCCATACTCTAGGCATCTTTTAAAACTAGTTTGAAGAATATTTGCGATTGATCTTTGAAACTTTTCAATTAGTAAGATCTGAAGGTCTTGTTGAAAATCTCCAGCTGGACATCTTCTAGAAGATAATTCTATCTTCAGTCTTCACCTCGAAGTCACTTTTTAACAAAAATACTTTGAATATTTCATTACAAAGTCTTTAGAACCAGTTGAAAGAGAGATAAAAATACTCTACGGAATACATTGCAAATTTCCAAATTTCCAAATTTCCAAATTTCCAAATTTCCAAATTTCCAAATTTCCAAATTTCCAAATTTCCAAATTTCCAAATTTCCAAATTTCCAAATTTCCAAATTTCCAAATTTCCAAATTTCCAAATTTCCAAAGTTCCAAATTTCCAAATTTCCATATATCCCAATTTCCCAAATTTCCAAATATCCAAATTTGTATTATTTAGAGCTTTTGAGAGATTAATAATTTTAATTTTAGATTATTTGATATTTGGAAGAACTTGAAATTTTTATCGAGCTTGAATGTTTTGGAGTGAATTTTTTTTTTTGAGATTTGGTTAGTTGGAACATGAATTATTTGGAAATTGGACCATTTGAAGGAGGGATTAATTGGTATTTGGATTATTTTGAGTATGAAGCATTTGGAGTTAGGATTCATTGGAGTTTGGATAATGCGGAATTTCAAATAGGATTATTTGGAGTTTGGATTAACTGAAGTTTGATTCCTTTATCGTTTGGATTATATGGAGTTAAGAACATAAAGAGATTAGATTATCTGGAATTTTGATTATTTGAAGATTTACTGATTTTACGTTTGGATTATTTGGAATTTGGGGTGTGAATTACATGGAGCATAGGTCCTTTGGAATATATTAGAGAGTTTAACTTATTTTTAGTTTAAATTTGTTGGAGTTTGGCTTATTTGGAGATTGGATTATTTGGAAATTGAATAATTGAAATTGAATAATTTGGATTTTGGATTATTTAAACAATATTTGGGATTATTTAAAGAATGAATTATTGGGAGTTAATATTAATAAAAAGCTAAATTACTTAGAGTTTGGATTATTTGGATTATGGATTTTTCGGAGTTTGAATTATTTGCAGTATAAGGAATATGCATTATTAACAACTAACATTATTCGGTGTTTTGAATATTTGGAGTTAAGATTATTTGAAGTTTGTAATGTATAGAACATGGATTATTTGGAGTTTTGATTAATAAAAAACTGCATGATGCAGAGTTTGGATTATTTTTACCATTAATAATTGAGGAGCTTCGGAATTTTAAGTATTAGGAGATGAAATTATCTGAAGTTTGAATGAGCAGGAACATTGGAATTCCTGGATTTTGTATAATTTAAAGTTGGGATTAATTGAAGTTTAGATTTTTTGGATTTTGTATTATTTTTTTTAATCGGAGTTTGGATTATGTGGTTTATGGCAAATTTGGAGTTCAGTTTAGTTGCAGTTTGAATAATTTGAAGTTTAAATTTTTATGAGTTTACATTATTGGGCGTTTATATTATTTGGAGTTAGAATTTTTTGGGATTTGAGTTATTTAGAGTATGAATTATTAAAAGTTTGGTTTACTTGGAGTTTGGATTATTTGAGTTTGGATTATTTGGATTTAGACTCCCTGGGCATTTTGAATACCTGGAGTTGGAAGAATATTTGGATTATTATGAGTTTTGCATCATTTCAGTTTGCATTAAATGGAGTTTGGATTATCATGCGTTTGGATTATTTGGAGCTTGGAGTTGGTATTATTTGGAGTTTGGATTATTGAGAGTTCAGATGCTTTGGAGTTTGAATTAATGGATTATTTAGATTATTTGGAATTTTTATTATTCGGAGTGGAATTATGTGGAGTTTTAAAAGTTTTTGGAGTTGGAGTGATTTGTAAGTTGAATGAATAGGAACAAGGATTATTCGGGGCTTAAACTCTAAGGAATTTAGATGATTGGAAGTCTGGACAATTTGGAATTTAAATAAATTGTTTTTTTTTTTTCAATTTGCAGTTTGCATGTCTATATGAAGAATGGACTAATTGGACTTTGGATTATATGTAGAATAGATTATTTTCAGTATAGATAAATCTAAGTTTGGATTATTCAGATTTAGGATTGTTTGAAGCTTGGATTTTTTGAAATTTAGATTACATGAAGTCCGAATTATTTGAAGTTTGGGTGATTTGAAGCTTGGATAAATTAAAGTATGGATTATTTGGCGTTTGAATTCCATGAAAATAAAATAATTTTTAGTTTCAATTATTCGGAGTTTGGATTACAGTCATACCTCGATATAACGTAACCTCGATATAACGTAACCTCGATATAACGTAACTCGATATAACGTAACTTTTACCTCGATATAACGTAACTTTTTTTTTGCCCTTATTTTTGGCAGTTTAAATTATAAACGTGATTTATCTATCTATCTATATATACAAAAATAAATTTCTGTCTGTCTGTCTGTTCGGCCCTTACAGGCTCGGAAACTACTGAACCAATTGGCGTGAAAATTTGTATGCAGGAGTTTTTGGGGCCTGGGAAGGTTCTTATGATGGATCAAACCCCCTCCCTCATCTGGAAGGGAGGTTCATTATACAAATGAAACACAAATTTTCCACAAATCAGCTCACACGATTGCACAAATACCATTATACTGACTCGACTCTGAATCCGTTTTCGTTCGGTAATTGCGAGTCAGAGTCAGACCTGACCTAGGTTTAAAACCATAAACGACATAAAAGATTGCTGTAACCCAGATAGGCTTCGTTCTCCTTCACGACTTGAAAATCGATCAAGTATTATTTGCTGAGTTGTTAGCTTTTGTCTTTTTTTTTTTTTTTAATGTTTTGTTTTCAACTGGTTCAGCGTTTGACGGAACCGCACCAATAACATCTAACGAAATGGGCGCAGAAGCCGAATTTTGTCGCTTGCGGAATTCCTGGTTCTCGATCAGAACGGAGTGATAGTGAATGTCTTTTGTCTAGTATGTCTTTTGTCTTATGTATTTGTTTGTCTTATTTTTCAATAAATCCATTTGAACTAAACAGTCCTAGTACAATCCTAGTTCAAAGATGGACTTCAAGTGTCCCTCAACCTATTGCCAAAATTTAAAATGAAAGGCTAGCTATTTTGACATTGCAAGTCCATCGGTTGTATCATCTGCAGTGCATTTGAAGTACGATTGTACTAGGACGGGAAGTACGATTGAAGTAGGAACGCGACGCGACGCGATCCTTGTCGAAGCTATTTGCAACGCGATTTGATACCCATAGTGAACGCGATTAGAAGCGATATCATGTAAATGAGATGTAAATAGGTGAGGCCAATCGAATTTGTCGTCCTTTTTGCTACCCTGCTGTTTTAATAGACGACGGAGCTTGACGCCAAACTCCTTTAATCATTTACACAGTGAAAGAATGAAAAAGACGACACAAAACGCGTGTTCTGTTCAACTACTTCAAGCCAAAAATTGCATTAGATACTATTTAACATTTGTGTCAAATCACAAAAAGTAGGATTAAAAACGTTTGAGACCATATAGGGTTAGCAACAATCAATTTAAAACTAGCGATTTGAAATTGGTTCTCTGTTGTAAAACCAGCAGCTGGATAATCCCTTGCTCCAAAGAAAACATTGCAGCCTGCACCTTGCAATTCTTGCGCTTTATTGTAATAGAAGCTTCGTTTTTGTTTTGATTCACTGTGTTATTTTGACAGAATATTAGAGGGTTTATTCTTGTAAGTTATGTTATTAGGAGCGAATCATCAAGCTTGAGACCGATGTGCTGGTACTTCCTGAGCCAAAAACTATATCCATTTTTTTTACTATCCAGCCGCTGGGGTTAGTGTACAAACTGTATGACCTGATAGTTTAAGTGTTGATTTTAGATCCACAAATAAAAGTTCCAGGTTAACATATTACGCAAATCATTCTTTGTATACTTAATTTACTTACTTAAGTCTCCTGGGGGATCTCTTAAAGTGGGTGCATAGGACTGATAATTTGTAATTCACCTAGCAAATAGGTTTGAAAAGCAAAGTAAAATTAGAATATCAGATCCGTTGGTCCTTTAATTATTGAGATTTGTGCCGATATGTAAGATTTCCGATTGATTGAATATGTTCTCCAGTTGTTGTAGCCAGTTGTTGAGGTTCTCAAATATGATGGGCTATGTTTTAATTGAATGTTTGCTTATTGCAAGGAATATGTGGTACAACAATGACAACTAATAGGGACCCAATTTGAACATCATTTTTATTAGGGTTTACCGCAATCAAAATAGTCAAATGTACAATCTCACTTGGCAAAAGACTAATCTAACAGGTCCAATCTACAAATGCAAAGTAATAGGTCCTAAGTAACAAATGTATCAATTACACGCAGAATCATCATAATCCTCAAGAGCAACATTTTATTTGTGATCCTTACGACGTTTTACGTTGAAAACCATTCAAAAATTTCATTTTACACGATTATTTATACATCATTAAAAGGATACTGCTAAAAGTAATGTTTTAAAATAAAATAAAATATAAGAAAAAAAATATTAAAAAAATGAAACGATCAATAAACAAATAATAAAAAAATAATATAAAAATATTTTTGTTTTTTGGAAAAACGTAGGTAAGAAGGGCTGGAACACCCTGCTGGGTGAACAACATTGATTTTACGTTAATTCTTTTATAGAAAAAAAATGAGATAAAAAAAAATTCTGGAAAAAATTGTTTGCTTCGATATAACGTAACGAAAATAAAAATTGAGTTACGCTATATCGAGGTATGACTGTATTTGGAGTTTGAATCATTTGTAATTCAAATAATTGGAGTCTGGAACATGTAGAGGTTTTGTTATGTGGAGCTTGGATTACTTGTAGTTTGGATCATTTGAAGTTTTGGTTATTTTGAGTGTGGATTATTTGAAGTTTGGCTTGATTGGAGCTTGGATAATTAGATTTTGGATCATTTGGAGCTTGGATTAGTTTAGCTTGGATTATTTGGAGTTTGCATTATTGAGAGTTCAGATGCTTTAGAGTTTGAATAAATGGATTGTTTAGATTAGGAATTTTAATTATTCGGGGTTGAATTATGTGGAATTTTAAAAGTTTTTGGAGTTGGAGTGATTTGTAAGTTGAATAAATTGGAATAAGGATTATTCGGGGCTTAAATTCTCAGAGATTAAGATGATTGGAGGTCTGGAAAATTTGGAATTTAAATAAATTGTTTTTTTCTTAATTTGCAGTTTGCTTGTCCATATGAAGAATGGTTGGCTTGGATTATTTGGAGTTTAGAAAACTTGAAATATAGATTATTTGGAGTATGAACTGTTAGAGTTATGGGTTTTTTGGAGTTTGGATTATTTGGAGCAAGGATTATGTGGAGTTTGAGCTATTTGTAGTTTGAATATTTTAGAGATTAGACAACTCATGTTTAGATTAATAGGAGCTTGGATTATTTGAAATTCGGATGAATTGGAGTATTAGAAATTCAATATGTTTGGGTAATTTGGAAATTACGATTTCTGGTCCGGGATTTGAGAATTTGAAATTTGTTATTAATAATTTGTATCTTGGATTCTTTGGAGTGTGAATTTATTGTAGTTTTGATGAAATATTTGGATTTTGTATTATTTGAAATTTGAATTTGGATTAATTGAAGCTTGTAGATTTTGAAGTTTGGATTATTTGAATTTTTTTTTTAGAGTTCAGATTATTTGGTTTTGGAATGAGTTAAAGTTTCTATTATTTCGAGTTTAAATTATTTGGAGTCTAAATTTCTTGGAGTTTTTATTATTTGGAGTTTGAATTAATTGGAGTTTGACTCAATTGGAGTTTTGATTAATTGTAGAATGGAATATTTGGAGTTTGAATATTTTGAGATTTTAATAAATTGAAGTTTGTAGATTTAGGAGTTTGGATTATTTGGAGTTGGATTTTTTTGATAATAGGATTTTTTGAGAATTGTATTGTTTTGGAGATAAGATTATTTGAATTTTTTAATAATTTGAATTTATGATTATTTGGTGTTTGAATTGTTTGTAGTCGGATTGTTCAGAGCTTTACTCAAGCTTGGAATAATTAATAGGTGCCTGGATTATTTTAATTCGGATCGATTGTTTATTAATTATTTTTGAGTTTGTATTAACTGGAGTTTGGATTTTCCGGAGTGTAGATTATTGGGAGTTTGATTTATTTGAAGATTAGAATAATTGGAGTTTGGATTATTTGACGTTTTCATTATTTAGAAAGGAGTTTGGAATATTTGATTTTTGAAATATTTCCAGTTCGGATGAGTTGGAGTTTTGATAAATTGAATTTTGGATAATTTGGAGTTTGGATTATTTGGAGTTTGGATTATTTGAAGTTTGGATTATTTTAATTTTGCATAATTTGTAGATTGAAAATTAAATTAATTGGAGTTTTCTTTATTTAGAAAGGAGTTTGGATTATTTGGTTTTGGAAATATTTCCAGTTCGGATAAATTGGATTTTCAATTAATTAAATTTTGGATAATTTGTAGTTTGAATGTCTTGAACTTTAAATAAATTGAAGTTTTAATATTTTACGTTTTTGGATTATTTGGAGTTAGGATAATAAGGAATTTGGATTTTTTTAAATTTGTCATATATGAAAATTGTTTTTTTTTCGGATAATTGGGATTTTGGGTAATGTGAAGTTTCGATTATTTTGGAAATTTGGGGCTAGGATTATTAAGAATTTGAAGTATTCAGAGCTCAAGTTATGGAAAGTTTGATTTATTTGAAAGTATGATTACTCTAGGTTTGATTATTTGTAGTTTTGAACATATGGAGTTTGATTTATTTGAAATTTAAATTAGTTTAAGTTTGTATAACTTGGAGTTTGGATTGTTAGGAGTTGGAGTAATTCGGATGTTCTATTTAATTATTTGGAGTTTGTGTAATTGAAAATAATTTTCAGTTTCCAATTTTGTGTTCAGATTGTTTGGACATTAAGTTATTAGAAGTTACAATTATTACGAATTGTGAATTATTTGGGGTTTGGATTATTCAGAGCATGGATAACTTGAGCTTGGAATAATAGAAGCCAAAATTATTTGAGGTTCGGATAGATTAAAATTGGGATTATTTGAAGTTTAGATCAACTGGACGTTGAATTATTTGGAGTTCGAATCATTGGATTTGAAGTAATTCAAATTGGATTTCTTTACAGTTTGATTTATTTGGAAGTCGGAATAATTGGAGTGTAGATTATTTGGAGCTTGTTCAATTGGAAGTTGGAATTTATTGAAATTTTCAACTATACGGTTTTTGGATTATTTCGAGTTTGGATTTTATGAAATTTGGATTATTTGGAGTTTGGATAATTTGATGTTCAGATTATTTGAAGTCTTACTTACTTGGAGATTGGATTATTTAATCCTTATATGCGCACGATACTAAATTGTTTTTTAAACACGTTCACTGTTGTTAAACTAACAAAATACTTCGATACAGTGCTCCCAGTTCACACGACTGCTTCATGGAAGTCTATTTAACAATATCACTGGATTATTTCCCCAAAAGGAATAGAATTTATTTATTTTTGAGCGTTTTCCGGTATGTGGTTTTAAAGCAACATTGCGCATTTAAGGGTTAAATGGACTTTTAATCATTTGAATTTTTTTTTTTTTTTGAGTTTGGATTATTTGGATTTTGAATTATTTTATGTTTGAACTGTTTGAAATTCAAAATGTTCTGGTTCAGAATCGAGATTGCGGAATAGGGGTTTGAAAATTAAATTTCTGGTTTCGGATTGGGAGTTTAACTGTGGAATTTGGAATTTGGAATTTAGTGACTGATAACATATGCCAAAGAGCAAAGAAGGCTTTTTAAAACGGATTGTATCACCTCTCGCTTCACGATTGGCTCGAGATAGTTGCTTGCGCTCATTTGCTGAAGAAATTTCGTTTCCTATTTTTCTACAGCAATTTTTAATTTTCCGGCAATGCATCTTTATTTACAAAAGACGGAACGTTATTCATCATTAAACTTGAAATTTGTCTAATTTGAATCAATTAGAGTAATGGTAAATTGGAAATATGACGCATAAAATTATTTTTGTCGCATCACCTGGAAATAGCTGAACATGCGATAATTTTGAAAATTTATTAATTGCAAGCAGTGTAAAATAAAACTAGTAAGTTCAAAATTGAACACTTCGATATAGTTCTCAGAAAATTTGAAACTCGAGAATTAGAGAGCAAAAAATTGGAGAGTTGAAAATTTAACAACCAACAATCATCAACTAAAGGGGAATACCTAGGCACTTTAAAATTGGAATTGTGCACTTGGACACTTTACTGAAAACTGAATAGATAGATTAATTTTCATTTATTGAATAGTTACATTTTCATTTAACATTGAACTGAAAATTGATTCGAAAATTAGACAAGTTATATTTGAAGAACTTTTGAGTGGGTTGACTTATTTATTCTTTTTTTCTTGCATAACCTTTGAGAGATACGCATATTCCGTCTACTACTTGCAGACTTTCTCCGTGCACCGTATTCAGACGCCACATACACCAAATTAATTGCTGAAACTCTGTTGTGGACACCTGTCCATTGTAAAAAAATGTCCATGTCAATCCCCTATGCGTTGAGTTTTATATGAAAATTGTTTCAATCGTTGCTTTCTGGAGCTTTCAAACCTGATTTGTCAATAGCGTCTATTGTTCCGTGCCCGGCATCAAGTCTATTCATTCGAGATAAAAAAAATCTCATAATTCCACAACGCACGATGTAATTCGATGACCTCATCGAAAAGACCATGGGAACAACATAAACATTACAACACACGCATCAGACCACCGCACGAGTTTCACACTCTTACGTCTTGACATCTATCCCCATCTGATGTAGGAAGCGTGAAGAGGTGAAATTTCACTTCCGAAACCCATCACAATGTCAACCTTGCACGACATTTATCATCATAATCGTCTTTCTCCCAACCCACAGAGATGACAAAACGAACAAGCGAAAACAAATGACGAGAGAGAAAAGAAATCAAACATCGAACCGAAGGGAACATCACTCAAACAAAACAACGCGTCGCGTCCAGCTTCCGTCTTGCCGGTTTATGGTCGTTTGGAAAATGTTGATCTACATTTTATTTCCTTTTCAAAAAAAAAAAATATGTCCCCATCAAACAACCCATCTAGTCGATTAACATGATGCCGACAAATTTCCAGCAATTCACTCCGGCCAGAAGCATCCCAAACGGCACGCAGCAGGTATTTAAATTTCGTCAATTTCGGACCCTCGACGACGATGAACTCGAGAAGGCCCTTCGAGGTGCAACGGCAGTTTGAATACGTTTTCGAGCCGTTTCGAAAGCAAAAGTGCAAGTGGTGGTACCTATCACAACTTTCCTTTCGGAGGGGATGCTTAGATGCAGCGCACCCTTTTCGGAGAAACACACCTCGGGGGTCGCGGTGGAGAGCGAAAGAGTCAAATCGATTAAAGGCAGGCCCACGTGTGCTTGATTTTTCTTTATTTTTTTAGTGATCTAATCGAAGCAGCCCCATCCGGGTTTGTTTTGGTTAGCATCCCAGAAGCAACAGGTTGAGGTGATTTGTTTTGGACGAGAAATTATTGGAAAATAATTCACTGTTTCAATTGGGGAAAGGAAGTGAAATTAGCTGCAGGGGCAGCGAAATTGGCTTTGGTCTTTGACGGCGACGCGGTTGGAGTATCGAGCAAAAAGGAGACTCAATCAGAGTGCTTGTGATAAAATAGATTATCAATCACCCTTTCCCCCTGCGGCCTGGGGAGGAAACACTCGAAATGGCGGGCGAGTGTGAAAAGTGGGTTGATTGCAGCTGAATAGTGGTCGATTGGTGGGAAAGGGAAGAGACGGGGAGCATTCCGTGATAGGCTGGATAATAACGATAATCTGAAGCGCGATTGACAGGTGAAAGATTGGATTCAAAATAGCTTCGGGTGGAAGCATTGTTTGCCGAGATTGCGGGAAATTTAGGCGGGTAATTTTACCTGTTTTGCGTTGCTGAGCATAATTGCCTACAATTGTAAACATGGGGAACTACTTTGTGAAACAAGAGTCATTCCGTCAATACGCATAATAATAGACCTAATCAAAACGATCCGTTCAATCTTCATTAAAGTCAACGCCAAAAATGGCCACTATCATTTTCGTAACCACTTTGAACATTTGAAGCCACATATCTAAAAGCCTGTTATGATTGACCATATCCTACTTCTGTTGTTTTTAACCTAAAGGGCGATACGGTCAAAATTTGGTCAATATCAACTTGACGTATTTCTTTCAATTTTGCATTTAAAAAACCTGAACACCCCTCATTTTGAAGGTGTGTGTGTGTAGAATGTTGCTCCTATTTTGATTTTGGAATTCACTCTTCAGTTGTCAAATGCCGTCCAAGCAAGAAGAGCAGCGTATCAAAATTTTGCTCGCGCATCGCGAAAATCCGAGCTACTCGCACGCAAAGTTGGCAAAATCGCTAAAAGTTGCCAAATCAACCGTTACAAATGTAATTAAAGTGTTTGGGGAACGTTTGTCGACAGCCAGGAAGTCTGGATCGGGGGTAAATCGAAAACCGGAAGCCGCTGAGACGACAAAGAGAGTTGCCGGTAGTTTCAAGCGAAACCCTAACCTATCTCTCCGAGATGCCGCAAATAAGTTGGGTGTATCGTCTACAACCGTGCATCGAGCCAAAAAACGAGCCGGACTATCGACTTACAAGAAGGTAGTGACTCCAAATCGCGATGATAAACAAAATACGACGGCCAAAGCGCGATCCCGGAGGCTGTACACGACGATGCTGACGAAGTTTGACTGCGTGGTAATGGACGACGAAACCTACGTCAAAGCCGACTACAAGCAGCTTCCGGGACAGGAGTTTTATACGGCAAAAGGAAGGGGAAAGGTAGAAGATATTTGTCAAAGTTCGCAAAGAAATATCTGGTTTGGCAAGCCATCTGTACCTGTGGCTTGAAAAGCAGCATTTTCATAGTTTACGGGACTGTCAACCAAGAAATTTACGTGAAAGAGTGTTTGAATAAACGTCTGCTGCCTTTCCTGAAGAAACACGGTTGTTCCGTACTGTTTTGGCCGGATTTGGCATCTTGCCATTACGGTAAAAAGGCCATGGAGTGGTACGCCGCCAACAACGTGCAGGTGGTTCCCAAGGACAAGAACCCTCCCAACACGCCAGAGCTCCGCCCAATTGAGAAATACTGGGCTATTGTCAAGCGGAACCTAAAGAAGACCAAAAAAACTAGTAAGGACGAGCAGCAGTTCAAGGCAAACTGGCTTTCTGCGGCGAAGAAGGTGGACAAGGTGGCTGTACAAAATCTGATGGCAGGGGTCAAGCGTAAGGCCCGGCAATTCGGATTTGGAAAAGCGGAAGCCTAACTGAATATTTTTCCTGAATTTTATACTAATTGAACTTGAAAAAGAAATTTAATTTGATTTTTTAAATAAACGATTTCACCAATTTACACGCGTTTTCCCTTGACCAAATTTTGACCGTATCACCCTTTAAAAGAACTAAAAGAACACTCTCAGCATCGAGCTGTCAAAACACATTAACCTCCAACGAGAAAAGTTCGTTTTTCAAATCGTTCAATCAAATACCTAGTCGATTCGTTTTCCCTGCACATTCCTCGAGCTGCTCTATTTTCCGTATCATGACCCCCAATTTACATTAGGTTATGGAATATATAAAGTAGGAAAAACGTTCAATGAAAACTATATTCTTAACATTCACGCTGATCAGAGGTGGTTTTTATACTCTAAATGAACTTTGTATTAGTCATGGTGTATGAGAACGAGTAGTAGAAGAAATATGCACTAATTTAAGAGGAAATAACTGAACCCACTCATAAGTCTTGATAGGAAGTTTTGTTCAGAAGCTCACCGATACCACGCCAAAGGAATAATCCCTGAAAACATAACTCCCAACGTATATCCTTTCAATCCTAACAAAATAAGGCTGCGTCGAAAATAAGTTATCCACATATTTTTTTTTTCAAATCATATACAAAAACCCTACAAGGTACAGCCCCATTGGAATGTTCGGAATGATGACGTAAGACTATGCAACTAAATGTAAGCCATTTAGATTGTACAATGCAATATTCTTTGAACTAACCCTTTCAGGCCTAACATTTTACAAGCGTTATTTTACAAGCAATTTGATGTGTTTTGATTAAATTGGTGCTCAATAACATGGAAAGGCTTGAAAAAAGAAGGATATGTTTTTTTGAGATGTGCTAGGTCATCCAAACTGCCCTAGAGTTCAGGACTTTAGATCTACAGTTGTAACAGTAGCTTTATCCGCTCTACAATGTTAAAGACTGTATTCGATGAAATTTGGACATACGAAATTGTTCGTAACTTTTTAGCGTGTGGGTAAAAATTATTGAAATTTTAACTGAATGTATTTCATTGTGTTGTATCAATTGTGTAATGAGTTTCGTGAAAATCGGTCGAGTGATTTCAGTGATGGCTTCGAATGAAGAAATAGTGCGCCAACAAATTTTGGGTACTTACTTCGAAAACCCAAACGCTTCTCATCGATGAATCGAAAAACAGCTCGGAATCGCACATTCAACCGTATCTCATGTGATCAAAACGTTCAAGGACCGTAAGACAACCAAGCGGAAAAATGGTAGTGGCAAAAAACGTGGCACATCAAATCCGGAGAAGGCCAGGATGGTATTGAACCAATTTAAGCGTTATCCCAACATTTCGATCAGGGATGTTGCGAAAAAGGTGAAAGTTTCAGTTTGTTTTGTGCAGAAAACAATGAAACGTTCTGGATTACATGTGTACAAGGTCCAGAAGGCACCGAACCGGAGCGATAAACAGAACTCGCTGGCCAAAACTCGTGCAAGAAAACTGTACAGTGAGTGGCTCACAAAACCGTTCTGCATTGTGATGGACGATGAGACCTACATTAAAGCCGATACCAAACAAATGCCAGGACAGGAACACTACGTCGTCACCTCTGAGTTGGCCGTTCCGGAGATTGTACGGAAGAAGAAACTGTCGAAATTCGCCAAAAAATTCCTTGTCTGGCAAGCGATCTGCGGATGTGGCAAAATGAGTCAGCCCTTCATCACCTCTGGGACCGTCAACGGACAAATCTACAAGGACGAATGCCTCCAAAAACGACTTCTGCCCTTCTTGAAATCTCACGATGACCCGACACTGTTTTGGCCGGATTTGGGATCTGGCCACTATGCCCGGCCCGTCTTAGACTGGTACAAAGATAATGATGTAGTTTTTGTACCAAAAGACGTCAACCCTCCAAACACTCCGGAACTTCGCCCAATTGAAAAATGTTGGGCAATCATGAAGGCAAAGCTCGTTAAAACTCCAAAACTGATAGAAAATGAATTCAGTTTTGAATTCTAGGATAGTTTGGATAATCTAGAAGATCATCTCACAATGTCTGTTGGTCTTCCAAGATATTCAATGAATATGTTTCATTACACAGCGTAGCTTTGCATAGCCCAGGAAGCTTTTATTACCACTGTAGGTCCTATGTTCAGATCTCAAGGAAACTTTGGATGACCCAGAACATGTAATATTACTTTATAATGTTTACTGACCTTTAAGAATATCAATTGAATATGTTTGAATATTTATTGTATTGCCTAAAAAATACTGCTACAACTGTAAATCTTGAGTCCTGAACGTCAGCACAGTTTGGATGACCAAGAGGATCAGAAAATTAGAAAATATTGACTGTGGACCTTCCAAAAGATTGAATATGTTTCAATACATATAGTCACCTTATAAAACCTAAAAAGCTATTGTTACAACTGTAGATCTTATGTTTTGAACATAAGGACAGTTTGGATGACCTAGAATATGCCAAGATTGTCGCATTATGTCTGTTGACCTTTTACACTATTCAATGAATATTGTTTTTGTTATTAATCATTTTTTTTTTGTACAGGCTCAATCGAATCAACTTTACATAGCCAAGTTTTCATATTTCTATACATCAATTATCTTTAAACTACCGTTAAAGGGATTACTCGCGGCCGTCTCGAAGTTAATAGGAATAACAATTGAACGGATGGGAAGATGGGCGGGAGTTTGAAGCATGGTTTACAAAGCGCGTTTATATTAAATTCGGAATTGGCTAAAAACTTATAACTATACAACTTTTGGTTTTCTTTTGACTTGAACATGTTTGAGAAAGAAAACAAACACACAAACACAAAAAAAATAAACAAACAGGTTAAACTAACTACAATCTCAGGTTAATGTTAGTCAAAAACACAAAAATGAGTTTCATAAACTCCAGATCACGTACAGCCAAAACATCTCGAACCGGTACATTGGGTTGTCTACCTCGAGCCCGAAGGGAATCATAAAGCTTAGATCTGACTCCACGATGCTCAGCACATGACCAAATAATTTTATCTGCGTCCTGTCCACATTCACAGAGGTTGCTGTCGCTCAGCCCAACTCGGTATAAATGAGCGTTCAAAGAATAATGATTGGACATGAGGCGAGACATCGCACGAATGAAGTCTCGACCCGCATCCATCCTCGTAAACCAAGATTTCTTCGACACCTTTGGGGTGATAGAATGTTGCCATCGCCCCAAATCTCCTTTACTGCATTTATACTGCCAGTGGACGAGTGACTGTTGACGAAAAATAGGAAAAAATTCGTTGAAGGCGATTTGTCGATCACAAATATCGCCTTCCATAGCGCCCACCTTTGCAAGCGAGTCCGCTTTCTCATTACCTGGAATTGAACAACGAGATGGGACCCATACAAAGGTGATGATAAAATAACGCGAAGATAAAGCACTTAGAAGCTCCTGTATTTTCATGAAAAAATACGAGGAGTGCTTTACCGGCCTCACAGAGCGAATAGCTTCTATAGAACTGAGACTATCCGTGAAAATGAAGTACTGATCCGGTGTTAATGAGGCAACAATTTCTAGCGTAAAGTGTATTGCCGCTAATTCAGCGACACATACGGAACAAGGAGCTTGAAGTTTACGATTGGCGCTATAAATTTCATTAAATATACCAAAGCCGGCTGACTCCTCTATCACTGATCCGTCAGTGAAGGACGATTTAGTGGAATCAACTTGGCCAGCAAATATTACCAATCATAGGACGATGATGCTCTGCTTCATGGATAAATCAAAATGAACCAAATTGTCAAAGTCGGAGAAGCAAACACGATTGGAAATATTCGGCGAAGGGCTGACATCCTGTGTTATGTACAAATGGTAAAAAGTCATGAAGCAAGTTTGAGGATTCAACTCGAGAAGCCAATGAATATTGTTAAATGCATATTGTTGCTTTGCATACTTCAAAAACCTAATGTTTCAACTTGTAACGTAATCTAAAGTTCTGTTTATTTATAAACAGTTTTTCTCCCTACACAAATCCCTTTCTGATTAATTTCGAGCCATTTCCTTTCATTTAGCCTCAAATACAGCATTGATAATTTTATGAACCATTCAGATTGAAGCTTGTAGGTTTTCGACTTTCTTTGCTATAAAAATTTAAAAATTTGAACTAAATAAACAACACCAGGGCTGATCATAGATGGCAGTATAAAATTTTGAGGTAGATTGATTCTAGCGTAAAAGTGTATTGGTAAACGTCAAAAATGATGATGATTCATTTATAGGTTCCTTAAACTAATTCTTGGACCATATCGGTCATTTCTACAATTCGTCGGCTAGAGAACAGAAGCTAGCCATCGTGATTATTTTTTCATCTACCGATTTTTTTTAAGGTGATTTCGAGTGTTTTTTTCTTATCACTACTTAGATGAAAATAAAATATAGTCATTTTGCCATCAGTTTTTATTTTCCGTGTGCAATATTAAAATAGTTAAATTTATTTGTTTGTGTTTCTTTAATAGTTTTTTTCGGGAATTTTAACGAAAGTGGTGAAGGCTCTATATTGCCCTGGCAAAGTAAAATGACAAACTGATATCAAATAAGTAACAAGTTTTGTTATCCCAGATATCATTTTGAACTCACCCGTTATCGCATAACAAAATGAGTTATCAACATTGAATAGTTTGGTTATCATCTGTTATCAATTCTTAAAGTCGATTTTCGACGAACGTTACAGAATACTACCAGCATGCTGAAGAATGCTTTATTATCACCAGCATGTCATGGATATGAAATTGAGCTTTTCACCAGAAGCAATACTTTAGTAATTAGTGTATGAATTTGATATCATGTTGATAACATAATTTGAAATTATCTCAAGTAATTTGTTCATATCACACAATTTGTTATCAAAATGAACTCAATGATAATAAAACGAGTTAATGTTGTGATATCCAACGAATATTAATTAGTTATCCATTTTGTTATTTTGGCAGTTTATTCAGCCTGAATGATAACATATTAAGTGATCAAACAGTGATAATCAGATATTAGAACTTGTTATCTTTTTGGTATAAGCCTTTGCTCGGGTGCTTTGTCTACAAAATAGGTAAAGCTATTGTGAATACATTTTTTATTGAATGATTTTAATTCGTTGGTTGTTGGACCTCAGCGTCCAATAGGCGCTTTTTTGTTCGGACCTAGAGCTCGTGGACATCTTCATCCGCTATCTTCTTTTTGCTAGTGTGCACGCCGTGGATTTTCAGTGGCAACAGCTCGTTGAGGCCCGCCAACTCTTATCAGACAAACGGGGTAGGGGGAAATTTTCCTCCAACCTGCCTACGTACGGTTGCCGTATGATCGGGTAGAGTACCGGAGTGCCGACACCCTCAACCCCGCAACTTTGGTTCGGCCATTCTTTCCCTTTCTGGTGGAAGTCACTTGCTACGTGACTGCGATGGCCATAACATCGCATGCCAGAACATCACACGCCAGTCGCATGCCCCCCGGTTATTCCGGACTACAAAAAGACCCTGCGCAGGTTAGTCATTCATGGCCATGAAACACACACAATACAACACTCAGACACACAGTAACGATACGAAAAGCTAAATTTCCTTTCTTTATTCTTTCATACTACATGAGCCCTGTGGTAAAATAAGTCCGCCGGGTGTACGTTTCGCTTTGCATCTTCGTTGATTGAGCATACCTTCTTTTCATTTTTTAATATTCTTTGAATTCCGTTGTCATCAATTTGCGTTTACCAAGCAACCGTTATAAATTCCCCGAAGAATTGCACTCATGCTGAAACAGCTTAGTCGGGCAACACAACACACGACCAGTGGTCTCCCAATACCGAGAGTGGCGCATAAGCTACTGCGTTTGCGGCAATTTTCCATTGCGAAGCCAACGAACGGTTACAAACTGTAGATCTTATGTTCTGAACTCAAGGACGGTTTGGATGACCCCGAGCATCCCAGTTTTTCTCGTAATGTTTGTTTACGTTCTAAAATATTCACTGAATGCCCGAGCAGAAGCGAATAACTTGATTACTGGCCTTGGTATTTATGAGCTCAGATTAAGAGGTAAAATACCTGAGGATAATACCATCAAATTGTTCCCACAATGCCATGCGAATACCGAATTGAGGTAAGACAATACCAAAATAATACCTCTAAGGTGACCAGATACTTACCCAGGTATCCGGAATATCAAGTTTAGTTATTCTTGAGACATTTTGCTTTCAATTCTTAGGTATTTTGCTTAGGTATTTTACCTTTTAATCTGAGCTCTTTAATACCAAGGCCAGTTATCAAGTTATTCGTTCCTGCTCGGGTAGCTATAGTCCAAAAAGCTATAGTTACAACTGTAGATCTAAGGTTCTGAATTCAAGGACAGTTTGGATAACCTAGGTCGCCAATTAGGTCTTAATATGTTTTTTTTTTTAAATATTTCCCGGACAGAAGAATTGATGAAGAACAAATTTGCCGAAGTGAACAGTGAACACTTTTGTTCAGTCTGTAATTTTAAACAGCCATTTTCCTTTTGGGGTCATATATGACCCCTTAGGCCTAACAGGCTTAACATTAATGAATTTATTCAATCCTATGTGGCCCAAATCAACATTGTTCATTATTGTCAATGATGCGTAGAAATATTTCCGATCGATTGGTGCAAACATATTGCCGATTTTTTTTTTAGTGTGCCTTTATAGGTACGTTACGGTTAACCCGTGGTGCCAATAGGTAACTTAACAGTTCAATTGTAAGGGTGTGGCTACGCCTGGCAACCAGGCGATTGTTTTGTTTTGCTTGGCAATTTTTAGCAGGCGATTTGAGTCTCACTTAAGGTTTCTGTTGTGGAAATCACGTTTTAATACCCTTGAGTTGAGACAGCAAGTTTGAGTGACAAATGGAGCTTAAGAAGCTAATCGCAGGAAGTAAGTGCAAGACTTCCTATATGCTGTTGCACATTTATGATTGATTTATCCGCTTTCTCAACTCCACTCTGATTAGTAGTCTCCAAAGATGTTCCTCTGTCTGCATTGCTGAGCCTTACGGACTGTGCTGCAGAAGGAGGGTGACTAGTTACACTTGATGTCGATGTGTCCGGATATGTTTGTCGTCGTTTCCATTAAGAACATCCTGGCATTCGAAAATGAAGATTATTGCTATCCCTGATCAGACTGTAAAGGTGCCAGTTTCCTCTCTTGTCCATTGAAAACGACAACTACGATATTTGCCAATTCATTTAGCAAATAGGGCATAACACCTCTACCCGGAACTTTCCACAGCCCCTAGAAAAAACTTTGATTTTAACGTTTTTCAGCTTCTGTACAAAAGGCATCAAAGTCTGAGCCCTTAATATCTCTGGTAACAGAAAGTGATTGTGAGATAATGTTCAATAATACTTTATTGAAAGCAAAATGCAGTATAATTTTCTCATACAATACACATGAGTGCTGTTCAGCATCTTTGTCGAACAACTCGATGATGTTGGATGTGACTTTTGTGGAATTGATACCTTTTCTGCATATGATATTGACGAAATCCAGAAAGTACATCGCTTCTCCAGGGCTGCCAGGTTATACAGGGGATAGACAAAATGATCGGGACAGGCAAATTTTTGAGCAACTTTGTAGTACTCTAACTTCATGAAATATTATCCGATTTAATTTTGCTAGGAAGCATTCGACTAACAAACTAGTTCAATTATATATCTTTGTAACATAATTGGCCATGGCCCCCGGACACCTGAGTTGTTCCGGGTTTCCGAAGAGGCTATCTCACATGTTGAATTTGTGATGAGATTTTGTACAAGATGCCGTTGTCAGACAATTTTTTTTTAAAAACACACGTTAAGAAAAAATATTTATCAAGCAAATGAAATGTTGATTTCAAGAATCGGCCTTAAATTGGCTGAGATATGGCCATTTCCGTGAAACAGGTTCTCATAAAGCGTCCTGGATGCGGTTAACACTTTATTTTACTCAAAACATGCCATGTAACAGCTCTTTCTTCTTGGTTATAATAAACTTAAAGTGGATCCTTGACCATATTTGCTACACCCGGAACCACCGAAACGTCCCGAGGGAACCTGTTCTAGGGACCAGTTGGGCCTTTATCCCAAAACATGACATGCGGCAGCTCTAGCTCAATGATTTTTCATAAATATGATATCGATAAACTTAAGAAGGCCATTGGATACATTCGCCACTCTCGGCATCACCGGAACGTCCCCCTAGCTTTCTTAAGTCTATCAAAATCATAATTATGAAAAATCATGAATATAGAGCTGCCGCATGGCATGTTTTGGGGTAAAATCGTAAATGGCCTCTACTACAGGTTCCCCCAGGGACGTTCCGGTGGTTACGGGAGTGGCCAATATGGTCAAGGACCCACTTTAAGTTTATAAGAAGGTTTGTGACGAAAAACCGAGAAGAAAGAGCTATCACATGACATGTTTAGAGTCAACTGAAGAGTTAACCGCATCCAAGACCCTGCATCCGAATCTGTTTCACGGAAATAGCCATATCTCTGTCAATTAAAGGCCGATATTTGTAATCGACATTTCATTCGCTTGGTAAATATTTCTTCTTTACCTGTGTTTAATAAAAAAAATTGTCTGACAACGGCATCTTGTACAAAATCTCATGACAAATTCAACATGTGAGATAGCCTCTCTGGAAAAAAACGGAACAACTGCGGTGTCCGGGGGCCATGGCCAACTATGTTACCAAGAGATAAAACTTCATTAATATTCCATTCAAATGCTTCTTGGCGAAATTAAATCGGATAATATTTCATGAAGTCAGAGTACTACAAAGTTGGTCAAAAATTTGGCTGTCCCGATAATTTTGTCTATCCCTTGTATCTACGAAAAGCACAACTTTCAAAAGTGTTCCATAAAAGTGTCACACATGTTCCGTTATTGTGTTATATTTTCGACTACACGGTAGGAGTCAACAACCCAATAATGAGTAAAATTTCACCCATTTTTCAATCCTGTATGCTGCTGTAAAAACATGGGTAAATAAAAAACACGAAGATGGGGAAAATATTACCCATTTTGATAATTTGTTGTTGAAAAAAAATATATGGGTATTTTGTTACACATAAATGGGTATTGAAAATATTTCAAATTTTCTTTTGTTTGCTCCTGCCATCCACCATCCATCTTACCTCTCGCCATTTCGGATTTCGGATTCGGATTTCGGTAAGTTTCTGTTGGAAATGTTAATAGGTTTTGACTAACTATTTTCTATCTATAAGATGATACAACCGATATAAACCGGCTTGTGGCAACATTCTTGTGGCAGATACCAACAATTCCTCGATATTTTTATACCATTCTCCATAATTTTTTTCATAATTTTGTATGGAGCGTAAACTTTGGTCAAAGCCAGCCCCCTCCCCCCAGATTAGTCTACGTGGTTTATGAATAGCCCCCATTCGATGGGAAATAAAGCTTAAGTTTATAAAATTGTAGCTTGCGTTTCTTTTTTCCTCAAATCAAAATCCCAATCTCAATCTACCCATTATCAAGTATATCGTAAAAATGCCAAAGATTGGTATTTTTAACCCATTTTCAAAAAAAGAAAATGTTATTTCCCAAAATATATAAAAAATACCCATTTCTTGATGTTCATGCCCTATACTCATGAATGGGCAATTCGAGTTTACCCATTTAATTGGGTAAATGGATGAAATTTTACTCAGTAATGGGTTTTTGATTCTAACCGTGTACGGCGGGTTTGGCACACTGTTCTAAGCGACTCACCCCTTGGTTTCATCACATTTTTTGGATGCCTTAGCCCAAATTTTTTGAGCTCCTGCATTTTCTCACCTGCCTAACCAGCGTTTTCGAAAACTCTCTTCAGTATCACCCAATAGCGTTTGATGTGCCGAAGCTGAGGGCAATTTGGCAGATTGATGTTTTTCTCAACGAAATGTATACCATTTTCCGTGAGCCAATTGAGAGTTTTTTTGGTGTAATGCGGTACAGTGCTTCTGACATAAAGGCGGCAACCATTTCTTCAGATCTATAGAATTCCTCATTGATTGTGCCGGTACTACGCCACTTGAATCGACCTGCCTTCATTGCTGACATCCTCCCCAATTACGGCAGTGTAATATTGTGGACCTTGCACGGTTTTCAAGTCCTCTTTGACATAGGTCTCGTCGTCCACCAAAATACATGCATCCGGTCGCTGCAACAATCGCAAATACAATTTCCGGGCCCTTGTTGATGCGCGTTACTTCTGTTATGCACTTTGTTTGGCCATTTTCTGCTTCTTGTAGGTTGTTGAAGTGCTTGCTGAAGAGGTTGTTCCGTTTCTTGATACGTTGAATCATTCCGACATTGGTTTCCGCTTTATTGGCCAAATCACGAATCGACATTGATTTGTTCTTCCGAATTAGAGCTACCACTTTCTGATCCAGCTTAGGGTTGGAAGATCCAGGTTTTCCGCCTCTTACGGGCAGTTCATCCAAAGAACAACGTTCTCCAAACTTGGTTATGATGGACACTCGCGTGATGAATTCCAAAGCGTTCTGCCAATTGTCGCATAGTTACACCCTTTTCTCGTAGCCATGTGTCCAAAACATTAATTTTCACGTCTTTTTCAATGCTCGACATTTTGAAAACGAAGAATTTCTTCCTTGCAAACAAGTAAACAAACGAAAGATGATACTTAAACGCTCAGCATGCTATGATGAACACATTAAAACCATCACAAATACACGCGTGCAACGCAAGTGTACGTCGATTACTTATTTTTAAAACAGTACGACAAAGATTTTTCATTAGGGCTTAACTGAAAAACGTAAACAATGGCTTCTTCGGTAAATTTCTCGTTGCACAAAGGCTTCCTATGCTACTAACCTCTTCCTCTTCGATTAGGCGAGTTTTCAATAACGAGAAATTCGCGGGAAAGGCTTTTGTTTACGTTTGTTAGTTAGGCCCTAATCAAAAATCTTTGTCGATTTCTTATCCCACTGACATTCAAAACCATTTAACATTCTTCTCTACTTACCATTGTGCGAATATCACATATTCGATCTTTGCAAATCTTAACACATCGCATTTATTCCACTGTAGAGCGAATTATGGTATTTCAACGAAATTAAATTTTCTTACACGGATTTGAAGACAAAAACCTAGTGTTGTGTAACAGCAATAACATCAGTTCCAGAATCCATCTCTGACAGAAGTATGAGATAAATTACAGATAGCTTTCGTACACTGCTGACACATACACAAATACGGAACATCAGCTGTTAGGCTTCAAATCAACTCCATTTGGGAATACATTTTACTCGTTTTCGATCCACCAAATTGTAAAAGTCCGTTTTTTGAAGCTATCGTCGCGAATAAACACCTTTGGTTTCAATTTGGCCACTTTCTCTTGTGTGTGATTACTAGTGAGTTGTTGAGAAATTTTAAAACCAGGACCGAGATCACGACCATGCCGGCCACTTCCCGAACCGCTGTTCCAACACCTAGTAAGTAAATTTTGATGTTATATTTTGGACGCTATCTTTTGCTATTTTTCTTCCGAACAATGGTGGTAATACAACCAAAATCATATCAAAACACCCCAAACTGAACGAAGTTATGAATTTGGATAGGTAAATGTGGATCTCTTTTTTTCGACTAGATCCTCCACTCGATAGTAACACACATCATCTAATGCCGTGTGAACTCCCCTCGGGCTTCCGAAAAACTCCACTCCGGCCACCATTCCCGATCATTAATCTTAATTTCCGTCTAATCAGTGTGTGAAAACTAATTCGAACGCACTACTGGCTACATCGGTACGGTTGTCAAAATTTCATTATCGCCGAAATTAATCACCGCCGGCTGTGATTCCTCACGTCAACAAACAACCAAACCTGTCGGTAGCACCCTCCGGCTCTGCTACCGAGACTCAATGAGTGGCCAGGCGCCCATCGGAGGACATTGTCCCATCCATGCCATACCACATATCCGTCGTCGGGTCAACAACCAGACCTGCTCGTTACTTGCGCTAGCCGACTCGCCGACTGGTCATGACCAAATCCAGACCCCAAATCATCCCAACAAATCGCCTGACTGTTGACTTCACACCAGGGCTAATAACTTTCTTCAACCTGCACTGCGGGCGAGCCAAAGCGAGGGGACACATCTCAAGCCGCCAACAGTTTCGGAAATTTCACTTTCAACGAGTTGTATTCGCCTTAAAACAAGTTCCCCGCTGCAGTCTGGCGAGTGAACGGCGGAACCGACGGAAAACCGGTTGCCACGCCGCACGCCGGGCAAGGATCACTCTCACTTTCGGTTGCGGGGCTCACACCATTCAGACGCTTTCAATGTCAAAAAAGTGCCGTGACCAATTATTTCTGTAGCGATGGGGATGGGATTATTTCGAGACAGATATGAACAACGCGTCAGGGGTTCGGGAGGTGAACTTCGAAATGATCTTATTTATTGTTCGATTCAATGTTGTTGACCACCTGACAGAAGTTAATTGTTGTGAATTTCACAATCACCACCATTTCCACCATGGTCTTTTAGTAGTCGTTATTGGGACAGGAGTCTGGAAATCAAACAGATGAAAATCAGCACATGCACAATCAGTATGTTTACAATCATCTTACCGTCGTCGTCGTCGTCGTTGTGGGGCTTGTCTTAGGTGCGAACGGGGAAAACGTGTAAGCCGCAATCTCGTTATGATATTTGTAGGTTGTCGTATCCAACGTTGCCTGGCGCACTGATTTGATGGAATGAATGTTTAGGTATAATCAAAATTACTATCGCAAGAAACTTACCAAATCGGGAACTGCCTTTTTCAATTTCCTGCACTGGAAGGGCGCTGACGAGAAAACTACCGAACAGCCCAACGAGAACCATCAAAATTGACACAGAAAGCTTCATTTTGAACCACACACAAGAACAGAATGCGATCGTTCGGGTTCGACCTCTACACTGTGACTGAGTGACAAGTGATGATCTTCGGCTACCTACCGCTTAGCGTCGGCGCAACAAGAGATAATGCCACTGAGGATCATTCATCCTAGGGGAATTCCCCTCACTAGTGATTCCCGACCATTCATGCGAAGAGCGATCAAGTGTTTGAGTTTCTTATCAATTCGAAGAAAAGGCATTTCATATTCTTTGTTTTTCACCTCAGCGTCTCGAGGGTATGCAAATTGAATCGTTTTGTACAATACTCGACCTATAGACTTAGCAGGAATTTGATGCTGAGCTCAATTTCCATATTAATCTCATTGTTCCTGTATTAAAGCCTATGATGAAACATGAGATTTAAGTGCAAATGGATGGGCTTCTTTTCGAAATACGGCTAACTAACGTTCAGTTACAAATACAAACATAACGAACCAATCCACTTGCTCGTCAATCCATTGATTACGAGGAGGATGAATTGCGAAGTGATTGATATACGAGCATCTTCCCTACTAAGATCTATCTACTTTGAATCAACCGATGGCAGTCAATTGTCTTCGAAATTCATGGGCTTGGTTGTATTCAATCTGTAAATGTATGGAGATTATACGTTTTTGCTTGGTTATTAAAAACGAAGCCATTTATGACTATAATTTTTGAACAAGGATGATTCCTGCGCACTTACTGATCTAATTCAAGGTGAGTAAGTATAGGTGTTCTAGCTACGCCATTATGTAGGCGAGGAAGTTCCGGCGAAGAAAAATTCAGTTCAGTTTCAGTGCAAAAGGTTAAACAAACTAATTGGCTTTCTCAGACAAAAATCCAATATGGCTAAATCATTATAGATCATTGCACGGAATGTCACTTTTTTTTACAGTAAAAGGATCTTGTTTACAAGGTGTTGGATTTTGAACCGCTTAAACGAAATTTTTCATTTGCTCTCTCAGGATTCTGTACGATTAGTTCCAGGAAAAAAAGCATTGGTGTCTGTTTTACTGCCATCGTAATAAATTTAAAGTCCAAAATCTCAAACCGATGTTGAGCTAATATCACACTGATTGACAATACGTCAAATATTGTTCTCGTTAAGTTCAGCCAAATAATGCTGCCTGCAAAGTTGTTTGTCCACACATTGATTATTTTTGGCAAATATTTGACTCAAAATAGTTTGGCCAAATATGGAAATCGAATATTTGACCAACGTTCAACAAATCTACTTGGTGACGTATTACACTGTTTGCAAATGATTGCATTTATACATTTATTTGTTTGTTTGTCTCGCTGCTTTTGTCTGACAGTGTTGTGATTAAGTTTGGAAGTTTTTTTAAAACTTAAAAAACTATAAAGATCCAACTTAGTCCCGAGATTTTCGAAAAAGACTCGAGAATTTATTTGCAGCCCGGAAAACTTCTGAAGAGACCATAGAATATCAGGAAACTGCCGTGAATTACATGCAAGTCCCAAAATCTACAGTGAAGTTTCGAGGACCTCAGGGATGTCCGTTGAATTACTTCTTCTCTTCTTCTTCTTTCTTAGCATTACAAGCTTATTGCTTGCCCTTCACTTCTAAATGCACTTCCAAAGTTATTAATTGAGAGCTTTCGATGCCAGGCACCATTTTTGCATTAGTATGAGTATGTGGCAAGTAAAATCATACCTTATGCCCAGGGAGTCGAGACATTTTCCTTAACGAAACATGCCTAGACCAGACCGGGAATAGAACCCAGCCACCTCCAGTATGGTGATGCTTTGTAGCTGCGCCTCTACCGACTGAGCTAAGGGAGGACCCCGTTGAATTACAGTGAAGTTAAAAGAACTCCTATGAAATTTTGAGAACTTATAAAGACGAATTCCAGAGAACTTCAATGAAGTCTGGAGAACTTTAGTTAAGTTCCAAAGCTGCAAGGAAGTGACATAAATTTCAGATAACCCTCTATAAATTCAGAGAAGTTCCAAGAAATTCAGAAAAGTCCACGAAATTTCAGAGGCTACAGATGAATCCTCAAAACTTCAGAGAAGTCCTCGAAACTTCAGAGAAGTTAACGGAATTTTAGCGAGGCTCGCGGATCTTCAATAAAGTCTTTGGAACTTCAGATAAGTTCACGAAACTTCAAAAATGTTTAAAAAACTTCAAAGGATTTCACGTTACTGTAAAGGAATTCACGGAGCTTCAGAGAAGTCTTCAGATCTTCTGATTGATTCTTTGAACTTTGGAGAAGTCCTTTAAACTGAAGAGTGATCTCAAGATTATTGATATGCTGCTGGTCTTTGAAGTATTGTTTGATCAACATAACATTACAATGTAACATAACTGGTAACATAAACGATATCAGAGATACGTCACTTGAATGGATGATACACACAAGATCTAAAAAATAATTCCTTGTCGTTGTGAACTCTTAAGAATGTACTCAATGAATTTTCCCAAGCTCTTTCATATCCTTAAGCTGTATGAAATAATGTCTGAGCAATCTGGTGACAGGCGTGATTTGAATTGATTGTTCATTATCATCTTCTTGGCTTTATAACGTCCTTACTGGGACGCCTGCGCTCAACTTAGTGTTCTAGATGCACTTTCTCAGTTATTTGTTGAGCGTTTTTAATGCCAGGTATCATGTTTGCATTTATATGATTGTGTGACAAGAAGAAGCCACCTTTAACGTGGTGCTGCTTTGGGGCTGCACCTTCGCCGACTGAGCTACACGGTGTTCAATAAGTTCGAATACAAGTTTTCATCATTGCGTAGGTATGCGCCATGTACATATTCTGCATTGGTATTGGTGTCAGCTTTAGCTTCATTCATACGCTACCGAATGTGCGCGGTGTTGACATTCTGTTAGTTGTTGTTCGTTTGTTACGCGCGATGAAAGAGTATCGGGACTTCGTAATTAAGCGTTTTTTGAACGGTGAGCGACCCGGCGATATATTCCGGCTGCTGAAATCGCATGGGGTCAAGCGGAACTTTGTCTACACGACCATCAGGCGATACCGGGAGACGTCCTCGACCAATGACCGTGCGAGATCCGGTCGGCCGCGTTCAGCGAGGACGCCACGGGTCATCAAGATCGTGAGGGAGCGAATTCGGCGCAAAAAGAACCGCTCAATCCGGTAAACGGCTGCAGATCTCAACGTTTCCATTGGAACCGCTCACACCATACTCACCAAGGACCTTGGTTTCAGGCCTTACAAAAAACGTAAGGTCCATGGCGTTTCGGAGGCTACCAGCAAAAAGCGGTTGGATCGAGCTAAGAGGATCCTCTCTCGGCACGCTGGTCAGGAGTTTGTTTTTTCGGACGAGAAACTGTTCGTGCTGCAGCAGCCGCACAATGTGCAAAATGACCGGGTGTGGGCGCCATCGAGGGACAGCATTCCTGAATCCAATATAAACATCCCTCGGTTCCAAAGTGCCGCGTCGGTGATGGTTTGGGGGGCAGTATGCAAACGTGGTAAGCTACCCTTGGTGTTTATTGAAAAAAACGTCAAAATCAACGCGGCGTACTACAAAACTGAGGTTTTGGAAAAGGTTGTTGCCCCCAGTCTCCGAAGCCTCTACGGCGATGAGCACTACGTGTTCCAGCAGGACGGTGCACCAACCCATACGGCAAATGTGGTTCAAGCCTGGTGTCGGGACAATTTAACCGACTTTCTGGACAAAACTTTGTGGCCTCCCAGCTCCCCGGACTTGAATCCTCTCGACTTTTTTGTTTGGTCCTATATGATGGCGAAGCTGAACGAATACAAGGTCAGCACTTTGGATCATTTCAAGACGGTAATTCTCAAAATCTGGGACGAAATGCCCATGCAGTCCGTGCGTGCCGCCTGCGACGCGTTCGAGAAACGTTTGAAGCTCGTTAAGGAGTACAAAGGGGGGGTCATTCCAAGAGAAATGTTGTAAACGTTCTTTGTAAACATAGCTTTCAATAACATAAATCCAAAAAATAAAAAAACATGTTTTCATTTTTTTAACAAATTTTGAAAGTGTATCCGAACTTATTGAACACCGTGTAAGGGAAGATTTTGATGGTTAGAATACTGTATTGAATCGCTGTTCTCCTTGAAGTTTTAAAATATCCATAGGACTTTTTTAATTTTTTGACCCCCTGGGGGAGGGGGAAAAATTTTGGGAGAAAAGTGTTTTTTAAAAAAAAGGGGGTTAAAAAAACTGTTGACCACCACAACCTCTTAAAATATTTCTTGAAGCATCGTGATGTTTTGAAAAAAAAAATATGTGGATTTTTTTTTTTTTTTTTTTTTTTTTTTAAAATAAATTCTGTGAAGTTTTGTGATTTTTCACAAAAAAATTTTTTTTTTTTCGCCTGGGGGACTTCATCTGCTTAAGTTTCGCAAGACTTATTATATATGTACTTTTGTTCCGATAACCGTAACTCAGATAACGGAAATTTGTAGCTGTCATTTTATTTGTTTTGAGTTGGTTGTTAGATTGCCTGTGGAAGTCGATCGTCCGTTGTGAATAAATTACAGGTCCTTAGTGCTTGCTGCGGCGACGGACATCACCCATGCCATCCCGAACCTAGTAGGAACTTTCGGAATATGAAGAGGTAGATTGAACCTGACCGATGGTTAATTCTTAGTATTCTTGGCATTTTCCAACGAGGCGATTGTGATTGATGCTCCGATTGTGATTTTCCAACGAGGCGATGGTGATGATGCGTCGAAACCTTTGTCTGTTTAGATTAACCACAGCGGCTGCGTTTTCGCTTGAATTTGTGCGCATTTGATCAGTGTTTGTTTTCTTAATGTGTGAATTAAATTTATCATCTGATGCCAATTGTCTGTTAAGCGGGTGTGTGATAAACTTGCTTTTTTCTCAACTTGCATGTACCTTATAACCACTTATAACTCGATGTAGATATTTATTTTATACCTTGGTGCATGATCATTTGAATAGCCAAATGAAAGCATTGAAAATAATTTTCAACCTGCACCCGGAAGACCTAATTAAACTCTACAAAACAATTACTCTTTCAGTTCTCGAATATGGCTCTTTTTGCTACCTCTCGGCGAGAAACAGCCACCTCATAAAATTGGAACGCATTCAATATCGTTGTTTACGTATTTCTCTTGGCTGTATGCATTCAACGCATAATATGAGCCTGGAGGTTCTGGCAGGAGTAAAACCCTTACAGAACTGCTGCTGGGAGCTCTCATCTAGAATACTGATCAAGTGTGGAATCAGTAACAACCTTGTGATTAAAAACTTCGAAGAAATGCTCGAATTGAGTACCCAGTCTAGATTCTTACGGATCTATATTAACTATATGTCATCCGATATTAGTCTTCCATGCTATAATTCTCCTAGTGTACGCTTCCCTTATCACAGTTCCTCCATTGCCTATGATCTCTCCATGAAACAGGCTATTCAAGGAGTTCTAGATCAACTTCGACTTATTTTAATTCACCATATTTTTATTAAAAAGTACCAACATGTCAATTGCAATAGAAGAATTATCACTGATGGGTAGCGCATTGATGGATCCACTGGTTTCGGTGTTTATAATGAATACTTTTCTGCCTTCCGGAATCTTTAGGAACCTTGTTTCGTATATGTTGCTGAGCTGGCACCAATCAATTTCGCATTGGGGATAAATTCCGACATGCCCATATTTTCTCGGATAGTCTCAGTTCTATTGAGGCCCTCCGGTCGATGAAAACAGTGAAGCACTCATCTTACTTTCTTTCAAAAATAAGGGAGCAGATGTGTGCGATGGTCGAAAGATCATTTAGAATCACCTTTGCATGGGTCCCCTCACATTGCTCAATTTCAGGCAATGAGAAGGCGGACTCTCTAGCAAAGATGGGCGCAAAAGAACGCGAGATTTTTGAAAGAAGAATTTCACATGATGATTTTTTCCCATTAGTGCGTCAGAGTTCTCTTCAAAGTTGGCAAAACGATTGGACAAGTAATTCGCTTGGGCGGTGGTTACATTCCATTATTCCAAATGTTTCGTCGAGATCGTGGTTTAAAGGTCTGGATGTAAGTCGCGGTTTCATTCGTGTGATGTCAAGACTTATGTCCAACCACTACTCGCTAGACGCACAGCTCTACAGAATTAACCTCGTCGATAGCAACATGTGTAGGGAAGCGGAACCGGTTATGATGACATCGATCACGGAGTTTGGCATTGCCCGGGTAATGATGCCTCCGGAGCACGACTATTGGATACCCTAGTGGCCCGAGGTAGACATCCCTTCCGCGAGGTAAGAAATGTTTTGGGAATGCGTGATCTCCCCTACATGCAAGCGATCTACGAATTCCTTTGTTTGTCTGACCTCAATGTGTAATGTCATCACCCCCCCTCCCATCCAGTTTAGTAAATTCCTTGCCATTATGTCCCAGTTATACTATCCTTTTGAATTATGGAGAGTGTGAGCTGTTTAGTGGAATACCTGTAACTAGAAAATAAGAAGAATGATTTGTAATTTCCATTTAATTCCAACTACCTTTATTGCTTATCTTGACAGATACGCGTATTTCGTCTACAATGTGCAGACTTCTTCAGTGTCGTGTACTGAAGAAGTCTGCACATTGTAGACGAAATACGCGTATCTGTTAAGATAAGCAAAAAAGGTAGTTGGAATTAAATGGAAATTACTAATCATTCTTCTTATTTTCTAGTTACTATCCTTTTGTTTCCGTGCTACTTGTACCTGCCCAGCAAGCAGTGGTCACCCATCTGCGGCTTAGTTCCTGAAAGGGACTACAGGGACCGTGGATTTGGTAGATGTCGCAACCATGAGCAGCAAATAATACCTTCAATAAGTTACCTGCCTAGCCCCTTCCAAACGATAATGTGACCCATTAACCTCGAGCTAGCCACGAGTAGTTGGCACCCCATTTTACTAAAATTGAAAAATTATACATTGTAAATAACAATATTGAATATCGGCTCCGTAAAGTGTTGCACACGCCTGAGCCTAACATATAAACGAACTGATTAAAAAACAAAACAAAAACTTCATCCTGTGATATTTTATGCCATGAATTATGTTTCCTCATTCGTGAACAGAATCATGATAACATGAACAAATCTAGACAAAATCGTCAAAAGGTCGAAAGTAACAATTGTAAACAATGACTTAAAACGTAAATTTCTTGGAAATGCCAGGTTGCTTACATCTATATCCACTACCGAAGGGAAGATAATAGCTCCCTATATCTGTTTCTGGTGCTATTTTGTTCGTGGGAGCAAGCAGATCCGAGAAAAATACGCTAGAAGTCATTGTTTACAAATGTTACTTTCGACCTTTTGACTATTTTGTCTAGAAATCAAGAACATTAATCACGTCAATGGGAACTTCATTACCATTTCCAGGACAAATTTTTTGTTTCCATGACGATTGGTGTCTTCGCTACTTAGAGCACCGTTACGCATGGGTTATCATTTACTTTAGCGAGCAATGTTCACGTTTCCATGGCTTATGTTCATGTTATATATTCAAAAAGGAAAAAAATATATGACGGAGGTTGACGAATTTCAGAATGGATTTTTGTCTGTGTTGCTCATGTTTGAGACTCAAGAATTTCCATAGTATCAAATAAATTATTTGCTAGTATTGAGCAAACATATGTGAAAAAGAGCATCACACATGTTTGGTCAAATATATGTGGCGATCGCACGTTGGTTCAAATATATTTCTCAAAATTTGCCAAATATTTGGGTTTTTTTTTTCAAACAGTGTGATCTCAGCTTTACCGAAGATATTCGAAGGCTGCGTCAACAAGCTCCCTGAACTGTCAAAACTGCATTGATGACGCCATCGTGCAATGGTCTATTTGGACATTTTAGAACACCTATATTATACTCACCTTGGTCGCAATCGTTCCGCAAATGATTTCATAGTTGTTGAGAGGTGATTAATGAAAAAAAATTATCATACTGCAAAAATCTGCTTTACTTTTACGGCGGGGTTTTCCATCTGCGAGGCGAAGCTAGGGCTGAGAATTTTGGAATTGGTTAGATAATGTTGAAATCTTGGGCCAAGGTCAAACAAATATGATTATTTCGTTGCAGATAATAACGAATGAACTCGTGAATCAAAGCAAGTTAAGTAGTGAAAAGGGTAGGAATAAATAATGCTAGTCGATGGGTAGGAAAAGCGTGGCGGGGGAAAAATACACTGAAAATTACAACACAAATCAAATATGGAAACAGGAACCAACGGTGTCTTGTGTCTGCAGAAATTTTTCAACACATATCTTCTCTTTGATAGAATATGTATGAAATTAGTTTGGAACATCTCTGAAATTACTTTAATGCTATAGAACTTTCCTAAATCCACTTTGAAACATCGCTGACTCCTAAGAACCATTGAAGCTTTCTTGCCATGATTTTAAAATTTTCCTGAAGCTAGAGAATAACCGTCTGCTCTTTGGATCTTTCCTGATTTTTTCTAAGTGAGTTCTTTTGAACTTTTTCCAGATGATAATTTGGATTTTTCGATTATTTTAAAGAATTTGCCATAATGAATTCCACATTTTCGTGACTTTACTTTGGAAAGATTTTAAATATAATTTGAAACTTTCCTGACTGACTTCAACAACTTATAAGAGGTAATTAAGAATGTTCCTGAAATTATTTTGAAACTTCTCTGACATCACTTCTGAACTTCCCTGAAGGTTATTCGAGGGCCTTATTTGTAAAGTGCTTGATGGCTTTTGGAACTTTATTAAAATCACTTTCCAACATCCCTGAAATTGTTTTGAATTTTTGATACTTCCTGAGGACACTTTCGAGTATCATCGACCTAGCAATGGATCTTTTTTTTAAATGGCTGATTTTAGAATTGCTCAACAAAATTCCCGAAGTCATTTTGGAGCAGCGCTGCCTATGTTTTTGTACCTTCCTGGTGTTACTCTGTGATCCCTCTATTACTTACTTCAAAGATTTTTAGGTGATACTTTGGGATTTTTTTGAATTATTCTTAGTCACTGTGGCAATTACAATTAATTCTTCACTAAACTTTGACAAATTTCTGAAAATGCTTTGAAACTTTCCAGAATGACTTTGGATCCGTTGAATTTTGGGCCAACATTAAGCAAGTAATAAGTTAATCACCAGGGATCTTTCAAAACTATTTCAGAGATATATCGGAATAATATCAAAAATGCAGCAAAGTAATTTCAGGAAGCATCCAAAGTCACTTCGGACCGTTTCAAAGTTTTACCTACGCTTGCAACTAAATTAATGAAAATTTTATAAAACTGGCGTGTTGAGTCCGAATGTGTTTTGTTAACATATTTTCGTTAGCTTTTGTATTACTTCGATTATATAATTATTTTCATATTTTGTTTATGTTTTTATTTTTGATAACAAAGCTGCGTTGCATAAGTAATGGAATCGCAGCATGCCGTGCTTGGAAACTGACTTGTTTTGTTTTTGCTGCGTCCTTTTCGCGAAAAATCAAATCAAAAATATATTCGTAATTTAACCTAAACGAGCAATGAAATCATAAAATATCCACATGTTTTGTGTGAGGTGAAGTGAATATAATCGTTTCCTTTCCGAAATTTGTTGTGCTTCGCCGCTGCACCAGGAGGAAGAGTTAATATCAGCTTAATTGTGTTTGTTAGTGCTGTTAGTATTATGCCACGCGGACATAAATGATTAAATTTGAGTATTTTTCAACTTTGTCGCGAATGAATTGATGATTATAAGCAGTTTATAAGTCGATAAAACGCCGCCTCATAGCGGGGAATTTGACAGAGTGTAGAGAGAGAGAAAGAAAAGAAAACCAGTGCAATGTAGAAAAAGGCCATTTGGTGGTCAGAAGCGAAGATCGGAGCTAACGCGCATGCGCGCGCGTGTGGCTGGCACACAATTTCAGATGCACTCATCACGCGTTGTACAGATGGAGAGCTCTGAAGTTTTGTTTCTTCCGTTGCACAATGATTGTGATTTTCAAGTTGAATTTCTTCTCTGAAGTGCTTTTTTACCTGTGATTTTCATTATATTGCGTTTGTGCGCGAAGTACTAATTGTATTCAGGCTGTTCCATTCGAAAAGGATGATGTGAAAATATTTGCCGAATAGCGGAGTGCTATTTCTGTAGAGACATAAATGCATCCTTTAGCATCACAGGAAAGCCGTCTAAATGAAGACTGAACATCAGCAACAATATCCGGTGAGATCTATCTGATTATAACTTAATTTGAACGATACTGCTAAATACGTGCCATCCTCAAAACAATCAGAGTTGATGATGAAAGTGTATGCACAGTACCTATATCCATTTGATGTTTGTACGGTGTCTATGCGGGGCTTGTTGTAAGTGAAAGTGACCTCGGAATGGACGTGAGTAACCAGGCATTCTGAAATGAATCACTGGATCCAACAGAGCTATCACCTTCCAACTCCCGGGCTAAAAATGTTTGTCGAGACGACAACAGTTCGTTAACTTGCAAACATTTTTCTTCCATAAAAGCACTGCCGGACGGTGGGCGTTTGATTGTTAATAAACACCCACACACACACACACACACACACACACACACACACACACACACACACACACACACACACACACACACACACACAAAGCAGCGTTGCATAAGTAACTTCATTCTCGAACATAGCCATCTGAAAAAAACAAATTAAACAAAAATTATTCTTTTCTTTATTTTTATCATTTCTTCAAACACCTGGAGTTCTGTTGGATATGTAGTTACCTATGTTGTTGTTAGGTTGAAATTTATGTTAATTTTTTATGAGACCACTTCTCCCTTTTCAGAGGGGGAAGGGTCTCGAACCACCATAGAAACATTTCTTACTTTCAAACCCTAACATGCTAAATTTGGTTTAATTTGCTTGATTACTTCTCGAGATATGCAAAAAATAGTGTTTCTTTTGTATGGAAGCCCCCTTTTCCGGAAATGGGAGGGGTCTTAAACCACCATAGAAAAAAAACCTGCCTACAAAAACTCCGACATGCCAAATTTGGTTCCATTTGCTCTATTAGTTCTCGAGTTATGCAAAAAATTTTGCTTCATTTGTATAATAGCCCCCTCATGAGGAAGAAGGGATCTCGAACCACCATAGAAAAAAGTCCTGAAACCACTTTTGAAGGTGGAAAATTTCCGAGATTTAATTTGACTGTGTAACCCATGGAACGATCGATTTCGGAAGAGAAGGGAAAAAAAACATGAAGTTCACTTAACGTTCAGCATAGAAAAGCACTAATGTCGGTTCTTGCTACAGATACGTGTCTACTGTAAGGGGTTCATTTTCAGACTAATAATGATAACGAAAACTGAACGGCAACGGTAACGGTAAACCCGATCTGAGTAAGCCTGCTTGTTGGAAAGAAAATCGGCTAGATCCAAGATGATTCTCATTGGGTATATCGAAGTTATTTGCAACAACTGTCAAACTTGCCGTTGCCGTTCCGTTTCGGTCCATATTGTGTTTGCTCGATACGCCTCTATGATGATCGTGTTCGTGTGTCGTCCCTCTCATCCTTTTCTTCATAGCGTTAAATCACTGCGGTAGCATCATTTTGGCAGCGCTGCTGCAAGCAATCCACTAAACGAAAAATCGCCCATCAAAGCAGGCGTTGAGTTTCGGTGACAAAATTTTTCCTCATTCCAAAAAATGTCCGATTGAAGAAGATAGCAGTGCCGGTAAAATTCAATTCATCTGGTCTCAAATGAGTTGGAAATGAAAACATTTTCAATAGGTCGTAAGTATGATATTGCTATCATCAAGAAAACCAATGTAAATGTTTTGGAAATTAGTTTCCATTCCTATTTTTGAACCAAGCTATTATATTTGAAGCAAATGTGTGGAACCAACAAAGTTAAGCAAGGTTTAACTTTATTTCAATAAAGATTTCCATTAAGTTGAATTCCAAATCGATTTATTCGATAAATTCAATTTAACGTCTTTTAAGTACAGCTAGGGCAAATACGACCTCATTATAAGTCGTTCGGAAAGTTGTCACGTTACATCCGTCGGGTGCGTTACGTCGTGTCGCAAAATAATATATCGCATACGTCAAGGAGGTATCGACATGCAATGTCATGTCATGTTGCTAACGCCAAAATGAATCTCTGGATAGGTCTGTGCGTAGCATAGAAAAGCACTTAAGTCAACTTGACAAAGCGATGAATGCGACAAAAGTTCATTATGAAGTAGTTTGTGACCTAAGCCAATTTTCTTAAACAATATATAGCAGCAATTAGTAAGAAAATTCTTATATAGCAGCAATTCGCGGCAATTCATATTATGTTGTGTACAATTCATATTGAGGAGTACCCAAGCTATCATTCTGTGAAAAAACAAAATGTATATTTGTATTTTTACTTACGACCTATTGAACATTTGCTCTAGAATTATCTTCGTGAATTTTGAAATGACAGTATTTTCTTGACCACAACAACCGCTGAGTTTCAAAGTCTTAATTTGGTTTTGTTCATTCGTCGATGGATGTTCATTATCGCCTGTGCTGTTGTCAATATCAATATTCAGTTTCATCTAGGTGGGATGGTTTTCAGTATCAAATGAAGAAACAATATTTCTCGAGTAATTCATGTAAGGGGCCTAAAAGCCATTTGTAAACAATGACTTTAAATGTCGATGTCTCTTGAATCTTAAATCACTCTCGTAAAATGAAAGCAGCATTTGGTAGAAGATTGTTAGTTCTACCATATAGAATAGCTGGATATAGTGAGTTTCTTGTGATTCGGGAGATATGAACGTTTAAAGTTATTGTTTACAAATGGCTTTTAGGCCCTAATCATGAATTACTCGAGATTTGTTTCCGTTGATGTAGAACATGATGTGTATTTTTTTAGGTTCAGATCGATAGGTTACTGTTACTACTAGTTGTAATTATGATAATAGAAGGCTGCATGACTCTGAAATTGACACAATTCAAAATAATCATTTTGGTTGGTTTTAAAATGATTTTTTGATGTTTGATAATGAGTACCAACGAGTACTCATAGAAGCATAACGAGTTGATTTGTTCATCGTCTTTGATTTTGACATCTGAGTTTTTCAAACAAATAAAATTCATCTACACTGACTTGAAATGCTTTTCATTGCGTATGATTGTAAGTGATAAAAACAGACACAAGAAGATAGGACAAACAACTAAACTAAAATGCTCCCCCTTTAAACAAATCAGCTCTTTGAATTTTGGTTAAACAATATCGAACACGGTTAGAAATTCTAAATGTACTTGTAGATTTTCATGGTTTTTCTTAAATAAAAAGATTCTTAAATATGTAGTTGGCCTTCAAGATTCCAGAGAGGTTGTCAAGGTTGAAGAATCAAGCAATTTTAGATTTAAACAAAGATCAAAATTATCTCTAAAAACGTCTCAAAATTACTGAAGACAAGTTCTCAATTAAAGTCACGTTCAAGTTTAAAATCAGAAATGTTTCCGTGTTATTTCGAAGAAGCGTATAATTTAGAAGAGATCCAAGAAAAATTATTGGGATAATTTAATAGCATATAACTTCAGAAATCTAATTTGGGGAAGGTTCCAAAATAAATTTCGGTTAATTTTTATGTGATTTCAGGGAAACTTCAAAATAACTTTTGAGATACTCCAAGGTAGTTTCGTGGATTTTTTTGTTTTTGAGTGAGTGTGAGTGTGAACAATCCAACACCCACTGTACGGCAATGGTATTATGGAAGAAACCTGTTTACAACAATCATTCAAGTGGCCATTGGAAGCAGATTAAATCCAAGAGCTAGAAAGTGATCACTCTACTGCAGATCCAGCAACCCATTTCAGAATGTTTGGAGTGTCACGCCCATTCCGAGGTGACTTTCACATACAATAAACCCCGCATGTAAACATTACCAATATTATTTGGATAAGGGCACTGTAACACACTTCCAGATTTGGAAATGTAAAATTTCCAAACCAGGCACGTATTTAGTATTATTTAAAAATATGATTACGATATAGGATGTTATATAGTTATAATCAGATAGATCTCACCCATGGCCGCCTCCTTAATGACACTATCTAAAAAAAATCGACTTTGATTCGTAATTTATTTCATGCACTCGCGACAAAATAAGTGCAACAATTATCGTTGCTAAGCCGCCCGTTAGATATACAACCTGCATAAGAAAACTCTGTACTCCACGTGGTGAATGCATCTTAAATTATGTGCCTGCTCTACACGTGCGCATGCGCGTTGTCTTCGTTTGTTGTTTCTGACAAGCAAATGGTCGTTTTCTACATTGTACTGGTCTTCTATTTTTCTCACCCCACATTCTGTCAATAATCAAAATCCCCGCTAACGTTTGCTTCTAAAAAAAATGAACAAAAATTGTCGATTTTTCATTGGTTTACCTTCACCCGCACTGACAAAACTACCCATGGAGCATCAATCATAGTAATCCATGAGTCAGCAGACAACATTTGACAGCTCTATCGGTCGAACTCTAACCGTGATGGCAAAAACAGTGAAGCAACTCCGTTCAGAAGTGTGCGCGTTCAAAGAACGGCACCCCGCCGCGTCGAAAATGGACATCGTGCGACACTTTGCGGACGCCGGATACGCCCGTTCCGGCATCTACAACATCTTGGCACTATTAGACAGCCATCAGAGCATCGAAAGAAAGCCCGGTTCTGGACGGCCGACGACCCTGAGCGACAAGAAGCTCCAAAGGATGCTGAAGAGGAAGACCGAGGGAAAAGTGGCTACATTACTGCGTGCGCTTGGCCGGGAGGTCGGTTCAACCGGCCAAACAGTGAAAAAGTACCTGGTGGACATGAACATACATGTCAGGAAGCGAAAGTCGCGTCCACTGATTTCGGCAGCGGCTGAATAAGATGGTCAACTCGATTTTCCCGGCGAATCGCGACGTGGCGGTGGTGATGGACGACGAGACCTATCTCACCCTGGATGGTAACGACTGGCAGGGCTTTACTTCCCCCACGAAGGAAGTGAGCTCCGAGGTGAAGTTCATTTCACACACCAAGTTCCCCAAGAAGGTGCTGCTGTGGCTGACAATCAGCGAGAAGGGGATGTCAAAGCCGCTCTTCTTTCGCTCCGGACTGGCCGTGAAAGGGGAAATTTATAGCACGAAATGCCTACCGGAAGTTGCGTCGTTCATCAAGAAATACCATAAGGGCGAAGACGCGGTGTTCTGGCCGAATTTGGCGTCGGCCCACTACTCGAAGCGATCGTTGGAGGAGATGGAGCGGCTGAATATCGATGTGGCACCCAAGTCGGCGAACCCGCCCAACGTCCCCCAGCTGCGTCCCATCGAGAATCTCTGGGCCAACCTGAAGCGTAAGATCTACTACAACAATTTTGTCGCAAAAACTGAGGAGGAATTGATAAATAAAACGAAGAAAGAACTCAAAAACATGCCTACACATATGTTTTTGTCCGCCATGGCGAATGTTCCGGTTAACTGCCGGAAGGCCGCTCGCAAGGGCGTAGATTTTTTTTTGCAAGTAAGGTGAAATAAATACCTTCCATGGGAAATTTATCAAAAGCTATTATCTGTCTTAGCTTTTTTTTTATCACCATCCGAAAAAAAATTGTTTTAATGCAAACGTTGTGATGCAACTCTATATCAAACTTCAAAACTGTTAATTATCATCGATTCATTCGCGACAAAGCAAAAAAACACAAAATTTTAATTTTTTGTGTGTGGGTTTTAAATTTTAATTATTATTAAAAAAAAAATGTTTGTTGGTGGGGGGGGGGGGGAAAAAAAAAAAAAAAAAAAAAAAAAAAAAAAAAAAATCACATTAGGAGGGATTTTATTTTTTTTTTTTTTTATTTTTTTATTAAATTATTTTTTTAGAAAAAAACAAAAAAATTCAAAGCATGGCTTGCTGCGATCCTCGTTTCGAGGATTTTTTTGTTTTATGTTTCTTAAAGTTATATTGGAACAAAAAAGTTCCAAACTTAATTCGGGGTTCTCAGAGTACATTTAATTATAATCCTTTTAAACACGGAGTTCCAAAGTTAATTCAGAGAAGTTTCAATCACAAATTTCAAAGTTTCAGCCAGAAGCAAACAATTCAATTTGAGGAAATCCAATAGTAGCTTTAGAAAATGTCCGAAGTATTTTGTTTTGAAGATTCATTACTGGAGTTTTTTATCTACTTTGGGTCTACATTGCAAGAAGAAAAGACAAAGACTTTGGTATGTTTGTCTTAAACTAAAATATGACCTGTGATCTTTTTGTTTGAATTGCGAGTGAAAATTAGATAAACAAGGTTTGCAATGTTATGGCAAATCTACTAACATGCAAATAACTGAACGAAAAATTAATTACCAACCGGTACAGACTCCTATCCCCCAATGTCCCATTTCAGGGCAAATTCAACGAACTCTGGATGAGAACAAACCTCTCCGCTAGGGGAGAACAGTACAAAATGCACTGGTGAGGTAGAACGACCCACTCAATAAATGTGCTCAATTCTTCAAAACTATAGTTTTAATGGAATGATACTTTATCAATGTATACATAAAACAGCATAACTCAAAATTTTGTAGTATAATAAGGCACTAAATACACCAACACATGATCAAAATTGAATAAATCTTCATGACTGTACTTCACATGTAAATAATAGTGCTCTTAAAATAAGCTTTTACCATGCGTTAACATCCATGGTTAGTAATAAATTCACTTCACATGTATCGATGACAATAAAAACTTCAAGATAGTATCAAAACTTCACTATAATTCTAAATATTTTCAGAATATTTAGACAAAACAATGCAAGACTAAATCTGGGGCAGAACGCACCGTGGCGTTATATACATCTCCACGCTTAGAAAAAAATACCCAGTGGAGCAGTTGAGTGTAGGAAACCAACTTTGGGTATAATCATGTTAATCTACCGCTGAGTATAAATAATTTACTTATGGTAAAATTCTACCCAAACGTATGTAATTTGAACCCAATGGTAGGTAAACATAATTATACCCAAAGTTGGCTTCCCACACTTAAATGCTCTATTGGGTACTTTTTTTAAGCGTGTATATAATGAGGAGTTGGCAACATATCGCAACGTTTTGCTATCTTTATTCCATACCCATTGGTTGCTTGAGCTAAAAAGATGTGGCGAGATGTTGCAACCTCCTCACTTTACAACTCTGAGTAACTTATTATAGCCGTGTGTTTACCTTTTACAAGCGGTGCATGCTATCCCAATATTGTGGTGCATCATATACCAGTGCTGTGGTGCGTCTTACCCCAATTTTGGGGTGCATATTGAGCAATGAAACAGGCGTTTTACCCCGGTGTCGTCTTGGTATCAAATTGGAAAAGGTTTAAAAAATCACGAAAAATCATCGTTTTGAATTTAAATTACATTTGATCTACAATTAAAACATAGTAATGCGCCATACCCAATAACTTGTTCCTAAATTTCAGCTTCCATTCACTAGTAATTCACGATGTTGCTTAAACGGTGCGTTTTGTACCATCCTCCCCTACGAGTACAAAGGGGGGGTCATTCCAAGAGAAATGTTGTAAACGTTCCTTGTAAACATAGCTTTCAATAACATAAATCCAAAAAATAAAAAAAACATGTTTTCATTTTTTTAACAAATTTTGAAAGTGTATCCGAACTTATTGAACACCGTGGACATGCACCTAAAACGCCATAAATATCGCTCATAAATAATACAAAACGGAGCCAACCTGGGAACCAGCTTCGCCGCATTTCATTCAGAGTTCCGACGATGCAGTTGCTGGACTGGAGCAAAACAAAAACCAAATAAAAAATTATTTATAGAAAATTGCATTCTCACCTCGAACGAGGCAGCGAGTCGGTCGGTACCGTTGTAACTGTTGTTGTTCGATTGGAAACCAGCGCCACCTTTGTATCAAAGGCCACTGTCTGCCTGCGAGTCCGCCGTAACTCAACCGTTGAGTGAAAGCGTAATTGAGTTTTGTTTCCTCGCCGAACAGCCACAAGCTGTCCTGCGAAACAAATTCAATCGAGCGAAAGCTCAGGACGAACAAGATTACCAACATTCTATTCCCGGGAAGTCCTCAGGTAGATTTGGTTGATGGGCGGTGGGGTGAGTCTAATAAGCTGTTCGAACTTTTATGATGCGATTAATGTGAATTCGATGAAACTGTTTTGACGTAGGACTACGTCTGTGTTTTTGATACTAGGGTACACGTTCGAATTACGAAAATTTGGAGCGTCTCGAAAAATATACAAGTTTTGAACGTTAATAACTAAGTCGTTTGACGATCGATTTACAAAATGTTTACACCAATCGATCGGGACATTTTCTACGCTTCGATTCCAATATTGAAAACTATTGATTTTTAACATTCAACTATTGAAATTAACGCAAATATAAGGTGGTGTCTTATAATGCTGATATTTCAGAGTAAATTTACTAAATGCACAGTACTTTCCTACCACAGATTTCAAATTTAAGTAACGAACGTCTCATACGTGTCAGTGCACGATATATATAAGGGACACGTTGGAATTTTTTTCAGTCGTTTGGCAGTAACGGAGCTGTGCGGAGCAACGAGCCAGTATGAATTGGCAGCTGGCGCTTGACAATGGCATGTACCCTGGAGGGTGCACTAGCTTCATTCAGCAGTGCCGAGCGCAAGACACCACTTTGGATTTGGCAGCTGGCAGTGGCAAGTGACATAGAAGGAGCACTGGCGAGTAACCAATTAGTCTGGTAGCTGATTGCGCTGCAGGCTGCTGCTAGCAAGCCGTTGCTAGGCAGCCATAATTTTTGCTGTGGTGTGCTAAGAAGTCAGTTGCCGATGCCAGTGATGTCTTTGTAGCCAGTCGGTGGGTGCAACCACGAGGAGCGAAATAAGGTGCTTGTGTGTGTGTGTGTGATATATGAAGGCCATCTTTTGGTAAAGCGCAACATGGAACGGCTAAAATAGCCTGCTTCTTCAAAAGACCGAGAGGGTCTTAATTCAAATGCAGACCATTTCAAATCCGTCCTTTTTAGGACGACCAGTTTTATTTTGAGAGAGTGTTTTATTTGAATTTATCTAAAATTACTTTCCAAGTTCATACCAATTAGCAGACAGCGGTGGCTAAAACAAATTTAATTTTCTCTTCGTTGCATACCTTGAACGTTGTGTACAATTTCGAACACGGCTCGGAAATGTAAACGGTCTCTATATTAGTCCGAAGCGTAAATATAGAGCAAGCTTACGGCAAGGCAAGCATGGCAAGTAGAAATTTTACAAATGGCTACCGTCACGAAAAATCGAAACATTGAACGCTGATAACTCGATCGTTTCTTGATTGATTTTTGAGATTTTTGCTCTTATCAACTAGAGCGTCTTACGGCTGCCATATAATTTACCCAAGTGTTAAAAATTTTACCATTTAAATATGAATATATTTTTTGTACTTATTGATCCATCGGTCTTGGAAAATTTTAAAAAATGTTGCGTTCCGGCAAGCATCAAAAAATTCGCTATGACGGACATCGTTTGGCTGGTAGCAGGTCACTTTTTAGTGACTTGGTCACTATTTTGAGTCTAGTCACTAAAAAGTCACTATTTGCATCCAAAAGTCACTAAAGTCACTATTTTTCGGAAAATGGTCACTAAAGTCACTATTTTCGCACCGCCGATTGTAAAAAGTTTAAAAAAATCACTTGTACCTATTGTACAATAGTCAACCAAATTAAGCGATCTGGCCACACTATATAAAAGTCGAGAAATATACACCAAAAAACTAGATGCCCTGGCGAACGCTGTCCCGCCTCTACCTCAATTGAACTTGTCAAATGCAGAGCGCTGGTCGGTCACAGCACTCTAGATTAGCTTGAATGCGACGCACGTGGTCCCATATTACATCATCTTTCATTATTTTTACAATTTTCCAGCTATTTCATAATAATTTTTCATATTTCTATACATATAAACCCAGTGAACCCCATGACGAATCGAACGGGATAGGAGTAAAAAACTTAAAACGTTTATCCAATATGCAAATAAAATGTCCATTGAAGAAACTACATAAAAGAATCAAGTCATTTTTGATTTACACTCACTTTTTTTTCAAAAATATTTTGTTAGATTCAGTTTTTTCAAAAGCGGACTACTCTTTTGGTATCCAAATAGTCGAGAAAAGTGGGAACGAATTGTAAATCAGATAAAGGACTTATTTTCGGTTACTCACTTAGTAATTCTGAATCTAGATTTGATTGTTCGTATCCCGACAGTCAAGCGAACTCAATTCGATCATAGGTGAAATCGGGATACAGTGCAATTCGACCAGTTTATAAAAGCGTTATGATTTCAAAGTTCCATTAAAACTCGTATATTAAAATTTTATATTTTTTCTAGGAAATTTCTGAGACAAATATTCTTAGTTTATGATACAGTAGATTTAAAAAAAATCATAATTCATCAATTATTTAAGTTTATTCTGACTTTGCTTGACTGCTGTTAAACCGAATATTTTTTGGCAAAGTTGTAAAACTTGTTGAGTAGAATTTGATCTAAAATTTTTTGATAAAGTTTACGAGCTATTGATAAGCATACTGATCTATTTCAATGCTATTTTCTAAGGTTTCTTCTAGAGGGAAGAACCACTCATACATCTAATGTACGCTGATCTGGAAAGGTTGGTGCGAACCATCGTCGGTCGAGTTTGTAAGCCCAATGTGTGGCCCGCGAATACTTCACTTCCAGAGGACATTTTCGACAATATTGAGAACTTGCTACCTGCGGAAAAAGTTTATGTTGGGGATGAAGCAATGGCAGAGCTGGTCAAATTAAAGGAGATCGACAAACTCCACTTTTTCAACAATGCAAATAAGCATTACGTTGCTGCTGGTAAGCACGTAATCAAAAACTACAAGGTATACAGCCCCATTGGGTTGTTCGAAATGATGACGTAGGACTACGATACTAAATGTAAGCCATTTAGATGGTACAATGCAATGTTCTTTGAATTAACCCTTTCAGGCCTAATTTATACAAGAAATTTGGTGAATTCTGATTGATTTGGTGCTCAATAACATAGAAATGATTGAAAAAAGTAGGAAATATTTTTTTGAGATGTGCTGGGTCGTCCAAACTGCCCAGGAGATCAGAACTTAAGATCTACAGTTGTAACAGTAGCTTTATCCGCTATACAATGTTATGATATGTATTCAAACATATTCAATGAATGTCCTGGAAGACCAACTGACATTATGAGATAATCTTGGGATATTCTATGCCAAACAAACTAACTTAACTTTGTATAGCCCATAAAGCTATTGTTACAATTGTAGACCTTAAGTTTTGAAGGACAGTTTGAATGAACTGAAACTAACAAGGTTATCCTATGATGTCTGTGGACGTTTCAGAATATTCATTGAACATGTTTGAATATTTATCGTAGCTTTGTATAGCCCAAAAGGCTACGGTTACTACTGTATATCTTAAGTTCTGAACTCAAGGTCAGTTTATGAACCTGAACATCCCAAGATATCTCATTATATAGGTTGACCTTCCAAAAGACTCACTTAATTTGGTCAAATACATATTGTTACTTTGTTTAGTCCAAAAAGCTGTAGATTTTAAGCTACAATTCAAAACTTAAAATCTTCAGCTGTAGATTTTAAGTTTTGAATTCCAGGAAAGTTTGGATAACCTAGAACATCCGAAGATTATCTCGTAATGTCTGTTGTTCTTCCAAAATATTCAATGAATATGTTTCAATACACATCGTAGCTTTGCGTAGCCCAGAAAGCTTTTGTTACAACTGTAGGTCCTATGTTCTGATCTCAAGGATAGTTTGGATGACCTAGAACATGTCATATTGCTTTATAATGTTTTTTTTGACTTTTAGAATATTAATTGAATATGTTTGAATATTTATTGTAACTTTGTATTGCCTAAAATTTAGTGTTACAACCGTAAATCTTAAGTTCTGAACGCCAAGACAGTTTGGATGACCTAGACCATCCCAAGATTATCTTCTTGTGTATTTTTACGTTCGAAAATATTCACTGAATATACTTGAATACGTGACGTAACTTTGTATAGCCCAAAAAACTACTGTTACTACCGTATATTTCAAGTTCTGAACTCCAGGACGGTTTGGATTACCTAGAGGATCTCAAAGTTATAAAATAATGACTGTTGACCTTCCAAAAGATTCATTGAATATGTTTGAATACAGATGGTCACCATATATAGCTCAAAACACTACTGTTACAGCTGTAGATCTTATGTTTTGAACTTAAGGACAGTTTGGAGTACCTAGAATATCCCAAGATTGTCGCATTATGTCTGTTGGCCTTCCACACTATTCAATCAATATTGTTAAATACATATTGTCCCTTTACACACTCCAAACACCTACTGTTACAACTGTAGATCTTATGTTCTGAACTCAAGGACAGTTTGGATGACCTAGATCATCCCGTTCATCTCATGATTTTTTTTTTACGTTCGAAAATATTCACTGAATATGGTTGAATACGTAGCGTAACTTTGTATAGCCCAAAAAGCTATAGTTACTACTGTAAATCTTAAGTTATGAACTCAAGGACAGTTTTGATGACCTAGAACATCACAAAGTTATCAAATAATGACTGTTGACCTTCCAAAAGGTTCATTCAATATGTTTGAATACATATCGTAACCTTATATAGCCCTAAAAGCTACTGTTACAACTGTAGATCTGAAGTTCTGAACTCAAGTACATTTTGGATGACCTAGAACATCCCAGAAAGATACAAAAATATTTAACGTTTATCAACGAGAATTTAATAATACGTATGCATATGTACAATATTCTAAAACAACGCTTTACACTATTAATAAGGCATTTATTTTTTCTTCCTGAACGTCTTCATATTCAGGATGTTCTAGGTCGTCAATTAGGCCTTAAACTCATATTTTTTTTTTTATATTTTCCAGATAGAAGAGTTGATGGAAAACAAATTTGCCAAAGACAGTGTGCACTTTTATTCAGTCTGTGTGATTTTATACAGCCATTATCCTTTTGGGGTCATATATGACCCCTTAGGCCTGAAGGAGTTAATATACTTTTTAAGACAAGGCTTAACATTTATGAATTTTTCAGTAGTATGTGGCCCGAAATCAACAATGTTCTCTATTGAAATTGATGCGTAGAAATACTTCCGATCGATTGGTGTAAAAATTTTGAAAATCTTTTGAGAAATGACTGAGATATTAATGCTCAAAACCTGACCACTTTTCGTGACGGTCGCAATGCGATTTTTTTTTAAATTGTACCCCAGTATAGAAAACAAAGACGTAGTCCTACGTCAAAAGTCTGGTTTGCAGAACTCGTTTATAAAATATTGCCAATGCCTCAACCCACCAGCCGTTGCATCCAGTGAAAGCTCCAAGTATGTTGTGAAAATCGCCAACTTACTTCCAGCACAGGCCATGCTGGAAGGCGTTTCAACCGTGCGTATAGACCCGTCTTCGCAAAAACGAGCTGCGGACCAAGTGCAGGAGGTCGTGGAGAAAAAAAGTCGCTTGATTACAGGCTTCTTTACAAAAA